>VZTY01020881.1:0-17460 GCA_013400935.1 Turnix velox
CATTTCGTGGTTGCTGCATCCAATGGGGATTTTGTGCTTCTTGCAACTGTGAAGTCATTGGGCTTGCCTCAAAAACACTCTGGTGAACATATACTTTCAAAATATTATTTACTGGATGTCAGACTTTCTACATAGTAATTAATGAACTAAAGAAATTGAAATGGCCTGGGAAATCTATGGGTTGAGATGGTGCAGAGGTAGGATCCACTTATTAAGTTCCTTACACTTAAATTCTTGAGTAAGTCATTATTTCTCTGAATCTAGCCCTATTTTCAAGATCTAGCACACACTGGCTTCCCCCTAAAGCAAATTAATGAAATGTAAGTTTCTGGTCTTTTAAAAAGTCACATTTTAAAAAAGAAAGTAAAAGATATGAAGTTTCTGTGCTATTTTACATTGCCAGTGACTGAGTGGCCTGATGCACAGAGCAGGAGGCTATGGAAAGGGAAATGTTAAGTAAAATCTACAGATAGTTTCCATTCAGCTTATTTAGGTATGAGATAAATCAAAGTCACTTTTAGTAATTAACTTGTCCAAGGCTCAATATCACCAAAAAAATAAGAAATATTCTGTTTGTTATTCTACCATTTTTCACTTGTACCCCAATTGAAGAAAATTATTTTTTAAAATTATTCTTTGAGTAAAATTTTAAGGAGAAAAACATAATATTTATATAAAGAGAAATGAACATTTTTCACCCATAAGAAGATATTATTTTAAATTTTATCTTTACTATTACCAAGCTTTAGCAAAGTCAAGCTTATATTCCATTTGATTTAGATGAATAAAAATAAAACAACATTAAATTGGTTAGAAGTAAGGTATCATACTTGCTGTAAGAAAAAACATACCTAAAGATTCCTCAAAACTAGATTCTTTCTGCTGCCAGATTCAGCAAATATTGGCACAATTGATTTACAGTTTGTTAAAATCTTACAAATACATGCTTCTGGTATTACCTGGGATTTATTTTCCAAAAATAAGTGGCACAATGTATGACAGGCAAAGGCAGCATCATACAGCTTCCCAAACCATGAGTTAAATTCTTTGCAGGAGCATCTTTAAATGTTTTGGTATTCAGAGCTCAATCCAATAGTAGAAGTACTGTCCATTGCTTTTTTTTTTTGCAAAGACTCAATCAGATTTTTTATAATATTTTGAAGAGAAAAAAATCAGGTTTAGAAAAGCAGCACTGAGTTTATTGTTTGTGCTTAAATATGTAGTCATATCATTTTTAGATATGAAGATATTCCAGTTCAAAGGCCAATTTTGCCTGAAGAGAACATAAGAGACTTTATGCAAAGGAAAAAAAAAGGTCTACTGTGGATCATGGGAAACATTAAGCTTTAATTACACTTCTATTGCAATTCAAGAGTAATATTTGGCAGGAGATGGAAAACAGATCTAAGGTTTTTGAAGTTTTCTTCTGCAGCATCTCTGATCTCTAGGTGGCTGACATTCCCTAAGAAACATCCTCTGCTTCTGTGCTAAAGCTCAGATTGTTTGCATAGCATTGCTCTGAGGAAAGGGGAGGTGGTTTGGCATCAGGATGGATCTTGTCACTTGTAAAGTGCTGAAGGATCTCATCTCTGGTGTAATTACCCCAGAGCCTGTGCTGCAGCTGGCTCTGCAGAGAGCCAGCAATGTTGTGGCTGACTCGCCACACTACATGCACCTTTCACTAAGAATATTTGAAATCTAATACCTGAAATCCTCTTGGAAAGATCTGGCAAAGAACAATGAACTGGCAGATACTTAGAGGAGAATGAGCAGGTTGCATTCAAAGTTTTCTTTGTCCCAAGGACCTTTGGACTATCTTTTTAAAGTGTTCATCAACAGTCCTATTGCTTGTTGATTCTAACAGCATAATTTAAATTATTTAAAGTATGTACATAACTTTTCAATTAACAAACTGCTTGGCTCATGAAAATACATCCACACAATTTATAAGTAGAAAGCTAAGACTAAATATCTTATGATGAGCAGGTCACTATGAATTAAAAATGAGTTTTCCAATAAAATATTTAATCACATTTCAAATTAAATGAAACATTGGGAAATTAAAACTTTGGCAGTTAAAGAGTCCTGCTGTTTAAGTGATGCTGTGAATCAACCCATAGCAACATACTGATTTCTGATAATGAAGCACAGAAGAACCAAACACACACAAACAAGTCATAATATTCTATATTATAAGTATTACTATAGGATGAACTAAAGAAGAAAACCTCAGAAAATTATAAAGATAGAGAATTCCTGGTATGTCTGCTTTTGTAGGATTCATTAGGAAAAGTAAGTATAACTATTTGCATAGAAGTACAGCAGATACAAATCCCAGACCCACACAACAAACCAATCTTATTTATTCTTATATATCTCCTACTGTTCTTGCACTTTAAATGTTCTAATATACTAATTTGTGGAGCATACAGAGTTTTCTAAATGAAAATAGGGATTTTACTTACCATTAACTGGTGTAGCAACAGGTCCATCAGGAAAGTGATCTTATTACTAAAAAGAACATAGGAGCAGTTTTCTGCACAGTTACTGCAAGTGAGACTGTAGGCATTCACTGCACTGCAGAGCGACCTAAAAAATACCAAAGGAAGAAAAAATCTAAGACTGCTTTTTTTTTAATGAATTAAGAGCAAATAAATGGAAGTACATCACAGAACAGCTTTCTAGCAATTCACATTCATTTTCTTAAAATTGTGATTCAAAATAGAACCAAAAATTGACATTAAATGGATAAAATAATTTAAAATTCAAACCAGTAAAGTCATAATTAGCTGGAGTCATGTGCTGTACAGCTACTAGACTCTTCCATATTCAAACTTGGTTTACATCCTGGACAAGTTATTCCTGAAAAGCCTGAGCTTTCCCTTGTGCTGAGCTATTAATGTATTACAAATCATGGCTACTCTAGGAAGATTTAACAATACCACCAATGTCCTATTCTCTTTCAGTGGCTTATAATTATGTCACAAAGTAATTTGGACACTGGGTCTCTTTCCTTGCACAACACTCAAGAGAAGAAACAACTGTATGAAGTCCCACCTGGAGTACTGTTTCCAGCCCCGGAGTCCTCAACACAAGAAAGNGGCCATCCTACGATTCTATCATTCTATGAATTGAGAGTACACTAGGACCAGGTTTTGTGCAATACCTGGTAGGAAAGGGACAGGATCAAGACATTTAAATAGAGCAAGAAAACTCCTGTCCAATAACAACTGCTGACCTATATCCTGCAGCTGAAGAGGTGACAGGTTTGTGATGGTGACCAGAATACACAAGTCACAGAAACCTCCAGGTGTATTAAAGATGCCCAATTATTCTTCGCACCATGTGGCTCCAATGAAAGCATTCTCAANGAGGCAATGATGATGATGCAATGCCTGGAGCACCTCTCCTATAAGGACAGGCTGAGAAAGCTAGGGTTGGTCAGCCTGAAGAAGGGAAGGTTCAAGAGAGACCTCACAGTGGTCTCCCAGTACCTGAAGGGGCTACAAGAAAGCTGGGGAGGGGCTGTTTGCAATAGGATGCAATAGGATGAGGGGCAATGGTTTGAAACTGGAGCAAGGCAGGGTTAGATGAGACACTGAGAAGTTCTTCCTCTGGCTCCAATGAAAGCATTCTCAAAAGAGCAGAAAAGCTGGGACCAGACTATGGAATATACTCAGAGAAGATAAATCTGACCACAGATAATATAATTTCAGAATAAACACTAAGTTCATTTTTTGAACATTGCTTACTCCAACAGCTGTCTCTGTTCCTATACAAATATGGACACACATACAACACAAATGCACCATAAATACATATGTAACAATAAATAAAGATGGCTAGAAATTTTAATTGTTTAAAGTAAATTAAAGAGCAAATAACTTTTACTTTGTTTTTCTTTATTTTCTTTTTAAAATGGGGAAAAAAGGGACCGAGTTCAAAAAAGCACCAAAGAGGAAAACAGATTGTAAGGACTGCCAAAAGTTCATACACAAGTGGATGAGACTGCAACAACAAGTTGCAGAATATCAAGGTTGCAGAAAGTTAGGAATTAGAGAAATATCAAAGCTGGTATTTAACAGAACAAGCTGCAGAATAATTCAACATACTTATGAAGACAGAGAACCCTTTCCTTTTCTCTTAAAATATTTTTTGAAGCACCACACAGTTATTTACATAATGACAGCTGTGCTCATGGATGTGGCATCTGATTATTTATTAGAGCTGAAATATTACAGACAAACACTGTATCCTTCCAGCCAAGGAAATGCTAAGAGGCCAGAAAATTAGAAGTTTTACTCCGTTATATTTCTGGATTATCTTTTCTTCAGCTGAAGAAATATTCTGAGTATCACCCTACTACTAGTTAATTAAATTTAATCTACTGCCTTATTAAATCCGTTTCAATCTGCAATTTGCACGGTAGGAAAACAATAGTAAATCATGATTAATTGATGAAAGGCAGTTCAATTTTCACTTATCTCACCTCATTTTTTACCCTCCAAGGATAACAGCTATCAAAATTCCCAGAGCATGCTTCATGTGCATTTTTTAATACCTGCCTTGCAACAGGATTCACTTCTATCCTGACTTCATAAAGGTATTATTTCACTTTCCTTAATAATGTTCAAAATTATTTTCATTACACACCAATTTTAACTTTTAATGGAAAATTATTACATTGTATAGTGCATTTATAGAGAGAGAGAGATATGAAACTATCTTGGTAGTTTCTATTTTCAGTTGAGGAAAAAGATACTCTAAATCAGCATCACTCATTTTATCATTTATTCTAAATCATTTATTATCATTTATATATTATTATCATTTATATATTATTATTATCATTTATTCTAAAATAAAAGTCAATTATATTTGAAACTAAGCATTGTAATTTACCCAAAGTGTCAAGTATAATCTTGTTAACTTATAATTTTGTCAGACTTTCAGAGTTTCTCAGGTCATTTAGTTAGCTCACTGCAATACTGGTTTTCGATACATGGGATTCCTAATTCCTAAGAGGATCATTTATTTTACATTTGAAAACACAAAAACTTTCCACTTTGTATACAGAACAAATTCCACTGTAATAATGCATCATGTTTTTGTATTTCCCAAATGAACCTCGTGTCAGATAATGCATTTGAAAAGGTGGTGTAAGCAAATGGATGTCAAATTAATAATAAATAACAATAAAAAGGGTTCCTTTAATTGATACCATCAGCTGGCTAACTAGGGTTGGTCTAAATACATTCTAATCACAGCATGCTCTGGACTATGATTCAGTTCCACCTTTCTTTTTAATTCAAAATTGGAAGTGTCAGCACACAACAGCCCCACGTGGTTCGCAGTGTTAAATGGCAGATTAGAGACGGCACAACTAATTTCTTTACTTTAATCTTATTAAGGGAACAACAGCTGTCAACTGTCACCATTTCTCCACAAGGCCTCTGAGACAAGCATGGTGCTTGTGAGTGTCAAACCAGAACTTTATTTAAACACAAGTTAAACTCTCTGGGATGAAATGCTGAATACATTTTTTACTATTTCCCCCCCCATCAGAAGCTCCAACTGCTCTTAATTCCATAACTTTTATCTCAAGCGGTATCAAAATCTGCTGAAGCAGTTAAGTATGAGCCTGGCTCCTCAATTTTGTTTATTGATTACTGATGTTGTTCTAAACTTTGTCTTACACCAGCAAATCAGCTTTAGGGCTGTGTTAGACAGTGTGTGTACTCAAACCATAGAATAAGCCCACCCTCTGATGTAAGGCTTCCCTCTGGAGTAAATCCAATTAAGAAAAACACTCCTTATGGTACACAAAATCCAAACGTCTCTTCAAACCAGGCAAAAACATGCATCTGTACATTCTATTTATTTTACATGGGGACAAAGAAATAGGAAGTGGATTCCTTTTAATCAACAACTTCAAGCTAGATCTCAACAGTTTATATGTAGGGACGTGATTCTCTTTTTCTGCTAGCACATCTTCCCTCTCTCCTCAATTTGCCTGATATAAACAATTTGACAAACTGTAACTTGTGTTCAAAATAGTCAGCAACAGCATCCAGCTACAGAAATGTGCATTAGATATGGAGCTGACTAACTCAGAGCATCATCAACTTATAATAATTAACCTGTTTCCTGTTTCAAGTGTAAAGCGTTACTTTCAACTTCTGATAATCACAGAGGAACATATTGTGAGTCTCAAGGAAGAAAATAACCCAGTGAAATAACACAAAATTAAACATTATCAAAGTGCTCATTTTTAACCAGTTTGAATACTGTGCAGCACTGTGATGGGAAAGAAAGTGACAGGTATTATTTAAAAGCTGAGCTGAGAAGTGGCAGTTGAGCTACTATTGAAGAACAGAGGGCAAAATGGCAGTATACTGGAACAGCTACTAAACCACCAAAACTTAAGAACATGGATTAAAACAACAGCAACAAAATACTGATTTTGAGGTAAAAATACCAATTTTGTGTCTTCAAGACTATACAGGTTCTTGTAGTTCACTCAAAGGACCTCTACTACAAAGTCAGGAATCCTCAAAGATTCATAATAATTTACTATTTCATCTGTATTTTACAGACAGCACTTCCGCTCCAGCTAAAAGCATAGTCACAATTAGCAGAGAGAAGACAAAACTCTACATCAATTCCCCTCAAGACATTTCCAAAACCAGACTGGAGTTCCATTCTGAAACAATAGTGTATTTATGAATAAAGTACTATGACAATCAAGTGAGAATCAGTGATTAATTTACCCCAGGCTTTATTGGTATGATGGACTGTGAACGCCCTCTACAAAGAACTCTCCAGCTAAAGTTCTGGCTTGACAATTGTTTCATTGTGAGATCTGGCTCAATCCAAAAGTTCCCTCACAGTCTGCAAGACTCCTTTCAACAACAGAACCTGGGGCAACATCAGTTTATTCTTCATCTCAGAAACACAGCAAGAACAGACCATGGCAAGAGAGAGCTGCAAAGAGGCCATTCCTTCTAGAATACCTTTTAGTTCTTGCACCAACTGCATTTTGCTGTAGGGGGAACAACCTTACAAGAAATCAAACAACTTTTTTTTGCACATAACATAAATAGAAAGCTTTGTGAACAATCCTACAGAATACTAACAACACACTCGAAGAAATGTATGCTCACAAAACTGTGTAAAAATTATAAAGATCAAGCTATAAAATTAGTTCTCAGCTCAAAATAATTTCTACTGAAAAAAGCCACTTGCATGAAAGCCATCCACAATATTAAGTGGGCACCATTTTGTGCTTTTTACATATTTAATTATGGTTTGAGCTTTTTTTTACTCAGATAACATTTGCTTTAAATAAACAGGGCAAGAAATTGCACGGAGAAGATGCACTACAACAAAATTGACCTCAATCATGTAACAGAAGTCCTCCTTTGGTTCTTAAACAGCAACTCCTAATGTCTATTTAAAAGTACTGGTCAACTGAAGAAAAAGTATGTCACAAATGTTAATGAAAGAAAACCAACAAGGCTCATTTGTTTGCAGATTTGTCCAATTGGCAAGGCCAGTAACATGTCCAGGCACAAAGGGGAGTTGCCCACAGCAAATATACAAGACACAGAGGAAGAGACTTGTCTTCTGCTCTTGATTTTTAGTCAATAGATTGTTTTGCTCTGCAGCTCCTAGTTGCTATTCAGTAGAAAATACCATAAGACACTAAAAAGGCTTGAAATTCTGAGGAATATGTTTCACTTTGTGGTGAACTGAACAAATTCATGAAAATTACAAAATGCTACTGTCAGAAATAATGCAGCTGGACACTAATTTGCGTGTTAACAGCAATCATAAAACCTACTCTAATCCATTGCTTTCTCTTTTCCTTTTCCAGTGATTTATTTGAAGGGTAGAAAAACTACCCCAACACCAAATGCATCATCTGTCTCATAAATGTCACATCTTTTTTCACAGCATTTGCTGTCCTGCTGGTCCAACTACCAATCTGGAAGTGCTAAAAACAACAGACATATTGTTAAATCTTTTAATAATAAAGCTTTATCTTGTAGACATGGGATTACAGTTCTGAGCTGCTAGGATTTTGGAGAAAGAGAGATGTAGATAATAGCCCACATAATCTCCTCACCTACTTGTAAATAGCTTATCCTCATCACAAAACCCACAGACATTCCCAATTTAAGATGAGTACAAGTGGTTAAATATTACAAGAGCACACAAACAATCTCTCAGCAAAGCAGAGAGGAAGACTGGGGGTCAATTAATGAGAGGTCTTATTTCAGTTTCTTTCTTTGTCTTCAGGCAGAGAAATCTGCTGCTTCCCTAGATCTGAAGTTAAGAATTTGTACAGTTCTAATAGTGCTCAAAAGAAAGAAAAATAATTTAAAACTGATTCCTAAAATTAAATGAGGAGAAATGTGATATATTTTTTCTTAATTTAAACTACTGAATGTATTCTATGTTTCTGCTTTGGTTACGAAATGGTTTTTAAAGCAATAAATTTGAAAAATTTCTTAAATATTTCCAGTGAGACTACAGTAATCAGCATCATTATGGTTTCCATAAACTGTTTGTACAGTTTGCTGGAGAAGAACTGAGATCTCCACTAGACTTTTTTTTAATAGAGAGCTGTTGGAATAGTGTATATCAAACTCTTTTTTACCTTGATAATTCTTCTGAAAATGCAGATAGTTGAAAACATGTGTTCACAGAACAATGTTGGAAGATTTTCTGAAAAGCTTAAGAATTCTCATAATTAATTCATGAACAAGATGAGGAATATGAGAAACCAGTTATACTGGTCTGAAATAGGTATGAGATCGAGTAACGGTGATCAAGTAACTGTCATAGAGGAGAACCTCTGAAAAAAATCTCCCTGGATGTTTTTTTCTCCTGTAAAAAATACAACTGACAAGGGGCTTTATTTACTGGCACACAAGCTCCATTGAGAACAAACATGTCATGTATGAAACTTTAAACAAAATTTTTTCAGCAAGTGCATTCTGTGGGAATATAGGAATTTTATTCTCTTTGAAGACCTGGCTTAAAAGGATTTTTTCCCCTCAGTGTTCTTCACTAGCATTTCACACCTGTCCCTTAACATATTAGTGAAACCCTCACAATGTAGTTCTTAGATTCAAATTATTATATCATTAAAATATCCCAACAAATTATGACATAACAGGTACATAACAGGATATCTTGGCTTGGGTCATCCTGTACTTTAGCTCTGAAAGTATGTGTGTGCCTCTGAATGGATAAAAATTACCCATAGAGATTAAGGGGGAAAACATGCTTTAGATTTACCAGTTTTTGCAAGCATGCTGTTTACTCAGCACTTTTCACATACTTCCCCTTTTTAAACCTTTCTATTCTTACATATTTTAAAGAGGAGTTTCTCTAATCCACAAGAATTTTGCTTCACCTGTTTGTAGCAGCCTTTTCAGTGAAAAGCATCTTACATCTCTTTTATTTTAAAAGCAGAGTCCAGGGGAATAACTCCCTACTGCCCACGTGAGACTTTCATAGACTAACTTTAAAAAACACATACTTCCCCTTCTGTTTAATACAGTTTTATCTTTTCCCATTTTATACAATAAGGGATGGCTGAGATACAGAATAGTGAGAAATACAATTACCAAGTGAGAAAAATAGAGGTTGCATGGAAATGCCTTCCACCTTCCATGGCAACATAGAGAACAACACTGTATTTTTTCTATGAAGTTCAACACTGGATATGAGAACAAGTAGCAGTGAAGCAGTAATTGGGAAATTAATGTTCTAAGTGGCAAATGAAGGATCATACTTACTTAAAGGAAATCCGTGAAACTGTATTCAGACTGGTGGGAGAAGTCACTGCTTGAAGAACATTTTCCAGGGCAGTCAGTCCTCCTGCAGCCCGAAAGGCAATCTGATCTGCTGTGTTCTAGAGAAACACAAACACAGAAAGAACAAACAGAAATTAAAGGAATTCCTATAGAAATTTATCCTTAGCTTTGTCCTGTAGAAAATCCTTAATTACATGTGTTGATCATGTTGAATATTTCTGAAAAAGAGCATTCTGCTACCAGTGCACAAGACAGGGAATCCTTTAGAGCAGAAGTAGAAATTCCCAGCTATGCTTTTCAAAGATCTCATAGAATGCATTAAGTTAGAAGGGACCTTCAAAGGTTTTTTAGTCCAACCCCTTGGAGGTGAGCAGGGACATCCTGGCACTAGATGAGGTTGCTCAGCATGACCTTGTAGGTTGTCTCCATTGATGGGGCCTCCACCACCTCTCTGGACAACCTGTTTCAGTGCCTCACCACCCTCATGAGAAGAACTTCTTCCTAAGTGTTTAATCTAAACCTGCCCTACTCTAGTTTAAAACCATTGCTGCTCATCCTGCCACTATCAGATACTATATAGGTAATACAGTTGAATACTGTAATGACATATTATTCTGGGGATTTCAAAAGAGTTAATCTTTAAGCTGTTATTATCGTTGTAGCTGTTCTTCATGGCTATGAATATGATTTAAGGAATGCAGACACTCTCCAGGTGAGTAATTCCTCTTTCATACTTCTCAAAAAGGAGACAACCTCCAGGTTTTGCTCCATGACCTGCTCATTGTATGGATAAGATAGCTGAAACTGAACACTTTCAGAATCTGAACACCATCCTCACGCTGAGGATCCCTGGTTAGGTCTTCCACAGAATACTGACCCTGTAAGTTAAGTCACTGATCAAATATGTCCTTTCTCCATTTTATCTCATTATAGAATCATAGAATAGTTTGGGTTGGAAGGGACCTCAAAGATCACAGAATGATTTTGGTTGAAAGGGACCTTAAAGATCATGGAGTTCCAACCAACCTGCCATAGGCAGGGGCACCTCCCACTAGATCAGATCACTGTCAGATGTTGTATTTTATCCTTCAGCTTAGGAAGACAGAAGTGTTGCCTGACAGATGCTTTTGAGGATACAAGTTGGTTAGCTGTTGTTGTTTGCCCCAAATTTACTGCTCCAAGTATAAGAATAGGGTTAAAAATCTGACATTGATTTTTGGTAGAGCTTCAGTTATGGGAAATTACAGAGAGAAAGTTTGAAAACTCCTTGATGATCTAGTTTGTAACTTCACTTTTCAGCTAGGCCTCTTCTGTCTGACTAAACTCTGAAATTAACTGCACATTGTTCAGACACTGTTCGCTCCCAGATTGATAAGACCAGGGAATGGTATGCAAGAAGCTCTTATTGCAAGGAGAATAGAGTTGGAGACATTTTAGAAGAGAACTATTTTTCCCCACTGGGAATCAGACATTGATATGTAAACACAAATGTACATATCTTACTCTTTTTTTTTCTTTATCATGCAACTTTAATAGAAAGTCCTTTCAAACAAGCATCTTGATTCTATATAAATGATTTGTTCTAGGCTCCAGAAAAACTGCTTAAGGAGGGAAGTTTTTAATGATTTAATAAATCCATTTGCCACAATTTGTAAGGATCACGTGTAGATTTTTTAGGCAGCCAAAAGGTTTAGCTTTGAAGCAGTAACTACCCTCAAGTGAAAAGCAATCTGTGTAGCAATCCACCAGTTCAGATAACTAGATGATCTTTAAGGTCCCTTCCAACCCAAACCATTCTATAATTCTATAATTAATCACCGATTTCCTGAAGTCTGAGAAATACAATTTCAAGCAGTCAATTTGAGTCCAGTTAGCACCTTAACTCAGTTATTTTTGCATTCCATTCAGATATTCCTCCTTTACTTCCTCACCTTCCCTTCCAACGCAGGAAAAACTCCAAGTAACAATGAAAAAAATCCTCCCTAAGGAGCCCTCAGTTGGAGATCCAAGCCATGCAATGAGTGCTGCCTCCCTGCAGCCCTTCCACTCACCTGGCAGAGCCCCTGTGCTCTTGCCACAAGCCAGAGTATATTATTGGAGCACCTTGGCTTCTGGACACAGTTCTCAAACCTTCTCCTCATCTTCCCCTGCTCTGCCAGGGCTGCAGAGTGGCTTAGCAACCCCTCACCAGAGCTCAAGGCCTTTCAAAGAGTTTTCACTTCAGCTTAAAATTAAATACTGTAAAGAGAAACTTTGTTATTTCAAGGGTGCATTTTCCTTGGTAATCAACATACACACAGAGCCAGTGCAGAAATGCACAATGATTTCTGCAAATGCCTGGCACTTCAGCACCGTAGCACATGAGTGACATTTACGTGATGCCACTGATTTACTTGTGTATTTGTTAACTCTACTCCAGTTTGAAATGTGCTGAGCTCTTCCCACTTCTCACTTTCCCTATTTCTCATGGGAGATTAAGCCACAACCTATTAACTGTCATGGCAAAGAATTTTTCCCTATCATTTAGACCAAATATGTCCTTTCTCCATTTTATCTCATTATAGAATCATAGAATAGTTTGGGTTGGAAGGGACCTCAAAGATCACAGAATCACAGAATGGTTTTGGTTGAAAGGGACCTTAAAGATCATCGAGTTCCAACCNTGATCATCTTCGTGGCCCTTCTCTGGACCCTCTCCAACAGCTCAATGTCCTTCTTGTGTTGAGGGCTCCAGAACTGGACCCAATACTCCAGGTGGGGTCTCACCAGTGCTGAGTACAGGGGCAAAATCATCTCTCTGGACCTGCTGGTCACACTCCTCTTGATGCAACCCAGTTATATCCTATTTTATGACATTCCTTTTGTTTCTTCCCTCAGTAATTACTCCATTCTTGAAAGTGCACTTTTCCTATTTTGCATGTTTCTCAACTCTTAACATTTATTAATGTTATATTGTTTTCCTTATATTGTTCTTCATGCAAACTTTTTTTAATGATTTTTTAACTCCAGAATTCCTGTTTTCTCTATAAATATCTAGTAACCTCCCCCCATCCAAATTCTGACACCAGAGCTACCCTGAAAAAAGCTGTAACATCTCTATACTCAAAGGAGATCTTCAGGTATCTGTCAAAAAAGAACACTAAGCTCTTGGAGCAGTCTGATGTTCGACATACTTTCCTTGCACTTCCATCTAAAGCACCACTTCTTTCATAGATAGACTTTTTTCAGAATGCCAGGCTCACTTTTGTCTAATACTTTGCTAAAACACAAGTGTACCTTGTGAAATAATTTTAAAGAACTACAGTTTTTTGTCAAGCACAAGTGAGTTTATAATTTCCCCCAATTTTATATGATATAGCTTTCTGTCCTATTAGTCTTATCTCTAGATTACATATAAAATTCCATCACCTGCTTAGCCATCAGGGAAATAAATTGCTACCTATGCACATGGAAGAGGAGAAAAGCCTTTGATAAAAGGAGGAGTGGACTAAGAATATGTCATGATTTTTAAAATATTTATCTACAAGGGTTCTTTTAAGATGGAGAACTCCAATTTATTTAACTCATTTACTGCAATGCAATGCTGTTTACCAAAATAACTGCTGGCACACAGTGCTTGGGAGAGACATGGGCCAGCAGGCAAGTGTCCTGCTCTCAGGAGTCCCAGGTATATTCCAAACCAATGAGCTTGGCCTTGGGGCAGTGAAGGTCAAATGTCCTGTCCACATTGGAGCAGGAGATACACAGGAATATTGTGTTATGGACATCTTCAGAATAACCCCTGAGTGAGTGGCAGGGCAATACCCTCAGCTATCCACATGGCAAGACCTCAGACTGGTGAGTTGCATATAGAGAACAATGGTACTACATCTCTGCAATGCTGAAAAACAGTGTAATTTTGCCACAGAAGAACAGCAGTCAAATAACCTAATTCAAAAAAAAATATTCCAAACCAATTCCTACTTGAGATGATTTTCAAATTTTGAAGTATTCATTCATCTCAAGAAATCTTTCTTAAAGCATAAAGACAAGAGAGTGGGTTCTCTCATCTGAGACTAATGAACATGTAGGTAAAACTGATAATTGCTGTCACATTTTTTAACAGAGGAGGAGGAGGCACAAAAACCTTGGGGATGCCACCTAGATGTGTCCTAACAATTACAGAAACAGTAACAGAGCTGCAGTTCTCAGAAGAGCAAATGTAGCACTCAAAACAAACACATCAAGAGTCTCTTCCACATCCCTCTTAATCATGTGACTTCGTGCAGTTTTGCTTGACCAGGAGGAAAATCAACACAGCTAATGGGATATTAAGTATGTATTCTTAATCTTTGGACCATTACAAACTCAGAACTTGGAGCATAAAGCAACTTATTTCAGCAGAAGAGTGCATGAATCAGGTAACTTTAGCTGAGAGTGTGTGCACGAGTGGCAACATAAAGAGAAATAACAATTAATTAAACTGTGCAAGCATTTTATTGATCAGCCATGAACTAAATATTTTGAGACACTTAAAATTAATGCATTAAAAAAATATAAACAATGAAAGGCTACGTTAGTGTGGCTGACTCTTACCTACCTGTTAGAACACCTGAATGGATTTGAATTCTCCTTCTCTCCTCTCCTACGGCTTGACTGACAAGTGACTAATAGGATTACAGGCTCCGTTCCAATAATACAGCTCAGCTACATGCCAGCAAAAAATGACAGCCTAAACCTGAATTACACGGCCTGGGAATCCATCCAATTATTAACTAAAGTAACTGTTATTACCTAACCTAATCAAAGGAGAAGCAGCTGTTAATCTTTGGTGGCCTGCAGTGTAGTAGCGGTCAGGCTGGATGAACTGTCTTTGTACTTGACTCTTCTACAGACAATAATTATGTCCTTTGTGATCAAGAAGGAAGGGCTCCCTAACCTTTCAGACAGAGGCAGCAGATGGGGGAACTGTTGGTGTGTTCATTAACAAGATAGGGTGGATTTTATCAGGGTTTGGCATCTGTGGCACTTTCAGAAGCACCACTTACCCAATGACACAAGTATGTTTGGAAAATTTGAAAATGAGCAGACTAAATAGAAAGTTCAAAGTAATGTTTTCATGTCATTAGCTGAGATTTTGTGCAGAAAAATATACACTGTTATAATACAGTTACTTACTCATCATACCTAACGTAGTCAGCAAAGAAACACATTCAAAGCCCAACTGACCTGTGCTTTTACTTCACTGGGCTTTATTAACCTCATTAAAGCAGCCAGATAATATAAAATATAGGCTTTTAAAATCAAACCAAAACTGGGGAAACATCTCAGATTTATTTATATAAGTCAGTGAACAATACAATATAACATGGAGTGTGAAATAAAGTGAGCATCAATTAGTAAGAGCTTTTGGTTTCTGTGTGTATTCCATGACAGAAGCAAGAACAAATCCACCCTCCTGAGCTGCTGCTCCCCTTATAAAGGCCATTTGGGAAATGGGAAGATTTGTAAAACACAAGATCCAAGGTCTCATAAACCTGCCTCATCATGAGGCTCTACAGAAGTACAGTTTAGTTTATGTTAGGAAAAGTACAAATATGCTGGGATGACAGTGTGGAAGAGCCTGAATGGGTAGATCTCTGAAGAAACACAGCAGCAGCTGATATTTGGAAGCTGAAGCTGAGTGAGTTCAGGTAAGAATAAAATGGCTTTTTTAATGCCCAGGCTAATTAATGACAATTGTAATATACTTAGGATACAGTCGACCCTCAATCATTTGAAGTTTTTAAATCAAACCTGATTATCTCCTAGAAAAATATGATCCTAGTTTAATCATAATTTATTCATTTGGTGCAAGAGTTTTTTTGGGTGAAATCCAATGTCCTGGACCAAAGTACTCACTTCCATACATTTCTCCTGTTAAAGTATTATTATTAGTTGATAAGTACAGCAGAATGAGAAATAATGCAGAACTGTGACAGCTGAAATGATTTAACATCAGCTTTACCACCTCTGTGCTTTGTAACTTTAGCACCTACCATTTTCACTACTTGAAATCTTCTTGAACTAACTCAAATACTTGGGAATTTAAATGCTCCCTCTAAGACAAACTTCCATAGTCAGTATTTTATGTAGATTAAAGCGGGGTGTTTTCCTTCAACAAGTAAAAGAATGCTTTCTGCTAGTCCTGCCCACTATGCCCAAGTTAGAAGCTAACCTGGAAACCCTGTCAGAACAGATCTCAGGGACTAAAATTATTCAGAAGGAAATATTTCTGAATCAAACCCAAATACTGTGAAGCATTTTGACTCCTATTTCTGAAAGAATGCACTAAACTTGTGCAACCCTATTCTACACTTGCTAAACTGTCCACTGAAGGAAGAAATAATAACCAATTAGTAAAATATACTTGAAATCCATTTCAAGAATTTTCTTTGTCCTTTTATCTAGTGTTTGAAGATACTATCTAAAATGCCAGGGGCTAAGAAATGCAGTTCAAAGCTGCCTTAGAAAAACAAACCAGACAACAGAATCCTGGGCTGGCTCCTCTTTCTTTTTTTTACCATTCCTCCTCCTTTAAATAAACACACAACTGTATCTACATGCATGCACAAACACAGATAGGTTTGTGAGTGTAGAAAACCTATATTCAAAATTAGTCCTCCAGACATAATAAAGCTACATGGTGAAAATCACTGAAGACTACACCAAACTATTATTATCTACTAAACCAGACAATTTTTGTTCCCTGTAAAGCTTCTTTGGAGTGAAATCTGTACAATACCCCATTGCATCTGAAAACCTCAAACTTTTTCTCAAACATGAATGACTCTACTCACACTGGAACTTCAAGCATTGAACATCACTGGGAAACTGGTTTAAGATTAAAACATGATGTAGAATTAACTGAGCAGCCTTTGCAGACCACTGGGGGAAGGCATTCATCCACATTATGGGTGTATCTACCACATATTGACATCAACCCTCCCTCAAGCACTGCTCAGGTATTAAAGTACCCAAACCCTTTGGGTAAGGCCACAGAAAGGAGGGCTTGAGAAATTACTAGCTAAGATTTACTAGCTTGACTAGCTAAGGCATATAATTTGCAACTCCTCACATATTATAGTCAGTATAAAGGAAGACATATAAGCATAGCAAAAACAAAGTGTCAAAAAGCAGTTTATCTGCCACTGAAATGCAACAATGAAAATGAGACTTACTTTACTTTTAAATTCAATTAAGAAGAGGCATTTACAGTTTTACCCTCTGAAAGTACATTACTGACAAGCAAGTTAAAATCAGTCCAGGCTTAAGGACTAAGAAACCAATATTTAAGCCTGTTCTGCAAACATCAAACATCAATNGGATCATTTATGGGGAACCCAAACAGAAGTGGGCTGAGACCTTCATTCCCCCAATACTGAGAGTGGGCCTGGAAATAGCTTTATTTTTGAGTCAGTGAGGAAGAGAAGTTGCCTAAAGTGATCTCATTTATTGGAAGAGGGGAGAGCCAGGCTAGATATAAGGAAGAAATTCATTACTGGTTGCCCAGAGTGGCTGTGAATGTCCCCTCTCTGGACGTGTTTAAGGTATTAAGCAAGTTGGCCTAATAGGAGGTGCCCCCCCCATGGCAGGGGGATTGGAACTGGATGAT
>VZTY01020881.1:18142-28230 GCA_013400935.1 Turnix velox
TAACTAGCATAATGGGAAAATAAGAATTATCCTTACAGATACTGTAAAAGGCATTGCAGCACTTGTGTCTATTAAAAATAAATGTTTCATATATTTATAAATAGCAGGACATTAGTAAGTGCATTGATTACACGAGGAAAGCAAGGATAAAGGCTTGATGTTTAGGAACAACTGCTCCTAAACCTCCAGAAACAACTCCATTATCTAGGGCAAATTTAACTTTCTCTGAATAATTTCATAAATAGAAGCTCCCAAACAGGTATCTAAAAAGTACCATTGTGTGACCTTGTCCCATCCTCACTCAGCAATTCATTGGACAAAAAAATTGTCTGATGAGTGGGAAAGTTAGAGATCTTTCAGAACAATGAACTTCAAGTTCCTATGGTTGACATTTCCCTAGTGGCAGGTTTCAGCCATGAGAAAGCAACACTGATTTCAGTTGGACTGAACCATGAAAACCACAATTTTGTGGGTGAAGACACACAATACAGAGAGTAAGCAAGTTGTTTAAAGACCTGTAGTGCAGTCAAGACCATCTGAATCCTAAACACAGCTTTCATACTCATTTCACACTCATCACACTGTTGTAACCTCTTGGCTATTTACCCATTACCCATCTACAGTAGAGTAACAAAGGACTGTGGGGAGAATAATAGTGTGGGTTTGTGAAGTAAACATGAGAACAGACAACACAGGCAGCTAGGGGATATGTTCTCAAGTCAGAAATGATGGTTCCAAATCAGAGGTAGAATTTTAAAAGTAACTTCTAGAAAAGGTATGTGTGTATACACACAACTTGTGTGTACATGTACCATCAGGCTGTGAGCTGGCATCTACTCATATACAGAAATGTGCCTGTGTAGGGCATTTTCTCATCACTGAGAAATCAGTGTCTGATTTTCATGGCATTAGAAAACATCTTCCTTGCCTAATAAAGAAACTCTGCATATCCTGGAAGGCAGATATATCTAAACTAACAAAGAAGGAAAAAAAAAGCCTGATCTGGCAGCAAAAGGCCACATAGTACAGCATAAGGGTCCTGACAACACTGAATCCTATCCTGCATCCCAGAGATCAACACAGGAAATCAACCTCTCAATAATCTTGGAATAAGTACACTGCAGAGCTTATCTGTGAACTGAACTTGCCTTTTAATACCATTTCCAGCAAACAAGCTAAAAAAATAGCCTGTGGCTGACCTCCAGTAACAAGTTCCTATTTATATGTTCATCTTGAGGAAAAGGTTAATCCATAGATTATAGAAACTCTGGGCAAACGAGTTATTGATGATATAAAGCTGCCTTGTCCAACCTGCAACACACAACACACATCTGACCTATTGACTTCTGCCTGGCAGTGATGGGAAATGGCTTTTGGGTCCAAAGAGCTCCTCCTGTATTTCTTCCCAGCCTGTTCTTTGAACTCTCAGCCACCCTCCTGTTCCTATCACACCAGGTGATGTTATTACTACTAGTAGCAGGTTGGGCCACATACAATTAACATGTTAGGTACAGTACATATCCTTTACTGTAGGTTTTGAATATAGATGAACCTTCTTCAAACCACATTTTGGTGGCAAAAAAATCCCTCATCTCACAAATTAATGGGTTTAAAGAATTGAGTCAATTTCAAGAAGAGTTACATAGACTGTTGATTTTCCATCTATTTTATCTGCTTCATCATTCTTAATGTTATCCTCTGAACTCATCTTCTCTGCTGATCCTCAATTAACACTTTCAACCAAGGAAGCAAAAATACAAATTTTCTGTGTAACCTCCTGCAATTAGTTTCTGTGTGATTTTAAACAAGAGTTCTGACAGCCTGAATTCTAGCTTTATCTGCTACACCAGACTTTTAGTTTTGCAATTTAATACACTTCATAATGCTTGGGTTCTGACTTCAAATAATTTTTAAACTGCTATAATTCAGCTTTACATTTGATTAATGACTTTCCCCTCACAGTAGCTCTGGAACTGGCTGCTGCATATTATCCAAAGTTGAAAAAATAATGGCTGTATTAAAAAATTAGTCTATTTTTTTGTATAGAAATATATGCTTAGCTAAAATGAAGCTTACAGTTATAACTTCTGATTAGCTATAAAAAAAAGAGCAGCAACTACTTTCATAAACAACAAAACCTCGGGGCATAGATAATAGCAAATTGAAGTGGGAGTCTATTTTATTTTTGAAACATTTTGGTCACAAAATGCCCAATAAAAGAGAAGTATTTTTGCTGTAAACCAATGCAAAATGTATCAAATGCCTCATAGGGCTGAGAGCCAAGAGACACATACCACATGTATGAGAGAAGGGCAGCAGGTCACAACATGACAGTACCAATGACTCCAAAGGGTGGAAGTGGAAAGGCAAAGGACTGATGTAGGGCTTGAGGTCATTGCCAGCTCCTTTTCATCCTCAGCCATGAATCTGCCTCTCTGCTGCTGCCAGAGGTGAGCCCTGCTGCTGGTGCTGTGACACTCCTGCCACCAAGCTGAACTGCTCAAGCACTGGGGAAAAAAGCTGTGAAATTTCGAAGTATGTTCGGAGGTGAAATGCTCCAGAACTGTCTGAACCCGATGTCAGGAAGATGAAGAATTGTTTCAATAGCAGCAATCAAACTGAATAAAAGCAGGGTCTGTTTGTCCAGTACAAAAATCAGCTCGACTTTAAAGCTTATTTTAAACATTGCTATCACTAAAGCTCAACCCTGAGAATTAAATCTTCAAACCAAATTAGTAAGTAATAACTTTGGTCTTAGAAGTCAAATCAGTAGTAGCCAAATTAAAATCTTATGTCAGCATTTTTCTTCCATAAAAATTTTACTTCAACGGATTGATTACTTCCAAGGATAAGAAGGAGACCCCGTTGTTTCTGTCAGCGGTGTCCTCTAGTGGAGAAACGGGAGATACCGAATAAACAAGAAAACAGCAGTGGGTGGCATCAAAGAAACCTCCCTGTCAAGGGAAACACAAACACACCGCCATCTAAAATGTGCCTTTTATAAAAAGCTTGGCATCCTGACTGTAATAATGCTTAAACATAAATGTTAAATAACTTTTTAAAGCTTCACTCAAACTGAAAAATGAAGCTATTGCACGGCTATACACAGGAAAAGGATGAGTGTGTGGAGTAACGTACAAATAATCATAGAATCAGGTATAGAATGCCCCGTGATGCTTTTTCTGGTTTAGGAAGAAGGCAGTAAAGCTGACACCTCCTGTGGCTTCTTCAGCCCTCAATGAATCTGTGTATCAGACTCTATCTGAATCTTTTTCTAAGAGAAACTCAGCATACCCTCAACACTTAGCCATTGCTGGTCACTATAGCTCTGCTACTGAAACAATGGAACTATTCTATTCACAACTCCAAATTCCTCTATGATTGTGTACCTCTCTCCATCTCTTCCTGGTCCAGAATTTCCAAAAATAAAAGCCAGCCATTAAATGAATCACTACCTCACTATACCCAAAAGGGGCAGCTCCCTCTGAGCCAGTCTCACTGATTTTTGCAGCACCAAAATTAAACACGTAAGTTTGGGAATCATCACAAGTCCCACTATATTCTTAAATATAATTAAACAAGTAACAATGCTGAGTATTTATAGGGTAGACTATTTGCTTCTAAAATCTGTTTTGTCTGTATATACATGTCATATATATTTATATACACATACATGCACACGTATACACACATACACAGGGCCATTTCTCATCTCCATAGGGGTGAAAAGTATCATGAATGATACAAGAGCTTGCACACATTGCATCTAACGTGGCTCTTGTTCCACACCTTAGTGCTTCTAAAGGTTTTAAATTTTATTATTTCATTTATTGATGATTGAGGGCTTATATTATGGGGTATGAGGAGTAGCCAGGCAGGCAATTCAGTTTGCCTTCCAAAAACTGGCCAATTAATCTTCACGCTGGCTGCGGTCACTATCCAATGGGCCTGACAGTTTAGAGAATAAAACATAAATACAGGGCCCGAGTGTGCTGTTAAAGCCAGCCATTTCTGACAGTCTTTACAATGGGATAAACACTGTCTGTCTACAGTCCCCCTGTATTTGAAAGCTACGACAAACATTTTACTGAAATATAAATAACTGACATCACGGCTGCTGAAGCAGGAGGCTGAAAAATCTATCTAAAAATCGCAAACCCCAAAACATTGCCTGGCACAAAACAAACCATTAATGGTCACTGGGAGAGCGTGTTTTAGAGGTCACAAGCATTGAAAGCCTTTTTAAAAAAAAAAAAAACAAAACAAAACATTAAAAGACTGCAATCAATTAATAGCTTTTCCAAGGCAGCATATTTATCCCTCCAGAAATCTCAATAAGAACATTATCCGCAATTATTATTAATTCTATTGAAATTTACCCTACTGCAAAGCTGTAGATTTGTATAGAGAGAGCTGGTGAGTAGCTACAGGAGCCACGGGAACACAACAAACCCATAGGAAGTTCTAGGAACATCAGAACCAGTGAAATCCTGTTTGGTGGGGCTTTGTGACTGGTGAGGGACATGTGAGCTCAGCTGTAATGGTTGCTTACCTTGGGATTGCTTGTAAAACCTGTTATTTCCCTGGTGGCTGCAGCCCTCTCCTCAGCAGCTGCAATCAAATGACTTAAGTTAAAGGAACCCTCTAACTTGTGCTGTGATGAAGGTCTTCAAACTAGTGGCCAAAAGAAACTTCATATAAAAATTAATCCAGTTGAGTAGCTTAACTGCTGCACTTGGATTCCAAAAATCATTACATCCCCTCATGGTCATATCCAGCCTCTGTATCAAGCTTCCAGCAGAAGGATGGGAGTAAGACATATTAAGGGCTTGTCTCCATGTCACATACCAGTACTATACAGATCTAACCTGCAGTTTAGCTGCAGCTAAGCCAGGTGAAAAGGCCACTACCCTCAGCTGCGTGTCACTGCTCTTACTGAAGGCAGCATCCTGCCACCAATAACAAATGGTGTCGCTTACCCTACACCTACCTACACCACCTAGGATATTTAAAACATTGAAACACGGGACTTTTGGAGGGGTCCAGGTTTTAAAAGCCTCTAAAAAAAATTTTAGAAAGAACTTTAGGGAAGTGATGCTCTGCCAGCAAGTTTAAGGATGACCACCCAAGAGGCAGTAACCAAGTCAGGTCCATGACCTTAGAAATATAAAGTTGGTGTAACATCTAATATCTATGCAATAGAAAAGTGTTGGGTTTTTAATCAATAAGTATCATCTCCATAGAACGAGGGAAATAAATTGCATAAGCTGTAGTCACACTAGTAGGAAATACAACTTTAAATATACTGGTTTCTGAACACTCATTCTATTATGAGACATTTCTGTGTGAGTGCTCAAGTTGCACTTGAGCAGTTAATCCAGGATTCCTTGCACATCTGAAACACACTGCTGCCCTCAGTAATGGATGTGTAAAATAAGTCTCAAAGAATGAGCATGTACAAAATCAAAAGAACTGTGGCAGAAAAACTGCTTTGGCCTTGCAGTTCCAAACTTCAACTCAGCCTCCTTAAGAGGGTACATCACTTCTTCTAGCATCAAAGGCCCATTCGTGGGAGATGTTAAACTGAGCGTTATCAGATCTTATTAAGAGCTTGAAGAGTCCCATATGACAGTCTGCCAACAGCAGGCCAGGGCTTTCTGCTAATAATCACATGCATTTTGCTGTTGTGTCTGTCTATCCGTTTGGTTTTTTTCATGTTCTTTTAAACAAAGCAGAGGTGAAAGTGAATACAACTTCCCTCCAGACCTCTACCAGAACAGATGAGAGACATAAAACTCAAGGACTGCCTTTCCCTACTCTAGAGCACGCCAAAAGCAACACAGCACCCAGAAAGAACAGCTTCCTAGGCATGGGCTCCCCCATCTAGATTTGTCACCTCTGCCTGATATCACCAGCAGAAAAGACACGTGACCTGAGGGGTACAGAGTGGTACTGGAATGACATTGTGGTTTAAGACTTTTTAGCTTTTTTTTATGTTTATTTAATTAAAATACATGCAAACCACAGGTTGTACCCAATTAATGGTCACACTCCCTGTCAAAGCCTCAATACCTGCACTTCAACTTGCTTATTTACAAAGGCACAGAGTGCAACACTTGTAGTGGGAAGGTGCTACAATAAACACACTGGATTTCAAGAAACCACAGTGGTTAAGATCTATCTCTGCCTGTGAGACAGATTGTTCAAATGTGAGTCATTTGCCAATATAAAGATTTTTAGTTTACGTTAAACAAACTTTTCTTGGCCCCATGTGCAAAATCTGCTGATATCCAGCACATCAAGAAGGCAGGCAAAACAAAATCAACTTTACCCCCAATAATCAATGCATAAAAGAAGCTCAGAAGTGAACCCAGGTCTTATCCATTACTATGAAGAGATGAAGATGAAGTCCCAAAGATAAATTTGATCATCTGATTTGATTCTACCTGAAGGCAAGCCCCCAGTGAGATACAGCTGCAAATCTCCCCTATGTGACTTTTTTTTTGTGATTCAAGTTTTCACAAAGAATACATTTTCTCACCCCTTAATGCAGTTTTATTACATAGAATTTCTAATAAGATTAGTAACTCTTCTTTCCATTGAGAAATATAATGGTATCTATTTTTCCTGTTTACCAACAGCAGCTCAGCATTTTATTTCATGGTTTGTAAAACAAAACTTTTACTTTCCTGGTGAGACCATACAAATACATTTTTTCAGCAGCTGTAAACTATTAACAAAAGAAAAAACCCAGCGTTTCACAGAATGACTGAAAAGGTCTTTGCATCAATTTTTTTTTATAGTACTTTTGTAGAACTACTTCTGAGCCTGAAGAATTTCTAGTAAGTGGCAAGGATCCTTTGTACTGAACTCTGTCCTCCCTCAGGGCAATTCTTTATTCAACCCAGGCCATTAGCAAGGGTAAATCAATGTTATCAGCTCACACACGGTGACAGCTTGTGTGGTTCCCACTCCCTCATTCCTCTCCCCACATTATGGTATATTTTCATGCTCTCCAGGGAAATTCAATTAACAGTGTCAGTCTCCTCCTCTCAGTCACTGACTGACACCATCAAGATCCTTTCCACCGCCCACTGACATGTAAGATGTGTCTGCTGATTTCTTGACTTGCAAGTTAACAAGAGAATTACTATCCACTTCTATAAATGACTATGTACAATCTGTGCCATAAACACAGTGACAGCTATTGAAATCAATCTTTCTTGACCTTATTGATTAGGACACTCAGATATAATAACACTCGTTCAGTGACAGAGTAATGTTTTGGGGGTAAAAACCCAAATCAACAACGCATGCCTGTTAATACTATCAAACTGACCTTTTACTTCCCCACTTGCAGTAAATGTTTCCAACAATTAATGATTTAAATTTAGCTGCAATTCATGTCCCATTAA
This sequence comes from Turnix velox, assembly GCA_013400935.1. Taxonomy (NCBI): domain Eukaryota; kingdom Metazoa; phylum Chordata; class Aves; order Charadriiformes; family Turnicidae; genus Turnix; species Turnix velox. Next base: position 25,558 of record VZTY01020881.1, read on the forward strand.
AAAAAAAAAAAAAGTCTCAGAAAACATCTAGTAGCAATGGGCTGGACACAACACCACTTCCTAATAACAGTTAGCAATATTTATTTCTGTAACTTTCAAAACAGAAATAGCTTTTTATAGCCTTCAGGCAACAACTTCATTTGTTAACACAGGCAAAAATTTGAAAATAAAAAACACCATTAAACTTGCTCAGCAGCTCAAAGCAACTGCCAGAACCCTATGCATTCTGTGAAGTTTAGTATTTAAAAGGATGTGCTATTAGCAATTGTGTTCCATATTGCTGTGAAAAGCTCTCATCTTCACGGACCCTGACTGTGAACACCAACCATGAAAATTCCTCCTCAGATTCCCTCTCAGAAATAATTTTCATGATTCCTTGATTATAGATATAAGAAGTAGTATTTTCTAATAGAGACGAAACAATGTTCCATCTGAAAACTCAAACACCTTGGTCCTAATGGAGCAAAAATATTCATCACAAGACACAAAGCACTGTGGCTGCTGACTGACCATGGTGAAACAATAAAAATGATCCAAATGTTATGCTATTAATTTTTTTTTTAAACCAACTTGTACCATAAATGCTCTATAAACAACAAAAAAAAATCTGAAACACATATATGTACATCATACCTTCATCTCACACTAAAAAAAATGACAGGCTTCTTCCTCTGTTCTCTGCTAATTGTTTTGGATCCTTTATGTAAAAGCTGTTTGTGAGTCTGCTCCATGAACTAGATGATTGAAATGATCCAGATTAAAAACAATCTCAACAAAACTCAGTAGCACTAGAGTTTGAAACAATCCAAACAAAACCCAGTAGAAAGTAGAGTTTGCTGTTCTGCAGATGATCCAAGTGTGTTCTCAGCCCTTCTGCAAAACTGCCCACATAAAATCTGGTATGGAAATAAAAGCATTCACTACTGCAGCCACCACTGGAAAGTGTAAGGGCAGATACAGAGAGGTCACATATTCATCAATAGGCATTTAAAACATTCATAAATCTAAACTGGTGACATTTGAAGACAACACAGTTTCTGGATTAATTTGAAGTTATACAGTAAGTGTCACGATACCTCTTTTTCCAGAATACGTGAGATCTCTCCTAAAGTCCTGTCCAGAGTAGAAACCTTGTTGTTCCCCACCAAACAACCATCCTGCATTTGGAGGTGCTTTAAGAGGTCTTTTGCCAGCCTCTGTAACCTTCAACATCAAACCAAAAAAGCTGTTAAAGCAAAATCTCTCCTCATCATGTAAACTTACACCTATGAAATGAAAACTCTGCTAAAAGCATTTCAATAAGGCAAACATCAAAACCTGTGAAAAGGAACAGCATGCAAAATATGCAATACATCCAGGAGATACAGTCAGCTTACATTTCACTATCCCCTTTACAGGGAAATTATCCAGACATTGCTTATTTCTGTTATTCAATAGAGTTGATTTCCCTGTTCTCCCTACATCCTATCCTGCTAGTTTCTACCAATTTCAATTTTAACAATTTTCTCCCATCATTCAATCCTTTCAGTACTGTTGAGATAAGTGAGGGGAAACAGAAGACAACTTGGCTAATTATTTACAGTCATCATAAAAGAAATGGCACTTTAGGATTATCTGAATAAGTGAAAAATAGTGACATCTCAGCCTACCTAGGAAAAAGCATTTTACCAATGAAAAATGAAGTCAAAATGCAGAGGTGGAAGAGATACAGATACACATGGGTTAGGATCCATTTCAGTTTGGACTATTCACCTATGCTCTGTGCTATATAGAGAGGAGCAATATGCAATTCCAAGGCATCCCTCACCTCACCCTAACATCTAAAATAACAAAGCATACCAGGAACGTACCCCTCTCTGCTCTCAATGTGCAGTCAGTGAGTAAGAGGACCTGAAAGCATTGACACAGTGATCACAGACTAACAGCAAAGAGAAAAATCATATTAACTAGTGTGAGAAGCAAGAAAGAATAGGGAATGGCTGGGGAATGTGAGGGAAATGTCATGTGTATAAAAAAATAAGTGGAATTCAGAATATTCATTTGGAGTAAGAAGAGTTTCCACTTAGTAGGAAATAGGTACCACGTACCTTTGCTTTTAAAAAAACCCAACACAACAACAAATTTGTCAGAAAGTTTCAAGAGTCTTTGAAAATATGTGTATGTTTTTAAAGCACAAATGCAAAAGATTTGGGGAACTTTGTATCTTGGACTTCTTATCATCTGTTTAGCAGAATGTTTCTATGACAAAAAAAAAGATATTACATCCTGATGAGATTTTCTGCACTGCTATTTCCTCTGTGGAAAATGAGGTTGTAGGAAACCTCTGGCTAACTCAGTCAGCCATGAGCTAAAATGGGAAAGAAAATTAAAAGCCAAAACACAAATAATGGTAGGAACTGGATGGTAAATCAGATGACAACTAACTCTGCCAAGTACAAGGAGCAGATTGCAGCACCAATGAAAAGTCAAGTCGCTGCAGTCCAAGAAGATCATAGAATCATAGAATCATAGAATAGTTTGGGTTGGAAGGGACCTTAAAGATCATCGAGTTCCAACCCCCCTGCCATAGGCAGGGACACCTCCCACTACATCAGGCTGCCCAGTGCCCTGTCCAGCCTAGTCTTGAACACCTCCAGAGAGGGGGCATCCACAACCTCCCTGGGCAACCTGTTC
>VZTY01020881.1:72842-87895 GCA_013400935.1 Turnix velox
CCCACTGCTTCACTGCAGAAGCCTTTCAGATTGTGATTCCTTTTGCTTGTTATTTGCAAAAGAAGATGGTAGAAAGATTTCACATCTGGTTCCTCCAAAAACGGAAGTCAGCTACATTAAATAAAAAAGAATAAAGAGATCCCCTTAGTAGTTTCTACTAGGTGAAGATAGTTTATACTGAAATGTAGATAATAAGATTTGTCAATCATTTACATCTTAATAATTGCTCTAATAACTTTTACTAGTATCTTTAATGATATCTACAGAAGTTAGTTCTACCAATAAAATAAAGTACTCTGCAATTATGCAGAGGACAGCAATGCCATAATCACACTTACTGCTTGCTGTCAGGTTCCTAATTATTTCTCAAGACTCATCCAACTATTTTAACAGCACATAAATACTAGTGTTTGAAAGAGCATTGTTTGGTCAATTCTTTAAATTGAAAATAGTTTTTAATGCAGACTGTTGTAATGCTTGGGATCAGTTTTAACAGTTTCATGCACAAGGAGTTATTTTTAAAATTTTAAGCTAATTATCAGAGTAGCACTCGGTCATTTTTTTAACTAAAAGTTTGCAAATTGACATTAGACCACAAAGTTGCTTATCTGCAGCAAAGCTAATATCCAGTAGGGCATATTTCTCCCTTCCTTCACATTTTTCCCCACTGTCTGGAATCATTTCTATACAGCCCAGCAGCCATCAGCACATGCAAATATTCACATGCTGGGTTTGATTACTCCCGGAGTTTTTTTTAATGAATAATTCATTTGACTACCTTGATCATTCTCTAGTTTCATCTGAACTTCCCTGTCCCTCCTCGCTCTTGTATTACATCTAAGTGACAAGCCATCTGTTATCTTGAGGTCCACAGAGCCACCAGGGCCTTATTCTTTGCAAGTTACTCCATCTGGAAGAACCGGCCAAGCAGCCTTACTGGCAACATCAATAGAAGTAGGAGTTCTAAGAAGATGCAGGCATCTTAAAAATCTACTCACAAGTAATAAACAACACCAAACCCTATCTGGCTTTCCATAGTCATTAATGAACTTCAGATCATATGGAAAAAAATAATTCAAGAAATATCTGGAAAAAAGAATGTATATTCTATTTCCCTCTATGGACTAATTTAGCTATATTTTGAAATTCCATCAACCATGAAACAGATACAGCACTGTACCACCCACCCACTTCAGAAAACTATCATGAGACCTAATGATAATGGTGTGATTTTAGGGAAATTATACCAATGTAAGGCCCAGCTGGGCTTCAGGGCAGGCAAGAGAGCATTAGAGGGTGGCAGAAGGAACACTTCCTCCCTCTAGGCCAGAATGTACCCAACAGCTGTGAGTGCATTAACCGGTGAACAGGCAGAACAGATGATCCACAAGCCTCGTATCTGTTTCAATAATGCATGTGAGGAGCCTTTGTCACTCCTCCTGTGTAAACTTTACAGATTCTCTTGTGCTTCAGTCAGTGAGGTTAATCTGATTTGACCAAAGTGATTCAATCCTCAGTACAAAGAACATGCTCCAAAAGAGAACGTGATTCCTTAAAAACATTACTATTCAGCCATAGGAAAACCATTGTAATTCTCCACATCTGAATTGCAGAGACAGGAGATGTTTAAGAATAGACAAAGCCTTTAGAAGGAATGACTGTTACCTCTTAAAATCCAGGGTTTCACATATGAATTGTATAGGACATCTGAGTGGGAAAACTACTGAAGCCAGTGAAACACAGCACAACACTGACTCTCCAAGAATAAGGCCTTTTCCTTTTTACCTCATAAAAATGACATCCATATGGAAGTGGTGATCAGTTTTAGTCTCTGCATACTTGATAAAATTCTCCATACATGGCAGAATGTCTAAAAAAAGGTATCTTACCAACAACTTGGAGTCTCTTCATACCATATACCAAGTCTTCAAACCACCATATATGACTACTAATAGTTTGAACATAAAACTACCTTAAATTAATATATGCTCTTCCAGTAGTTTTTCTTCAATTAAATAAAGAAATAAAATTAAATTATGAAGATTTCTTTTTAATTTTCTTCAGAATATCCACTTCTACATCCTGCCTTCTGATTTTGAAGAAAGTCAACTGGGACCACATATGACAAAAATAAATGGAAAAAAAATGCATCTCCAAAGACCATTTCATGTTTTCATTCTGCTCATAGAAACTTCATAAACCAAATAGCAAAGTTCCTTATGTCTACAACAAAACAAACCTCTTCTAGAACAGAAGACCCCTCATCAAGCACTCTTCAAGGAGAATCTTTAGAGTTTGTAACAATGTGGTAACTCTTGCCTTCGAAGAACAACACATCACATCTAACTTCAGCACATAACATCTTCTATTTGGATATAAAAATATCAGGAGCTCTTCTACAGATTCCTGTAAATGCATTATTCTTTATTTTATTAAACAAGTCCAAACAAGGCTGAGTTGTGTTAGGTTGTGACCAAAGACCAGGGTGTCATGTACTGGTGTTCTAACAGAATGTTACCTACACAGGAAAACAAAATTGGATCTCAAACTTAACTATTGCAATACAAGGCTGCATTATTAATCTTTTATCTCAATACTTAAACATTGTCTTTTACAAAATGAGTCATAAAAATAACTTAAGCCAAACAGACTGGGGGTTTGACCGCGATGACTTCTGTGCTGGAGTTGCCAGACAGGTTTGTGCTGTTGCCAGTTCTGGATTGGCAGTTTTCACTCCATGATTGGCTTTTACCTTATCAGCCCAACTTACACCAGAAGGAGCCAGGCGTGTAGCAGAAATTGTCACTGCAGGGTTCCTAAGTGAAAGTCAGAGCTCTTGTTAGTGTCCAATCAAATCATAGAATAGAATAGTTGGGTTGGAAGGGACCTTAAAGACCATTGAGTTCCAACCCCCCTGCCANAAAAGTCCTACCCCAGCCTTTCTGTAGGCCCCATTCCAGTATTAATAAGCTACTATGAGGTCCCTCCTGAGCCTTCTCCAGGCTGAACAATCCTCACTCCTCCAGCCTGTACTCATAAGGGAGGTGCTCCAGCTCCCTCATCATCTTTGTAGCCCTTCTCTGGTCCTGCTTCAACAGCTCAATGTCCTTCACATATTGAGGGCTCCTGAACTCGATACAGTACTCCAGTTAGGGTCTCATCATATCAGAGGTCATTAAAAAGCTTTATCAGGACATCATTTTCTTAATCTCGGATTCCAATGATTGGAAGAGATGAAGATGAACATGTACAGCAATGCAATATCACCTTCTCTTCTGTCCTCTATTGCTGTCCTAGTAATTCCCAGAGGTGTCCCTGCCTATGGCAGGGGGTTTGAACTAGATGATCTTTAAGGTCCCTTCCAACACAAACTATTCTTTGGTTCTATGATTCTATGTCTATACCTTATTTTCTATCCCATTTTCTCAAACACACACAAAATACTGTAGTTGTCTGGTGTTGCCTCCTTTGAGACAGATGAGTAAACTCAGACAGAAGAAAAAGGCTGCAAGATTGCAGGACAGAAAACTCAACTCATTATCAGCTGCTTTAAAACAAATGGTTACTAATCATCACCTTGTGGTGGTGTTTAGAACACCTCCAGCAACAGCAGCAACATGCAATTAGATTAAAATAAACAGGTTTAGCTGAAAGTCCTTATTACGATGACCCATTCTTTGTGTTCTTATGAAAGTAAGAGTATCATTTTCCACCAGATTGAATTTTTCCATTTGACTACTTCTGCATATCTTCTCCCCATCATCATGCATTTAAGCAGTCACCTCTCAAATGTCAGGCAGGTATCAATATATACATTACAAATAGGTTAACACTGTTGCAGCAAATTTTCCATGTAAGTATTTTTGCAAAAATATTTAATATTAAAAAATTTAAGAGAGATGAAATATTCAAATATCACTGCTGCTGAGGACACTGTAACCACTTATCAGATAGTATGTGTGCAATGTTCCAAGAAACCTGGATGAATGACAAAATACACTCCAAGAAGGATTTAAACTGGACACGTAAAAGCTCTCCAGAACTCAAACAGTACCAGATAATGCTGCCCCAAACTGGTCTTTATACACAATTTGTTGAATTGCTTTCAAGAAGACCTTCATTTTAACAAGTAAAAGGTGCTTTACAGTAGTATCAAATATGCCCTATATTTAAACTACAATCAGGTCCTCAGAATCATAATAATTTCCACTCTTCATGACCTGCATTTACTTTTTTGCACATTTGCATGCACTGGTAATTTGAAAATGCCAATTGCAGATATTCTGACCTTTTAATTTTGTAGTGTGAAAAGAATACTAAACAGTTAACATGAAATACACTAATTATATTTTATCTTCAAGTCTTTGGAATGATCAGTAATTAAATATATAGTTAAGTAAGTAAAAAATTAAGACCTTGATAGGATTTTCTATTACCATGTGGCTTTTCTTTCACAAACGCAAATAGTATGTACGAATTAATAAACAGCAAACTTATACATTGATTTCTACAGACATACAGAGTATTCAAGAGCTCTGCTTCAAATCAATCTTTAAGTTTAAATAAACTTATGATGTGGTTTCATACCCAAAATTTAAACTTCTTCGAGCATTTGAAGTTACACTAATTCTATCCGTTGATGGACTTGGAATCACATGGCGTCCTGGAGACATTTTCTTTACTTCCCAGGCTAACGAAGTAGGTCTGCAAATTTGGGAAAGTTTAAAAATAAAAATTTGCAATAACTACTCATCTATCACCTTCAAGGAAAAAAAAAAAAGCATTGACAAATGCTATAAAGTTTTACATGGTGCATCCTAGTGATTGTTTCTACACTAACTCCAAATCCTATTAACCAGACTCAAATAGAAAAAGAACACATACTCTAAGACTACAATGCTTATTTTAAATGTCAGCATGGAAACAAACATCAAATCAGTCAGTTAAAGGGGAAGCATCAGTGACAGGACAGGAAATAGTCTCTAGTTGTAATGACAAGAAGAAGGCATATGAAAGGCCACAAACATTTCAGGTCACCCTATGCTGTCCTCTCCCATGGAACACAGCATTCAACTGCTTAAATATTGCTTTGATTAATATACATATCAAATATTTCTAATACATTAAAAAAAACCCAAACCCCTAGAACTAACCAAATGTACCACCACCCATTCTCATTATTCCACCAACACATCAAACTTTGTCACCAACAACATTTAGTGAGATATTTGCAAAGATACTCATGTAGGTTATGTGAAGTCAAATTGCCACTAAATCCCAACAGACACCACTCAAGGTGGAAGCTAGAGAGCAGTTTCATTCTGTATCTCACCTCAGCCCATGCTGTTTTCTTTCTGACACTGGTTCCTGAAGTTATCTGATTACATGAAAATTACTACTGCTATTTAAAAACAAAATCAAGCTGGCAAGACCCAGTGCTGGTGAATACAGTTCATGAAAAACATTTAGATAAAACTTTGGTTTGTTGCAGTTCTACTAGCAACACTGACAATCTATGATCAACTAATAACAACACTCTGTCCTAGATGGCCTAGATGTTTGTCCACAGGCTGATGAGTGACTAAACTGGGGCATATCACTCCACACACATCACAGGTTTCCCATCTCCTACAAGCACTAATTATACCAGCAAAACCTGACTTAAGTTATCTCTTGAGGCTAAAGCTTTGTCACCAAGGCACAAACTCAACACTAGGCACTAACTGTACTGACACAGTTGTACTTTCCTAGTGCTATGCTTCCAAAGCCTTTAGCATTTCCATCACAGATCTTCATCAATGACACTACCAGTGAGGAGAAAATCCCCTCCAAGTCCCCACACCAGTTCTAATTTCCTTCCTGATGCCCCAGAGCAAATACTAAAATTGTTACTATTTTCCAGATCTCTGCTACAGAATGAAGCTTAGTAGGAGAGTGTATTTAGGTGTATATTTAAAAAAATAAAAGAAGAAATTACCTGCTTTGAGCATCAGTTTTTTCTAGCTTCTCCTGGAGCTGGATCCAGTCAATCAATGCTTTGAAGTCTCTTACATAGTTATCAAGCATCATCAAGACTTCCTGTAAAAGCAACCATTACATCAAATCATTGTATTTAAAAAAAAAATATACCTCATATACCTGAATAAAGGAATTGAAACTATAAAATTTACTACCTTGAAAAAAAAAAAAAAACCAAAAAGATAATCCTGGGATCCCTGTTCTTATGCCACTGAACCTCAGCAAACACAGACTGTCAAGTGTGTAGAACTTTCAAATGGTGTCTGCTTGTGTAAGTCCAAATTAATGACAGATATTCTACTCAATTGGGAGGGATCTTAAAAGCAATCTAGTCCACCACACAATTCCTAGGTAGGACTATGCATACACTGACAGAAATTATAAGGGCACATCGGAATTTTATTCAAAATATTGCAAAATCTTGACTACATACTTAGAATCATGTACATTGTCTATTGGTCTCTAACAAATAAAGCTGATTTTTAAGAAAAGGTACATAAAATTAACTTGAATTCACACCTTATCAAGAAGAAACTGTAAGACAAAATACCAATGTCTGAACAGCAGGAAACTAAAAAAACTTGTTTCTGAAGAAAATTCCCCTAACTTGCAAAAATCTTCTCATTCAAAAAACTACTGATTTCTGGTTTGGTCAAATGCACATGTGTTGTAACTATAGTAAGGTCAGATTACATATAGAAACAATAAAAAAATTTAAAAGTTTCCATTTTGCAGACCTACTTCAGACAATACTAGCATTTTTTCCATGGTTCAACCCTTACCTTCATTCCTTAAGCAAATAGGGAAAGAAGCAATTCTTCACCAAGCAAAAATCACACATATAAACTCTGAAATAATTTATTGAATGCGACAAAAACCACAAAGACTATCCCAGCCAAGAGGTATAAGACAGCTTCTCAGCAGAGCTGATGAGCAGCCAAGGAAGCACATGAATTTCTAAAGAAGATAGTTCAAGGTCACGTCAATCAGAAAGAGAAGCTTTCATAACTAATCTTTACAAGAACAATGTATACTATATGATGACAACATGCTGAAAATAATAAAAAAACCATAAATGAAGCTTGAATTTTATGAAAAGCTACACTGGTTTCACATGACCCATTTAAAAAATGGACTTCATTTTATAGAATCATAGAATAGTTTGAGTTGGAAGGGACCTTAAATATCACCTAATTCCAACCCCCTGCCATGGGCAGGGGTTAGGGTTAGAAAAATACACCTAATGTATGCAAAAAACTTTTAACATAAAATCATATGAATGATCATTCATTATGGTTAACACAAATTAAAATTTTAAATTCAGCTTCAGTTTTCATGTAAGTATGTGTTTAACCAGTTCGTGTGATAGATCTGGAGCATATGTTGGTTGTTAAGAAGGAAGAGTTCCAGCAAGTCAAACACAAGAGATATCAAAGGGAATACCACTAATGATGGAAAAGTTGCTCTTTGTTTTGAAATACTTCACATAAAAAGCTAACAAAAAAAAAATCTTTCTTACAAGGCACTTGGTTTAAGTAAAGTCTGTCACAAGACAAGTATTTCAGCCAGTTATTTTTTCAGTTTCCCTAATAAAATTTCAGTTTACTAATTCAATTCATGTCCATTTAGGCCAGCCCATGCTTAGTTGTGCCTACTGTTACTAACAATAAGAGCATAGAAAACAAAATTGAATTCTGAACCATTCACTTTTCAACTTTGCCACTGAGATACTTCTCACAAAAATCCAAGAATAAATCTATGTTATATTTCTGAAGTCAGTTGACACAGAGGGAAAAAAATAGAATAAATGGCTTAACCTATTTTAAGGAATGTTTAGCTACACATTATCAGAAATGATCAGAGTAGAATCATGCAGCTGTAACCCGAGTCATGTTTTACGAACAAGGGAATACAAACAAGACAAGCAGCTGGAGTGGCCCCATATTCACTGATGCACATCTTTCTCCCTAAAGCTATGAGGGCCATTTTGTCAAGCAGGATGAAGCAGAACAAAAGTGGCTCTGAAAGCACCGTTACAGGCATCCAGATAACTACATATAGATGTCCAGCTAAAATTACCAATTAGTTTACCAATTGGCTGCAACGGATTCGATTGGTTTGTAATTAATTCTAGTTCCTGGCGCATACAGCAGGACGGTTGGCGCCATCCCTTTGTCCTACTGACACACAATCCTGGTGCACAAGGCTCTGGGGTCTTGGACATCAATACAGCTCTCCAGCTCACCTCCCCTACCCAGCGTAGCAGATATACCCTGTGGTGCTGAAGCAGTGGAAACTTGTACCACTTGAGAAGGTGCTGACAAAAAGGAACCCTTATAGGGTAGACTATGGCTGCGTGAGAGTCAAAACAATTTTAAATCCCATTATTTTTCAAGGTCATATCCATTCTACATATATTTTTAAAGAGTCGGTTCAAACTGAAAAAGAAAGCAATAAAAACACCACTTAGAGGAAAATCGGTGACATAAACCTAAAAACACTCACAATTCAGCTCCTGTTTCTTTCTTCCCTCTGTTCAATTCTCTGATCAATAGTCTTGCACATCAAAAAGCTCTTTTTGTGCTTTTCCTTTTTTGCTCCAGTTCCCAGTTGTTCCTTCGGTTTCTATATAGAATTTCTATATAGATATATAGATATAGATATATATTTCTATATAAAATCTGTACTTCCAGTCTTTTTAGTTGTGTGACTACATACGGTACTTTTTAACCAAACAAGGATCTCTAAAATATAAAGGAACCACATCACAATATTCCTATATTCCTAAATTAGGAAAATCTCAACTTAAGTCCTAGACAGGTCTATTGTATAATCCTTAAAAACAGAAGTTCCTGTAAATGCTTTGAAACATCACCTTCTCTATTTATTCTCCTATTCTCAAACAAGGAGGAGGAAAACAAGGAAGAATGGAAAACTGTAGAATTTTAAGATCCAAAACAGTAGAATGATTCAAAATAGTAGAGAGTGTGCAAGAGAAATTAACTCAGCACCACATTTGTACCATATTCTCAAGGTGCACTTTCTTTTATAAGCTAAGCATACTTTATTCTTTTCATCATCTATTGATGATTTTTTTAGACCATGCATTTACCAATATAAACCTAATTTCCACGCACCTGTGTACACTTAACAGGCGAACAAAGTTCCTCCTTTCTTTCTTTAACTGTATGTTTTTAAGGTTCCAGTAATTTAACAAAGAAATTGCTTAAAATAAAACAAAATCCTTTTTCATTCAGTTGAATTGCAAATACATAGAGCCAGCTCTGAGGTTAGGTTGAACACAGATGGTTGCCAAAACAGTTTTGGGAAAGGATGAAAAGGAGCAGCTCATCTAGCCAAAAGACTCTCACTACACCCATGTCAGTGCATGGTACATAACATTTTTAACATTTATTTTTAAATAAGACACTATTCCACTTACTAAAATTCTCACAGCTGGTAGTATAACTTTCTAAACTCTTGCTTCACACTGGTTCTCCTACATGACAACCATAATCCACTATCAACCAGCCAAGGATGCACTTCTGAAAAGTGTAACTGTTACCAAAGTGCATTTTCTCCATAAGAATGTCATGGGCAGACAAACATTTTAAAAATAAATATATGATGGAAAAGATGGAGAGGCAGAAAAGGATTATCCAGACTGACAACTAGAATTTTTCACTGTCAAAACAGACAGTTGCATTGGCTCTTTTCGGTGGAAATAGGATCAGGATCTCCCATTTGGATCAGTTTGACAATTACACCAATTTACTGCAGTTTTCCTTTTCAATGAAGTCAGGAAATTCTTGTGCTTTCTACCTTGATATCCAACATGTTTAGAAACAATTTTAGTTTCTTGGCTGTCTGAAATAACAGTAATCAGTCTGCATGACCATGGGTCTGAGTTTACATGCATAGATGGAAATGGTCAGAATGAAGCCACTAATTCATCCAAGGAAGAAAAAAATACTAACAATTAAATATAAAATAGTTGCAGATTCTTCCAGTAGCTCAGACTCTATCAATGGAGTTTTTTATATACGCAGATGGTGTTGTTTCTTTTTATTTACATACACACGTATTTATACAAATAACAAAACTCAGTGTCTGAGATAACTGAAGACCATAAAAGAACAGCAGCAGAAGACATGTTTTTCTGTTGCATTAATCAAAATTCTATTGGCTGGAATTTCAAAACTGGCTGCAGAGCCTGCCTCCTTCCATCCACAAATAATTTTTGGATTATCTCCTTTTACTATACAGGAAGGGATTTACAGGCATTTCTGATTCTTTTCCACCTAAGCTCACCAGCCAAAAATAGAAAATACTAGGCAACAAAACATTCATATCAGACACAAAGAAACCAAATAAATGTACAGAATATCCATATCATTTGCATTTTAGACGTTGAGGGTTCTAATAGCCAAATCTGTTAGGCTATATCTAATCCCTATTGTGCAGTCTGATGCATATACAGTAAAATGATGCTTAAACATGAGAAATAATTCAAAAATGTTCATTACATCTTTATATACAAAGCATCAATGCTGCATCTATAAATCTATAGACATGATTTAAGAGTTCTCCATTCCAAATCCAATAGCAAAATACCAACTTTAGCAGTGCCCAAAGCTGGGAAAAAAACACAGACAACCACACGATCCTCTTACACACATTTCCACTGTTTGTATCCTTACCACTGTCTGTAGTTTCAACCACAACCAGCCACTAGAGCCCCTTCTGATTTGGGAGCATCAAACATTACCTTCAGTGACAATGTAATCAATAAAACTATACCAACTTGTAAGAATACAAGAAACCAAAAGGTACAAAATCAAAAAGAAACACTTTTTAACCAGATTAAATGGTAAATGTTTCGAGTTGTCACATTTAATTTTTACATGGGCCTTCTTTTAATAATACAACTAAAATGTTCAAATAGAACACCATAGTCCCATTTCACCAATATGTAAGTTTGATGAGATACTACTTAAAAAGCTGACATATGGACTAAAGAAGTCTTTGAGAGTATGGATTTATCTTAATAAAAAATATTTTCCAAAATCCAAAAAATAAAAAATTAGCAGTTCAACCATTTTGGATCCCTATTTAATAATAAAAAATGGTACTTCAAGAATAAAAATAAAAATAGTACTTCAAGAAAAGATACTCTGTCAAATGGCTTTGGGAAGTAAACAGAAAAACATAGGAAGATGAAATTCTCACTTATTAAAATTATCTCAACTCTTTAGGCAGAAATACATTAATCCATTTTCAACTGAGCTTATTTGTGTGATGTTATATCTCAGATAGTTTTCTATGTAGTATAAAGGAAAAGATGCAAGAATTAGAGAACTCCTTTCCAAAAATTATGAAAAAACCCAATCAAACAAACATGTATTCCAGATATTTGGGTAAGCAATTCTTTCTGTGCTGAAAAGGTATTTTAAAAGGTAACTGCAATGTAAGATTTACATGAGATTTATAACACTGGACTCACATTTACTCCTTTTTGGTTTTTTGTACTGCTGCTTTGCAAACAAGCAACCTGATACACACACAGACATATATCACTGTCAAGTGGCTACTAAAATCATAGAATCATAGAATAGTTTGGGTTGGAAGGGACCTTAATAGTATAGAAGTTCCAACCCCCCTGCCAGTGCCCTGTCCAGCCTTGTCTTGAACACCTCCAGAGAGGGGGCATCCACAACCTCCCTGGGCAACCTGTTCCAGTGCTTCACCACCCTCACTGTAAAGAATTTCTTCCTTATGTCTAGTCTAAATCTATCCCCCTCTAATTTATATCCATTGTTTCTAGTCCTCCCATCCGATATTGTGTTAAAAATTCCTTCCCCTGCCTTTCTGTAGGACCCCCTCAGGTACTGAGAAGTTACTCTGAGGTCCCCTCTGAGCCTTCTCTTCTCCAGGCTGAACAACCCCAACTCCTTCAGCCTGTCCTCATAGGGCAGTTGCTCCAACCCTTTGATCATCTTCGTGGCCCTTCTCTGGACCCTCTCCAACAGCTCAATGTCCTTCCTGTGTTGAGGGCTCCAGAACTGGACACAGTAACTCCAGGTGGGGTCTCACCAGTGCCGAGTAGAGGGGTAAAATCCCCTCTCTGGACCTGCTGGTCACACTCCTCTTGATGCAACCCAGGATTTGGTTGGTGCCTTCTTGGCTGCGAGTGCACACTGCTGGCTCATGTTGAGTTTGTCATCAACTGACACCCCCAAGTCTTTCTCTTCAGAGCTGCACTCAAGCCACTCTCCACCCAGCCTGTGTCTGTGCTTGGGATTGCTTCCACCCAGGTGCAGGACCTTGCACTTGGCCTTGTTGAACTTCATGAGGTTGGCTTGGGCCCACCTCTCAAGCCTGTCAAGGTCCCTCTGGATGCCATCCCTTCCTTCAGGTGTATCAACTGCACCACACAGCTTGGTGTCATCTGCAAACTTGCTGAGGGTGCACTCGATCCCACTGTCCATATCTCCTACAAAGATGTTCAATAGCACTGGTCCCAGTACTGATCCTTGGGGAACACCACTCCTCACTGGTTTCCACTTGGACAATGAGCCATTGACTGCAACTCTTTGAGTTCGACCATTCATTCACTTGGGCTATGTAATATCTGCTTCCCAGAACAGATCAAGTAGTATGATTAAAATGCTGAATGATATCTAAACCCAAAAATATGTGATAATGATACAAATAAGCTTCTGTTCTTTCAGTCACTAAAGTTTACAATGGTAATCTAATTACAAAGCAAGGTTAACTAATTTTACTAAACCCTGATACTCTCCAGAGAAGCTTCCTGAGAAGGAAGACAGCTCAGTAACATGTTAAATTGTTTCAGACTAACCAGTGATTTGGAGGCCTCAAGCTACTGTTTGGTTTTCAAACCTGCTTTCAATGAAATATATTTGTATGCTAATCTCAAAGTTAATTTGGCTGTGTCTGATTACAGTAGAGAACTAGATGCATATGATAAGAAAGAAGTTTACTTAAATTGATGTGTGTAATTTTTTACAGTGATTAGATAATGGGTTCCAGAATGTGTTGAGTTTTTAGCCATGTTTAATATGAAAACAGAAGTCATACCTTTTACATTTCTTTTAAAGGTATATTCTTCTGGTTTCTCCTAATGTTTATGTGAAATTCTATTTCTAAAGAATGCGTGATTTTTATGAAATGACCATGGTATTTCCACAGATCTACTAGAAAATTATCATAAAACATGAAACAGATGCACTAGGTTTTACAAACACAGGTTATCTGAAATTAGGAAGAGTGCCTTACAGTAAAATCCCAATCAGAGACTGTCTATGCTTGACTGCCAAGCACTTTCTTAATCCCACAAAGAGAATTAAAGGAGTGATAACAATCACTGCAAAGAGGGAGCAATATACAACTAAGCCCCTTAAAAACAAGGAATCATATGTTAAAAAGAAAGCTGAATCTCAACAGTGCCACCTACAGTAAAGAACGTTACAGAGAAAAACTAAATAAATCAGTGTTCAGTTAGAAAATTAAAAAGAACTCAATAGGCAAACTCTGATACCATCAGAAAACTGAGACCTGACAATATTATGTACATCACTACCGTATTTATATGCTTCAAAAACCACTCACTGCCTAAGATGAAAGCATCTCCTAAACCAGAGTAAACACACTATCAGTTTTCCTATTTACAAGCCTTCAATAAATACAAATTCAAGAGTAGTATGTATATGAATCATAGAATCATAGAATCATAGAATCGTTTGGGTTGGAAGGGACCTTAAAGATCATGGAGTTCCAACCCCCCTGCCATAGGCAGGGACACCTCCCACTAGACCAGGCTGCCCAGTGCCCTGTCCAGCCTGGTCTTGAACACCTCCAGAGAGGGGGCATCCACAACCTCACTGGGCAACCTGTTCCAGTATTTCACCACCCTCACTGTAAAGAATTTCTTCCTTATGTCTAGTCTAAATCTATCCCCCTCTAATTTATATCCATTGTTTCTAGTCCTCCCATCCGATATTATGTTAAAAATTCCTTCCCCTGCCTTTCTGTAGGACCCACTCAGGTACTGAGAAGTTCCTCTGAGGTCCCCTCTGAGCCTTCTCTTCTCCAGGCTGAACAACCCCAACTCCTTCAGCCTGTCCTCATAGGGCAGTTGCTCCAACCCTTTGATCATCTTTGTGGCCCTTCTCTGGACCCTCTCCAACAGTTCAATGTCCTTCCTGTGTTGAGGGCTCCAGAACTGGACACAATACTCCAGGTGGGGTCTCACCAGTGCCGAGTAGAGGGGTAAAATCACCTCTCTTGACCTGCTGGAAGCTCTAATTCCTCATTTGGCCTTTCTGTAAAGTATACAAAAAGCCACGTAACAATAGGCAGAGCACAACTAAAACTTACCTTGCATTCTACCACACTCTGGTCGGATTCACATGTAACATAGATCTCATCAACTGCACGCCTGAGATTGTCAAAAAGAAATGCCCAGTATCGAGCTCGCAGATCAACTTTTCGAGGCAGCCTTGTTTTTGTTGGGCTTTTGTCAAAGTGTTTATCTCCAGATGCTGCTGCTGTTAATTTACAGTCTATGGCAGCGTTCTGAAAAAACATGAAGGAAAACAACAAGCAGAAGTATGGTAAGGGGTTAGGTGTGTGTACAACATATATTTTTCTCAACACACTCAAACAATTGTAAACAAGAAGTTCTTCACTTAAGTCCACATCATCCCACAGACCTGAGTTTTTTAAGACTCACTTTATTTTAAATATCAGGAGCAGCTATGTAGAATTAGGTTGTTTCTTTGATGTTTGTAATCTAGCATTTACATTGCACAGTGATACAAGATATGCTGCCTCTTAGCACACCGGAAAGTTGTATTTTCTAATTCTATATCCAGTATTACTTATTCTAACAAGTACATGCATCCAGAGATGAAAATTTTACTAATAATCATACCATCAATATTCCATCATAGTTAAATTCCGTTACCACACATTAGGTGTGACTTAATCATCTTTAAAGCCTCATTTTATTA
>VZTY01020890.1:0-14046 GCA_013400935.1 Turnix velox
CCGTCCGGGATGCAGGGGGGGGCTTTAACCTCGCTCCCGGGCCAAGAGATAGATGTTTTGTTTTGGGATACAGAGATGGAGTTAGGGGGCTAGAGCCCTTCCCCCAGTTTGTTCTGCTTTGCCCAAAGATGATGAGACAGAGAAGGCAGAGTGACAGCAGCCTTGTCGGTCCTCCTTCTCCCCCCCCCGCAACTTCCTTCATGTCACCGAGCAAGCCCTGGGGTGTGGGGACTCCGTGTCTCTTTCGTGTTTCTTCCGCTGTCACCACTGATCGACCTGAGGGTGGTGATGGAGGCTTCAACGGTTCTTCCTCACACATGTGATGAGTTGGGTGGTCTCAGCCTCGTTTCTCCATCTGCCTCACAGTGGTTTGGGGGGCTGGGAAGAGTGAGGGGTGCAGGGATGGGATAGCTGTGGAGGAGGGTGAAGGGGGGGTGTCAGAGATGAGGAGCTGAAGGCAGAGAAAGGCAGAAGTGACCCCTCCTGGGTCACTGGCCTGGCTGAGACCTCACTGAGCTGAGCATCCCCACCCTCATCCCAGCACCTTCATTCCCGAGGCACAATTTGGAACAATCTCTGGTGAAAGGCAAAGGGAGGATAAAGGGGCTGAGGGAGGGAGATTTCAAAGAGCAAGGTTAGAAAAAAAAGAAATACATACACAAAACAAGCACACTTGGGATTGTTTGCCTTTGCTCTGTGGTTCCCGAGTATGTCACCACATCTTTTTTCAAGCTTTTCTGGGCAGCCATAACAGTGAGTAACTCACTTAAGAGGTGGGGGAGGAAAATAACAAGATTTTTTCTCACCTACCACCATGGCTGTCATTGGGGGATCTGCCAACAGATCCTGTGGGTGCTGCACCCCAGGGTACCCGTCCTCAGGTGTGGGGTGATGGCCAATGGTGTGTGGGTTAGGGAAGATCCAGGCACCAAGCTGGCAAAAGTGGGTAGGAAATGTTGTGACACTCTTTGCCCCCAGATGACAGGAGCCACAGAGTCCTTTCACTCACTGTCCACATGCTGGCACACCTCCTGGGCTGGTTTGGGGTTCCTTATGCTTGGGGATGCTGCTGGTCTGAAGAGTTGGCTGTTTCTCCAGGCTAAGTTGTTTTTCAGTGCTCAGGGCTAGAAACAACTCCCTTGGAGAAGGTTCTAAAGCCAAAATCATGCATTAGCCTCATTGAGAGGCCACAGACCCTGAAGCATCCCATGGGCAACTCCATCCTCCCCAGTGATGGCACCCCAGGGGCAGGAGAAGCTGTGGAACGTCTCCAAGTGCAGGAAGAGAGGTTGCCTGGCTGATGTATGGGAAAAAACCTTCTGCAAACTCTCCAGGAGGTTTCCAACACCCTAAAGGGATGCCTTGGGATTTGCTCCCTGCACATAGAGCCGCAAGGATGATGATGCTGAGTATCTTGATGCCAGATACTAGAAATAACCTCAATACCTGAAAATAACCCCCCAAAAGTTCCCACTAACAGCAGGATTTAAGTAAGGAATTTGCAGTTCTGCCACTTGGAACACGTTAGAGGATTTTTCCATGAGCATCTGTGTGTTCATTCCCACCAATTTTAAGTCAGAGGAGCACCTTGAAATCACCCCTGCATCTTCTGGATAAATACACCCATCCCAGGGACCCTGCTGTGGTTTCATTAGTGTAGCTCGTGCCTTAATTACATGGTAACAAGCTGGGTTAATTGCCTGTCTGTAAATGTGCCAGGATGTGCCTGTGGAGTCTGGTTATGGCGGTGAGCAGCATCTCAGGGTGGGTTTCAGGCAGACACCTTAGATTTCCAAGGGAGGGGTCTACCTAGATGTATGGATTTTGTGGATGCTTGTCCTCCAGGAAGAACACTCAACCTGGTATCTTTTGGAGGCTGCAGCTGCTGATGGTCCCAGTGTTCCTGCTGATGTTGCTTTGGTGCTTTGCTCCAAATAGGATTAAAAAAATAAAGGTTTTGATGATGTTTGAGCCCCTGGCACGCAGGGCTTGATGGGGTTAAAAAATTTGTGGCTGCCTGCAGACTGACAGGAAGCACCCGGGTATCGTTTCCTACTTCTGCAAAAGCCCAGCTGCCCTGTAGGTGCAGGAAGGTTTTGGGGTGCTCAGAGGCTTTGGGAACCCCCAGGGGAGCTGTGGTGATAAGGGTGTTGCTGGGATGCTGGTACAGGGTGAGTGTATCCCTCATGGGGGTGGTTGCTGTGATGGTGTGAAGGGACCACCAGTGATGCTGGCGTGGTGTTTGGTGTGAGTTGTTGAGGATATAGCTGGGAAAACCCCGTGGCCTTTCTTACACCCTCCCTGCCTGTGGTTGGGTTTTTGGCACCCAGCATCTCCACAGCTGCAGCTGCAGCTCCAGGACACTGGCACATCCAAAAGCACCTTGCTTTTGGGTCACTGTTGTAGCGAGTGTGCCAGGTCTCTGCTGTGATCCCTCTTGCTGTGAAGGTCCCCAGAGCCAGGGGGGACCTTAGGGTGCTCCTTCCTCCCCAGCACCATCCTGCCCACTGAAGGTGGCTGCCTGGCCAGGGTGACATCCGGAGGGTGGCAGCATGAGTTGGGTGTCACTGAGGGGACAAATCTTTTAGAGTGACCCTTGTGGGGGCATCTTTCCACAGAGACCTTGGGGGGCCATTGTGGCCACGAGGGGTTTGTGGCATCTCTGGCTTCATGGTGCTGGTGGTGGGGTGCAGGACAGGGAGTGGCCTGAGGAAGTCACCTCCCATCATGTGGTGTGTTTTTGTCCCCTGAACATGGGGGAGAAGGAAAGTCCTGGCTGTAGAGGTAGGGAGACGGCCAGAGACACCTCAAATAGAGCCCATTGTGTCCCACTGAGCAACCCTCCCTCTCCCTCACCACCCTCACCACCCTCCCCCCAGGATACGGTGGAGATGGTGTGACCTACATTCGTGACAAGGAGGTCCCCAGCCCCGCCGCAGCCGCCACTGCTGAGCCATGAAGCGGCGCAAGTGACAGAGACGCGGTGCCCGCGGGCCATGGCCAGCCCGGCACCATGGCTGCACTGGACACAAACAGATCTGTCGCGATGGGAGGGGGAGGAGGAGGAAGAGGAAGAAGAGGACTGCAACTTTCAAAGGCAGATGGACGAGCATGGGGTTATCGGCCTGGGGGAGGATGCCAGGAGCCCACAGTGGGGTGAGTCCTTCCCTCCCTGCTGCCTCTAGACCCTGGTGGGGGGGTATCCCAGGAGCAGAGGGGGGATGGGGAAGCAGAGGCTGGCTGATGGCAGCCACACAGTGATCACAGTGATGGTGTTTTGCAGGTGACAACGAGGACTTGGAGGGGTCCCCAGGAGAGGAGGGTTGCTGGCACCCCCAGCAGGACCTGATGGAGGAGGAGGAGCGGGGCAGCTCCAAGGGGGACAAGGAGCCCTGGGGGGCAGATAGTGATGGGGACCCTTACCCCGAGCTCTCCTATGAGGGTCAGTGGGGCTCAGGGTCGAGCAGCAGCCCTGAGGTGTTGCAGGATGGCCGGGCTCTCTGCCAGCCTCGTGGCTGCAGCACGGATGGTGGTGGCACCTCGGGGCTGTCAGACACCAGCCCTGGCCCTGCCACCCCCTCCCCCCAGCACCAGGGCTGGGACATGGATGGGGACGCCAGTCACAGGCAGGGCTGGACCCCAAGCCATAGCCTCGTGCAGCATCCCTCCACCGATGACCTCCATGATGCCACAAATATCGAGCCTGTCGCCAAGTCC
The DNA here is from genome assembly GCA_013400935.1 of Turnix velox. NCBI lineage: Eukaryota > Metazoa > Chordata > Aves > Charadriiformes > Turnicidae > Turnix > Turnix velox. Next base: position 3,718 of record VZTY01020890.1, read on the forward strand.
CTACCGGTTGGGACTGCTCCTGGCATCACCAGGGAGCCCTGGGGCTCCAGGACCCCCCATACACCCCATATTCACAACAGGTCCCAGGTGGCCAAGAAAGCAGCCCCTAAGCCCCATCCATCAGGATCCCCCCAGTATGGCCGGGGGCGGCTCAACCACCCCCTGCCCGACCTCTCCAAGGTGGAGGCAAGGGTGAAGTTCGACCAGAGCTACCAGCCACCACGGGGCCGAGTCCTGCCCGCTCGCCCCAGGGCCACCACTGGCCCCCTCAGCTTCAAGTCCCCAGCTGAAATTGTGCGGGAGGTGCTGCTGAGCAGTGGGGAAGGGGCCCCCCCGCAGCCCCCCAGCACCACTGCTGAGCTGCCTCAGGAGTTCCGGACCCCCAGACAAGCCACCCAGCTGGTGCAACAGCTCCAGGTAATGCCCAGTTCCCCCCCCATTTTAGCCAGAGAAGCCTTACTGGCAGGGTCTCCAGGGTGGGAGGGAGCAGAGGGTGGAGGTGAAAGGGAGATGTCACCAGCCCTGTGTCACCAATATGAATTTGGTGCTGGTCACCTTAGCCTGGTCCTTCATGGGCTGGTGAGTGGGGAAGAACTGTGCAGGGATGTGGGTTGGATGCATGGATGCTCTTGTTGCCCCCCTCCCCTAGTTTGCATGTTCCACCTCTGTGATGCTCATTTCTCACCAGATCCTTGTCCCCTGGGATGCCCTTATGTCCCCTGGGAGGGGAGGGAGGCTGTCTCCCATGCATGTCCACACCAAATGGGCTGGCTGCTTTGGGGAGGTGGGTTTCTGCACTCCAAGGTGTTCCCTGCCTATGAGAGCTCCCCTTCTTGGCCCCATCATCTGCACACTGTGATGTCTCCTTCCTTTTGAGAACCTTCTGAGTCCCCATCCTCACACTGAGTGTCCCCTCCCCACAGGAAGACTACCACAAGCTGCTGACCAAGTATGCAGAGGCAGAGAACACCATTGATCAGCTGCGCCTGGGTGCCAGGGTGGGTACTGGGGGCATAGCCCCACTCTGCTACCCTCTCCCCAGGGTTATTTGGGGCATCTTCCTCCCCTGGCCCCACTCTTCCTCCTCCCAGGGAGCTGTGGTTGAGCTGCTCTATCGTGGCAGGACAGCAGGCAGAAGTGTGTTGCCATGACACCTCCTGCCCTGTGTCACTGCATGGGTGGAGAAACTGAGGCAGGGCTGGTACCCAGCTATACCCCCAACCCACACTGTGCCCCCCTCACCTTCTCCCCCCGCCTGTCTGCTGTCCCCATGGGGATGTGTGCTCTGGGGTAGGAAGTGCTAGGGTTGGGTGCAGAGTGTGTGCCCCAAATCCCCTCTCCCTGCCCTCAGGTGAGCCTCTACGCTGACCCACCACAGCCCAGCCGCAGCCTTTCCATGGGCACCATGGGCACTGGCTGCCAGGTGATGGCCCTCAACATCCCACAAGCCAGGATGGCCACCTTCAGCATGGCCCCAGCCTCACCATCCTCACAGGGCACAGGTAGGTTGTGCTATGTTTCTCCATTCAGCTCATCACTCTCATGGTCTGATTACTGGGGGGATGTTCAGCCAAGACCCCATACTCATGGCTTTCCCACAGAGAGGACACCACAGTATCACCTTGTTCTGTTATTTCTCACAAAGATGCTCCAAGGGCTGCTGGGGGGGGTCAGCCTGTAGGAAAGAAGGCTCCAGGTAGACCTTAGAGCCCCTTCCAGTTCCTAAAAGGGCTGCAGAAAAGCTAGGGAGTGACTCAGGATCAGAGGTGGGAGCCATAGGACAAGGAGGAATGGTTTAAAGTTGGATGAGAGGAGATTTAGATGAGATCTAAATTCTTTGCTGTGAGAGAGTGTTGAGCCCCTGGCTCAGATTGCCCAGGGAAGCTGTGGCTGCTCCATCCCTGGAGGGGTTCAAGGCCAGGTTGGACCACGAGAAACCTCGTGTGGTGGGAGGTGTCTGCCCAGGGCAGGGGGTGGGACTGGATGATCTTTAATGTCCCTTCCAAAGCACACCATTCTATAATTCTTGCAGCTCTAGCACCAGGACCACCAGATGAGGGGGGATCACCCCAGCCTCCTTCTCCTCCTCTGCCCATGGGGGGCTGCCTCACCTGCCCAGGGCCCTGCTGCTGCCTGGGGAACCAGATGACACGGACTCTGGTGGGACAGACCCGCAAGCTACAGGCACAGGCAAGCCCTGAGGATGGGGGTATACAGAAGGCTGTTTGGGCTGCATTGATGGGGAGGAGCAGGAGAGAGGCTCAGCCCTTTTTCTCCCACCCAGGTGGAATCCTTCGAAGGCTGGATCCAGGCAGGGAGCTCCACGCCCTGGGAGCAGCTCCAGGTGTGTCAGCCCTTTCCCAGCCCCTCATCCCAGGGATGTACCATGGGGCGGGGAGGGGTGTGTGGCTCGTCCGAGGCTGGAACATCCCCTTTGTGCTGCAGAGATTTCAGAAGCTGAAGGATGCTCAGGATGCACTGGAGCAGGCGTACCTGCGAGCCCGGCACCAGCACCCAGGGGCCTCTGGGGACTTTGATCCCAACCGGTAGGTGTTTGACCACCATTTCTCCCTCCCTCCTTCCTTCCCTCCCTCCCAGAGAGACTCTAGTGCTACAGGGTTTGGTATCTCTCTGGCACTAATGGCCACTGCCTTGCAGGGTGGTGGAAGAGGAAATTTTCCACCTGGGGTTGCGCCTGGAGGAGCTGAAGGAGCATCTGGAGCCTAGAGCAGGGGGGCAGCTCCCCTCACAGCCCCCCAACCAGCCCTGCTCTCCACCCACCCCTTCGCCACCCCCTACCATCTACTCCTCACACCCCGAGGTAAGCTGAGCAAGGCTGCAGGGGGGAGATGGGGATGGGGGGCAAAAAGATCCCAGGGACAGGGCATCCTGGTGTGGCTGGTGTTGAGGGTCATGCTTCTTATTGTGCCCTGCAGAGTCCTCCACTGATGGATGGTCCCCAGGAGACAGCAGAGGACGGTGAGGGGGTGACAGGGGGTTTACCCCGACGCCTTTGGCGCAAGCACTTCCAAGTGGAGGAGGATTTCAGTGACCTGCTGGCACAGTGAGTGACCTTGTGGTGGGATGGGGGAACACAAGCATGGAGTGGCTCTCCGTAACTACCATCTTCTGCCTGCATGTCCCCACAAGGTACAAGCACTTCAAGTCCTTGCCGGAGTCCCTAAGCCTGGAGCGGCTGAGCCTGACAGAGAGTGGGTCCCAAGAGGAGGTGGATGGCCCTGCAGCAGGGAACTGTGCCCTCAATAAGGTCCCCTGCAAGACATCACCACTAGAAGAGGAGGCCAACCTCGAGACCTCCTCCCTGTAGGTGTTTTGGGATAACAAATCCCCCAGGAAGGGCAAGAGGGAGTCATGTCAAATTTCATGTCACTGGCATTGCTAGAGTTCAGAGTTAACAGCCTTCATGGGACTGGTGGATGCACCAGGGCATTTCCCCACATTTGGGGATGCTCTGCCCCATTGCTCATGCTCCATCCTTCCCCCACAGGCACCTCCCAGAGAGGAGAGCTGCACTGCTGCACCCCAAGGATGTCCCATGGCCAGAAGGCACACAGAACCACCTGTCCCCAGCCACTACTGAGGACCCAACAGCCAAGCCTCTCCTGGGGCTCCCTGAGCCACCACAGGCACTCCGGTCCCACCACAGCAGTGGGGCTGGCAGTGCTGCCACCCAGCACCGGCCCCACAAGGTGAGTCCCTGGGACTGCAGATCCCCATCCCACAGCACCCCCAGATCCTTCTAAGCACCAATCTTGCTCTCCCCTGTGCCCCTGTAGGAGCAGCGCATTGTGTCACCAGAGACGGACAGTGGCTTTGTGGGCTCTGAGGCCAGCAGGGTGTCACCTTCTGTGCACACCCCTGAGCACCAGCCTCCCAGCACCAGGTAGGTCTTGGGGTCCCTGACCTCGTTCCACTGGGGAGAAATTTGAGGACAATGGGTGTCAGCTATGTCTGAGGGGATTTGGGTCATCAAAAGGGGAGCAGGGATGGGGGAAGAGGTAATGAAGAAACAGAGAGAGCTCTCTGGGTGGGGGTTGGAGATGTGCAGGGTGATCCATGGCTGGGGATGAGCCATGGGGGCTGCCTGCATGATTCCTTCTGTCCCCAGGATGCCTGGCTTGCTGGGACCCTCTATCCCTGTCCCCACAACCCTCCATCCTCCACACAAGAGAGAGGTGACCCTGCTTCCTTCCAAGCCAGCACTGATGGGCATCTACCCCTCGAGCAGGCAGGGAGGCACAGAGGGCCTCTGCCTGCCCCCCAGAACTCCATCACAATGTGACTCTCCTCCCCGCTGGGCTGAGAGTGTGGGCAGTGAGGCAGGATCTGATGGTGATGGCAGTAAGTAGACACTGTTTTGGGGAGGGGTGTGTCCCCAGGGAGAGAGTTTTTTTGGGGAAAGCACTCACTCCATGGATAGGAGGGGCTCCAGTTTGTAGTGTAACCAGTCCCCTCGTGGGGTGCCTCCCACCTGCTGGCTCTGCTCTCCCAGTCTGGGGACACCCTCACATCCCCTCAGCTCATCGTGCTCCCCTTCCTTCTCCTTCTCCCCAGCTCACATAGATTCAGAGGCAGAAGACAGGAGTTGCACGAGCATCAGTGCCCCCCCCCGCACCAGGGCCAGGGGCCCAGTCAGCCCTCCACCATCTCCTGAAATACCAACTCCTACTCCCCTGTCCCCCACCCTGCTGTCCCGCAACATGCTGTCCCTTGACTCGACTCACTGTGACCTGCTGGGCTCTCGTCTGGAACGCGAGTGAGTGTCTATGTACCCTCCACAAACCTGGCTAAACCCCCCCCCGAACAGGTGACACGGGGCCTCCTGTGCCAGGCAAAGTCCCCAAAGGCACAAATGTCTTCCCCCTGGCAGCAGCAAATTTTTCCCTTCTGGGAGAGCCAGGACCTGGATGGGGCTGAGTCCTCCAAATTTGTGTGGGCTTGCTGAGGCTGGTCCCCAGCCCAGAGATGGGACCTCAGGCAGCATGAGCTGCTTGGTCCTGGTTAGTTGGGATAAGGACATACATGGGGTCCTAGGGGGGACAGGGTTGTTTCCCACTAAGAAACCAGCATTGTGTGGGAGCTTTGCTGGCTGGAGATGTCCCTCACTGTGACATGTGTCCTACTTCAGCCAGGCCATCCAGGCACTGCGGGACGAGGTGTGGCGGCTGCGGCAGAGGCTGGAGGAGAGTCTGCGCCGCTCCCACAGCTATCCTGAAGGAAAACCTGCCCCACAAGCCACCTCATCCAGGACCCAGCTAGTGGCCAGTGGACGATTGGCCCCCAAGGACAAAGCACCCTCAGGGTAGGTGGCAAGAGGGACCCCAAGAAGGGGGAAGGAACATGGCAACAGCCACCCCTAGTTGGTGGCAGCAGTACTGTGTCCCATAGCCATGGGGATACCCTGAGTTTGCCCCATTTCTTTTGTGTCCTGGGAAAGGCTGGGTTTGGGAGGAGCCTTTCAGCCTGGCTGCAACAGGGTGGTAGGTCTGGATTGTGACTGAGGGGACACTAAGGGGTCTGTGTGGTGACAGTGTCTCTGTCCCTTCTGCAGGAAGCCAAGCCCGCCATCGCTGGGCAGGGGGACCCCCAGGGCCACAGCCCCAAGGAGGGGGAGGTCGTCATCGCTGCCACGTGACAGGCCAGCACGGGACATCAGTAAGTGGGACCCTGCTGGGGTGGGGATGGGAGGGCAGCGGGGACATGCTCCTCCCTGCACACCGCTTCCTCTTCCCTAAATGGAGCGGGATGCTGGTGGAGCTTCGGGACCATGGTGACAGGTCCTTGTGGCCCCCAGTACCACCAGGGCTGGATTCTGTAGACCTTGGACATGGACCTGCTGGATCTCACCCTACATCACTCTCCTCTGCTGCAGCCGCTGAGTTAGACCCCTCATCTGCCAGGCCACGAGTACTCCCCTCCCCACGGAAGAGCCCTGAGAGCTCCAGGGGTGTGGGGACATTTCGGGAACCGTACACAGGTGGGTGTCACGGGTAGTCAGTGCCAGGGCTGGCATCCCCAATGTCAGGGTGCCCAGCTGTGCTCACACGTGTTAGCAGGGACACGGTACCCAGAGGGGACAACGCTCCAGACGGGGACACCACTCCAAAAGGGAACACCACGTGCCTCTCTAGCACGACAAGAAGAGCCAGAAGCCCCAGGGTGCCCTCGGTGCCGCAGCAACAGGACATCATTGGGTGAGTGCCTCCAAAAGAAGCCCCCAGCCCCTTCTGACCTCCCCAAATGCCTGCTAGCAGAGCTGCTAATGACTTTAATATGCAAATTACACAGGCTTGGGGCTGCATCCTCCTGCCCTGCAGTGCCCACCCCATTCCCTGCTGCTGGCTGGGTCGCCAGGGCTACTGTGAGCACTTAAATCCTGTTCTCAGCCCAGTTCTTTAGTTAAAGGTTAACCAGACTGATTCTTGGTGATGGCACGTGTCACCTCCCTGCTGTAACTGATCTGGATGCAGGCAGCCCTTTACAGCCCTGCCCTCTTTTTACGTATCTCCCCATTTTGGAAAGCCCATCCATTTGCAGACCCTTCCCTTTTACAGGCATCCCCCCACCCTTTTTGCAGACCTCTCCTTTTTGCAGACTCACCCTTTTCTAGAGTCTCATTTTCAGACCCCTCCTGTCCAGAACCCCTTTTTCCATTCCCCTCCCAAACCACTCTGCTCTTTGCACCACATCACACTGTGCCTTGCTCTGCTCAAGGATATCTCTCCTTTCTCCACAGCAGGCTCCTGGGCAGGCAACGCCACGAGGCAGCCCCAGCACAGCACCCCGAGGAAGACACGTTGCCCCACGTGCCAAACATCCATGGGTACCCCCGCACCCAGTGGCAAGGACAGAGCCACAGATGGTGGGTGATATGCTTGGTATGACCTGTCCTAGCAGAGGGGCTGGGATGGAGGGTCAGGGAACAACCCTCAGACCCCTTACCTACTCCTTGGGGACACAAGTGACAGCCATCAGTGCCACCATGAGCACTGGTGTTCCTAGTGGCAGCCCGGCATGGCAAGGGTTGGGGCTTGCCTGGGGCTGCCTCTTACTGCAAGATGCCCCCATGGGGACATCTAACCACCTTTCTTCCCACAACAGAGCGTGGCCCTGGTGGCAAGACCCCCCCGGGCTCCCACGTTGGTCCCCACAGCCAGAAGATGGAGCAACCTGGAGTTTGGTACTTGGCAGCCAGCCCTAGTGTCACCTCTGCCGTCGGCTGCCTCGCACCCATCCCCCTTGTGCCTTATGCACCCTCCCTGCTGTAAGGATGCTCTGTGGTGGGTGGGACAGCAGGGGACTAAGAGGGAGGTCATCATCTTCCAGGGGTGGAGGGTGAACCCAGGGGAGGCCTGGGACCCACTGGTTTGGCCATGGAGCCCACCCACCCTGGTAGCAGGTGGCTGGGAGTGGGGTCATGCATCACCCCAGCTCTTTTTGGAGTGGGAGGGTCTGCTGGGAGGTGAGGAAGGTGAGATGGGTGTGGGGTTGGAGATGGATGGAAGACAAGGCAGATGGGAGGCACTGAGCCGCATAGGTACACAGTCCATGGTGCAAAGTGTTTCCTTCTTCTTCCCAGCTTCTGCTCTCCTGTGGTACCTACCTCAGCCCCAGCCATGGCTGGGGTCCCCCTCCAACCACCCGCTGGGCCTTGGCAAGCAGAGCATCAGCATCCCCCCCGGTCCCACACCACTTCCCATCGCCACTGCCTGACCCTGGAGCTGGAGGAGCTGGAGGAGCTGAACCAATGTCTGAGCCGGGCTGTGGAGGCTGCACAGGACATGAAGGTCACCACCACCCGCATGGGCCGGGTGCTGGGCACTGAGCTGGGTCGAACGCGGCACCTGAGGGGCTCCTGCCTTTTCTGAGGGTCCCAAACCCTCCCTGCTCTTATGGTGAGGAGAAGAAGGATGGTCCACTCCACCAGCACCCTGCTCTAGCTGCTCCTTGTCATATCAGGGCTGGAGGCATCTCCACAGGGCTCTGCACCAGCTCTCATTCCTATCCCACTTGCCCTAGACCTTGTCCATATATCCATCCATTTTCAGGACCACTCAAGCTACAGCAGCGGGGACAAAATATGGGGCAGTGGTGTCCTGAAACTTGCACAGCCCCAGCAGGAGGATACTGTCCCTTGGGACCAAGGGGGTGGCCCTTGGAAGATGCCACCCCCAGCCAACACTTATGGGGATGCTCTGACATTGTGTAGGTCCAACTGCAACACGGGTCTCCCCCCACCACCTTGGCAGCTCTATTTACCTGTGTGGGCAGAAAACCCTGTCATTCATCCCTTTTCCCAGCCTTTAAGCATCCTCCAGGGGCTTAGTGCTGGGTGGCTGTACCCCTGAGCCGCCCTGAACTCCTTGCTCTGCCCTTGGACTGGAACCCAGACAAGTCCTTCCTGGGAAAGCTCTTTTTTGGGCCATTTTATGTGAATTTTTCTTTCTCCAAGGTAGGTAATTTGCAGCTAAATCACTCTTCAAGGGTTGATTGATGCTATAGAATATATGTGTATGTGGATATATATATATGTATCTATATAGAGATACATATATATGTTTTATTTTTAACTTCCAGTGTAATCCTGTGGGCATTTGAGGGGTTTTTTTTTGGCTGTCCCTGGCATCCAGGCAGAAAAAAAATTAGGATTTGGGTTTTTCCTTGGGATTCCCATGGAATTGGGGCTGGTGAGACCAAGGAAGGGATAGTATCTGTTCCTGGGGGAGGTCTTCAAAGCCCCTGTACCTCCAGGCTGGATTTGGGATGAGTTAATGCTTGTTTTCTTAATGAAATAGATATGGTGGGGGCAGATGGGGAGGGTGCCTCGGAGGCTGGTGCTCTGCACCCCACAAATCCTGTTAAGGGGCTCCCTATGTGTCCCCCTGGATAGATCTGGCCAAACTCCCTCCCCACCCCCCTTCCCATCCCTGAGCAACTCAGCCTGCCCCTGCCCATGTTTACGTAAGACCTACCTAAAGTGCCCATGTTGAAAGTTATTTATTTTTTAAGATTTTCTTTGGGTTTTTTTGTACGAAACCCCACATTGTGTGGGGAGAATTGCTAATATCCCCTGCCAGTTACTCAGGTCAGAAACCTCCCCCAAGTGTTTGTAAAGCCACTGAGCCCAAATCCTGCGACCAGCCCTGGGGAGGGGGGGAAATAACAGAGGCAGGGGCTATCCCTGGCCTTTTAGGGGGATGGGTTGGAGGGAATTTTAAATGGGATTTATGTCTCTCTGGTGCCATCTACTTGTTCTATGTCCCCAGCAAGCCAATGGGCCAGGGTGCAGCTGCTTTGGAAGCTGTGAGCACCCACCCCCAGACCAGCCATGGTACGTGGGGAACATACTGAACTATCCCAGGAGCTGAAGTTAAGGGGTTTTATTTCTTCTGTATTTCCTATTTTGTAATGACTGAGCCATGTAGGTGGCATTTTGTACTAAGATAATTGCCTATTTTTTTGAACTAAATAAACACAATTGGTTGACTGGGGGGAATTTTTTTTTCCAAGATTCTCAGCCATTTCTCAGGTGAGGTTTAGTCTCACCACAGACCAGCATCCCTCCCTTGGAGACTCCTGGGGTTTGGGAGGAATATTCCAGACCCCTGAAGCAGCAGCACAGCACAGCCTTGGGTTGCACTAGGGATGGATTTCGCTTTTATTTAGTCACTCGAGTGCTTTAGTACAGAAGAACAGAGATACAGAGATGATACATGTTTGTGCTTCAACACTTTCAAACATTTAGATTCCAGTAATTTCAAGGTAAACAAGTTCCAAGACAGACTAGATTAATTGTCTTTTTTTTTTTTTAAAGTTTTCCTTTTTGATAAATTATTTTTTTATATAAATAACTGTAACAGAAAAAAAAAAAACAACAACCAAAAACATAACGTCCATCATACAAGATCCTGAAGCATTTGCATTGCTAAACCAAGAGGGAACTCAAACAAGGCAGGGACTGGGGGGGGCAGGACCAAGGGAGAACCAACAAATATCAGTGCAATGATACAGCCTTTGCCCTAAAAATGTATATTTAACTTTATGGGCAAGGAACAGACAGGGAGGGAAAGGGCTGGGGAGGGGGCTAACCACCAACGAGGCAAGAAATAGAGATTTTTGGGGGAAGGAAAAAGGGGGTCACAGCCTTCAGGGCGAGAGAACAAAACAATGGACCCCAAAATATTGCAGTGCACCTAATGGCAAGGGAGGAGGGGGTGCAATCCTTGGGTGGAAAATAAAAAAACAACAAAAATCAGAGGTTTGGTTAAATCACTATACACCAAGCTTGTAAGAACGTCACAAGACACA
>VZTY01020894.1:0-40890 GCA_013400935.1 Turnix velox
GAATTATTCTATGATACCCCATTACAAGCAAAATTATTTGAGAATGGATAAAAATACTTCAAGAGAATTCATCAGAAAAGGGAGAGTGCCTTGAGAAGAAACAGCTGCTACTCCTACTGTTCTAGCATAATGCACATTTATTTGATTTTCTGGATTCCTAGACCAGCAGGAACCACAAATTCTGGAAATATAACAGATTAAGCACAGAGAACAAGTACTTTACAAATGGTATTCCTGTCTTTTCTTTGTCCGTACCACTGGCACTTGCTCTAGTGCTTGTGAGTCATTCAGTAAAGTGATTTACCTCCCAAAAAGAACCAGAATATTTTGTAGATTACTTTGTTACCATATGGTAAATAAAATCACCCAGTGGCCAGATCTGACAAGTGCTATTTTATGATATCTATTCTTAAAACAGTCTGCAGTTGGATTGAGCAGTGAAGCAGAAAGGAGACTTTTGCTTGTAATCATTTAATATGCTCATAACATTTAATGAAAATACACCATAGTTGGAATCAGATTCTTATCTCTGCAGTTTCAATTCCATTTTACTTAAGACAACACTATTGGTAATGTGACTGCTATCCAAAATTTTTTTCATATTATATACTTTTTGATCATGAAAGCTTCTCTCTGCACCGCTCATGAGGTAAAAACCAGAATATTCATCTCCTATCACGTAATCTGTCTAATGGATGTCGACAGTCACTCCAGAGAAGTATGCTTCTGATCGTGACTGATCAGTAATTTTCAGGTTATGAAAGCCCTTCATAAAAAGATTAAGGGAAATATTAGGTAGCAATTCCCTGTTAGCTCCCACTTTCCTCCCAGGCATTGCAAAACTGAAGTCATACTATGTGTCCAAGAATTGGTTCACAGCAATTACCAAATATCTCTATCCCAACATTTGATCTGTCCCATGTCAACACTGTCACTTTTTTCCACCTCAGCTATGCAAGTCAAGCAGAGAGAAGACAACCTGAACTGAAGACAGATCCTAATCAAGCCTGCTAGTCTATGGAACCAGAACTCTCGAAATGCATTAAAAAATTCTATGAAATTTCAAAGTATGAAATTACAATTTTGTAATACCAATAACACTATTTGTTCCTTCTACCTAGTTTCTGTAAATAGAGTTGATCTGCAGAGCTACTGGTACTACAGATGCACTCAATACTCATTATCCCCGACAGTTCTATACCTTTTTAGCCTTATAGGGCTAATGTCCTTTAATCATTTAGCATCCCTGTTACAAAACAAAATGTAGAAGTATTTACAGTCTCAGTCTCACTAGCCACAGTTGAATACCTTCAAAACCTGCTGCCCCTATCTACTAATTTAGAAAGTAAAGGGATGGGGGGGATAAGTCTGATTTAATCAATTTCCTGACAATTTTAAGCACGCACACTCTGGACAATGCATATAAACATCATGATGAACAAATACTTCTCAAAGTAACTTTAAATGAACTGTTAAAATTCTGGGTATTAGTGATAGTAAATGCTGCTCTTGTCTTCATTTAATTTCTTCTGAGATAGTTCTAAAGTTTCACAGAAACAGCACCCTGAGGCTACCAAAGGGAGTTCCAGCTACATCATTAGTAACAGTTCGGAATTCGTTAGAACTTAGCAGCTGCTCAGCTACTGAATCACCAGCACAAATTTACTACTTTCCTTTGCTAGTTTACAGGATTCCTGCTAGTGATGTAAGATTGTATCAAGGACTTCTAAGCACATATTTACAGCTTTAAACAAAAGTCTAAATTACTGCACTTAAGGGAGTACTGCTCCCTTTTTAATTAGTTCCTCCACCATATCCTAACAGTTACAGTGAGTGAAGATTTGAGATAAATACTAAAAAGGATCAGAAGGAAACATTTAAGCCTTAAGCTATATGCACAATATAAATTCTCTTAGGGATGTGTGTGTTAATACTGATACTATTCCAAGTATGACACGTACTTGAATGTTTATTTTAAGATCAACTATCAAAGTATTCACGCACATGTAAGTTTCCCTATTTACTTCTGTTAGGTGCTAAATATAAGCGGACAGAAGAGCATTAATATGCGCTTCCAAACAAGTAGTACAAATGACTGGTCATCAGTTCTTACTGCTACAGCTGACTTCTTGAGCAGAACTGAAGGTTAAAAAAGCTAAGTGATGTTCATCACTTGAGGCGTTCATGAAAGCACAGAGTCCATCTTCTCATATCTCGATGGCATCAGTGCTGACAAAGAGGTCAGCAGGTCAAAGACTCACTCACTTCAGAGACAAGGCAAGCATGAGCTGGAAAAACAATTACACACCACCCGAAAAAAGCCCACTTTGAAGGGCCATAGCACCTTACTTGTTTTTAAAAGAAATCTTCCATGCCCTCCTACCGTTTCACAACCAGTTTTGGCAAGTGTTGTAATAAATATATGCACAGAGGAAAGCTGAAATCTATCGCAGGTTAATGCTTATTGAAACAATACAGAGAACCATTTTTAATGGTATTACTTGAAAACAGATCTAATCTAGCAAAGGAAATTCAATTTACGTTTAGAGCAATCAGATTTTTTTTTTTTTTTACTCCAGGGATTTATTGCAAACTCTGTCTCTCAAAATGTGCTTACTGTACGGTATTTAGCAGAAACAGTTTAGCCTTAATAAGCTGATAGTCTGCACGGGAGCATGGATCAACTTATTCTCATTAAGAATGTAAGCAGCTTTCTAACAGCCTTCTTTGCTGTTCAGCCTATGCCAGAGAAAGCAGGGATCTCTCCCCTAAAGCCCGTAATTTATGAGTTTATTCAAACCCGACAAATTGCTTTAAGTAAACGCCTCTTACATCTGAAAATTCCCATAGCAACTCATTTAGATCCAAATTCAATCCCTTTATCCTCCAGCTAAACCATTACAATGGTAATTCTGCTCTGACACTCCGAAGAGACTGCTAATTACTGTACTTGGGTCCCCAGACAGACTTCCCATTCAGAATAAAATGGCCGTGCACGGACAGAAAACGGCAGCAACACCTTCGCGTTCAGGAAGGGACGGACTCTCACACTGTGGCCTTGTACAAGAAAGGCTCCGGGACTGCAGAGACAAAGAATCTTGTATCTGCTCAAAGTTGTGCAAAACAAACATTAAGGAAGGGAATAACCAAGCAGCAAATCAGCAAAGTAGACAAATGACTAAAGCATTTTGACTATTTAAGCCACCTCTCAAATTAAATTAATCTTCTGTTATTGCAATTACATGCTGCACCTAATAACCTAAACTATAGACCAAGAACTGTGTAAACTACTACTGAATACTGTGTCATTATACAGGATGTCATAGCTCTCACTGTAACCAGAATAACTCAATTTTCAAAAAACTACCCAGGTCCTTTTATGCATTCTTTATTTTGAGAGAAGTGGGGTTCTTTTTTTCTGCCTATGTTTTTTTTCCCCCTTGTCATTTTTAATCAAGAAAATGTGAAGGAAACTAATTACTGTTCCCTTCTCCATTGAAATGTAAACAGTAGGTAATCTTTGAAGAGAACTGACATTTGCCATCACTGGACCAACATTTATGGCATTGGAAAAATCTAAACAATGGGTTGATTTTTATCTTCCAGAAAGAATTAAGATGGTGATCACACTGTCATCCCAGAAAAAAATTATGTTATTAGTACACAGAAAACATTGAAGGCAACTTTTTTTTAAAGGTGGGAAAAGGAATGGCATGGGAATTACAAATGTGTACAGCAGCTGAAAAGCAGACAATAGAACATCCTCCCTGAGATGAACAAGATCAACATCCTCCCTAGACTAGCAACTTCCAACTCACTTGAACAAAAGCTCTCAAAAAAAAATCTTAATGTATCAGCATTTTTAACAAGTAACCATAAAAACAAACATTAAATACTCAGATGTAATTAGAGTGTGCTCTCCTGTATGTAACTTTATTCTTTTCTTAATGTGGCAGGACTAACTACCTTCCCCCAATAATTTAACATGGACACTGAAAGCAGAACTTAAACAAAACCTAGCAGAGAGCAAATGCAGAGATCATAGAAATTAGCAACTTAAGAACCCCCAAATTTTTTTTCAAGGGAAGGCACAAGAAAATAAGTTTGCATGCTTTTATTTATTTTTCTACATTCCAGACATACCTTATAAATAATCTACACACTTGAACGTTTATTAAGCTAAGTGCTTAACTGTTACCTAAAAAAGTCGGTCGGTAAGGAAAAGGAACAAACTACTGAATACACCTTCAGTCAGCTTATGTTTTCCACATTTGACCATCTTTTGTTTCTAGTTATACTTAATGCACTTAAATAGTTTTAAAATAATCTCTTTACACGAGCAATATCTTAAATGCTCAGAACTGAGTACTATTTTAAGTTCATATGGCTCCACAGACTTTTCATTGAGGTGGCAAATCCATCACATGAAATACCAGCATTTCCTCTAAGTTTGATTCCTTCTTGCAACAATTCTTCATTAGAAACAGGCTTTCAGACTTAAGATACACATATAAACCCTGATTTAAGTTTTGTTTACACAACACTGGCTATTCTTGTATTTATCATGGTGTTTCAGTAATATATTTCAGCTGAAAAAAGTCAGTTTCCACTCAGAGGCCTCCATTTACTGCCACAAGTGAAATTTTACAATTCAAACTGCTTTGACATTTTTAAATCAGAAAACGTTGTTTTGGTGAAATTAATGATTTTCATACTACTGCTGCTGTACTAGTCTCCAAGTGCAGATATACAGTTAGCGTCTTTTTAAAAAACATTGAAAATTTAGAACAATGAGCTACAGGGTAATAAAAATTAATATTGAATATTTCTATCTCCTTACACATAGTGTACATGTGTAAGTTCAATAGCTATTCATCATATGAAAAGTAACTATAATATGTCCTGCATATCTAGGGCTGTTTGGCAATTATTACAAGAAACAGGAATATGTCTCCTCAGAGATGAAGGAAACGCAGACACACAAAATCAAATCTGAGAAAAATCACATAGCATGACTAAATATTTCATTGATGGGACGAAATTAATTAGAAGCAGTACACCGAGTCATTTTAGGGAACACAGACCATAGGTCTAAAAGCTGCTTCAGATACAACATCTTGTCCTTGGCAGGTAAGGAAGGCAGTAACAGGTGTGAACCTCAAAGTTACACTGATACAATAAGATGTTGTACAAAAAAATGCAATAAACTGTTGCAGAAAAGTGCTGACCACTGGCAAAGACAGTGTTTTGAAAGAGAAAAATCTGAAATGTAGCTGGAAGAAGACAGACATTTTATATAAAATACAGGATTAAGAATTATTTTTATTCATAAAATTACCAACTGCTTAGTTCTGATCATATCACCTGTTTTTTTTCTGAGCAAGAACACCACAACAACTTTTCTCTTCAGCTGAGAACTTAGCAAAACTAGTAATGAACTAGATGCACAAAAATAAGACCTCTACCTAGAAAGTTGCGTAAAATGGACATATCGTCTGCTTTCCTTCCTATTCCAAAATGTCCTAATTGCTAACATTTTACACTTCTTTTCACAGTATGATTTTTAATTCTTTATTAGCTTGATTTGTAACATTTGAGAAAAATAAACTATCATTAGCTTTAATTAAAAAGTTAGTGAGATATTGTAAACTTACCACACCTTTTTTTGGGTTTAAAATACTATATACAATTTCAAACAAGAAACATGAAGACAATTTTATCACAAAATATTTCTAATTAAACACAGTCATGTTGTCTAAAACATCTTTTAAGTGTAGGCTGACTTATCTAACAAAAAAAGTTGGTATATTTAATATTTTAGTAATGACACAATTTCACAAAGAAGATGATCAGTGGACTAGAGCACCTCTCCTGTGACTATGGGCTAGAAGAGCTGAGGTTTTCAGCCTGGAGAAGAGAATGTTCCAAGGAGACCTTAGAGCAGCCTACCAGTCAGTACCTGAGGATGGTCTACAAGAAAGCTGGGGAGGGAATGTTTGCAAGGGCATGTAGCAATAGGATGAGGGGCATTAGTTTTAAACTAGAGCAGAGTAAGTTTGTAAGTTCCTCAACATGAGGCACTGAACAGGATGCCCAGAGAGGTAGGTGGTGGAAGCCCCATCCCTCGAGGCATTCAAGGTCAGACTTGATGAGAATCTGAGCAACCCAATCTGGTGCAGGATGTCCCTGTTCACTGCAGGGAGGTTGGACTAGATGGCCTTTGAAGGTCCCTTCCAACTCAACACATATTACGATTACATGATTTTCGAGTTTCTGATAATTTTCTATGTCAGAGACTATACTATATGCTTAGATTTGACAGATTATGAACACAAAGCTCCATTTGCCTTATTGGGACATTAAAACACAGATTATCATCTACACTTCCTTATATTGCTTACTTATTTAACAGCAAACAGTTGATCAGCCCATCTGGAGGTATCTGAAATTACTGTAATACAAAATATTAATCCACACAGTAAGTATATTTTTTTCTTTTGTTACCTGTGAGCCACCAAACAATGAAAAAATTGTTTTCGTTTTCATAATAAAAGTAAATTGTGCATCTACTGAAAAGGCTTGAGTCACCTTTATCATCTGAACTACCCCTCCACATTTGTTTAATTTTATATTCTGATTTTCAGAAAATTCAAGTAATGGTTAACCACTCATTTCCAGGAAAAATTCTCCATGGTACCAACATTAGATAAAGGTACTTGCACAAAAATCCAAATTTACTGATGTTAACAGACTTTCTAAAAAACTTATTATGATAAACTTTCTCTTGAAAATTGTCCTCAGAAAACTATCTGTAAAGGAAAATTCACTCAGAAACAAAAGTTAAATAGAAAAAGGAGATACATACAAATGCTTCTAGTGAATTGTCTCCTCACACAAGGAATTGTCTCCTTCCACAAGGAAGCACACTGCTTCCTTGCAGCATTATATTAACTATGTGATGCAGATACTACTTTTTTATAACAAACAGAAAAACCTTCACAAGTTCACAAGACATGATTGTTTCAAGAATGAAACTCAATACAACGAAACACTAGATTAATTATGATACACTTTTCTCTTTGCATACAAGGTCAAATAATTTCTGTGGCTAGTGTGACACTTCAGAAATCTAAATCAGCTGAACTATACTGGCCCCCCAAAATGCCATCTTTATATTTAATATCCATGTCATTTTTGAGAGAAAGAGATTCAGTATTAAAGAAGTGAATCAGACATGAAACTAATTGGTGACAAAAAAAGCATGAGTGGCTACTGAATCGTTTTTCTTTTTACATACAGAAGAATGTTGAGATATTAACATCATAGGCAGAACAAATGATTTTGACTATCATTTGCCTTTTTGAGGGATCTTCCACTATCTAATTATTCCTGACATGAAACCATCATTGACACTCTGTTACTGTTAGCATATACTGCCCAGGAAAAGCAGCTGGAAGATACCCTTGACAGCTCCAGGATCTGCATGTACAGTTTATACCAATTTGCAACCTGCAAACACATCTGTATAATTTGATCTTGGCTGAAGCTCAATTAGTAGAGGGAATGATTACTCTTTGCAGGAAGAGTAAATTCAAATTAACATCCCTTTAACAAACACTGTCCAAGATTTTTAACCTATGCGAAAACTTGGAAAGCTGGCTGTTCCTTCATAAATCACTCTAAATGACTCATCTAGAAACATGGCTGCTGAGAAAACTGGGTCTCAGAGTCAAAAGAGCTGCTGGTATTACTGAAAGATTCCAGTTATGCTCAGTGGATGAAATCTGCTCTGAAATAGAAGCAGCATAACCTCTGAGAAGTGCAATGCTGCATAGGAAATAGACTCTACTTTTGTAAATTTCCAACCTGAAATTTAGTGAAGATACTGTGTTAGAAGCAAGAATCAACCACATCCTTTGCAAAAAATTCAGAGTCATCATCTACTGGCTCTTAACTTGGATAAGGAAAAAATGGTAATGCTTTATCTTTGGAGTCACTGCTTCTCTGAGGATCTTTGGACATATGGACAGACAGAAGTCTGCACTGATCTATCTCTGGCCTAACCGGGAAGAACTGAAATAAAAGCTGTCTTAGAAAAAGATTTCTAAAGTTTCCAGATAAATTAGAGACTGTCACTAAAAATCAGTTTCTAGATTTCAAACTCAAATCATTACTACTATAATATACACATAGCTGTATATCTGTCATTCAAGTTCCTAAAAGTAACCTAGAGTTTTGCAAGAGCCTGTGATGAACTCCAGATGAACCAAGTACTATAATTTTAACTTAAGACCTTTTGAAAAGCAAAAACCACAATAAGTAATGGACACTGACAACATTTTTATTTTAAGAGCATCTTTGTTGTTGTATGGAAAAACAAGTGGCCAGAGGAATTTTTAAAGCTTGATTAACTTGTTAATATGCATCTATGTTGAATCTGACTGACCTTTGTACCTTGGAAAGTAACAGATGTCCCTGAAGTTCTTCTCATTGTTGAGTATTAAAGAATCTTAAGAGAGTTCTCCACTATCCATTAATACAGGAGCTTATAATGCAAGGATCACCACAGCAGTCACTCCCTACAGCCCACTTTCTCTGGTAATCAATCAGTAAATCTTCAGGCATGACTACTGAGAGCAAATACAGGCCTTGCTTTTTCAGGCTTTAAGTATTCAACACTACAGCAATGGTTTACCTGATCCAGATTACAAGAAATACTATTACCAGTAAAATCAGATAAGCACATTATTATCATACAATCTACAGAGAGTTAAAAATATGGGACAAAACAAGTGGTTATGTTCTCTCAAACTGCTTGAAGATTTTATTATTCAGCACATCTCTGTTTACAGCTCTGATTTTGATTCTAAATTCTAATAAAGTTAGCAAGCAATCTCCCATTTTAGAACTTTGGAACTTTTCCTTAAGACCTTAGCAGCTTTAGGTCTGTTTACTAAAAACTGAAATCTCAGCCCAGTAGATACAGAAGAGTAAGGCCACTGGCTGCCTAATGTAGCCACAAACAAAACCAAAACCAGTATACCACTTGGAGTCTTAAATGCTTCTCATTAATAACTGTGTTTCAGACACTGTAACTTTCCAGTAACATCTCATCTGATCTTTCACTTTCCAGGACAGTTTACCAGTCTCTATCTACAAATCATCAGTTGACATTGTGTTTGTATGATGAATTTTGGTTTTTTAATAATTATAAATCTACTCTTCAAAAATAACACCAGCAATAAAGAGTGCTTTAAATAGCTTGATAAGGGATATGTTTACTGATAACTTTACTATTACTTCTCCCAAAAATCTCTGTAATTGCTAACATCCATTCAGAAATCTTTGCTGAGTTGCACAGAAAGTGATCTGACCCCCAAAATATAGTCTGGCTAATTATTTAGTATAAAAATACGCTAGAAGTGCAGAATAACTAATTTCTACTCTTTATACTATGTCTCCCCAGGAATCATAATTCTACCACAAGCACTTCTTATAAGGCTACGATTTCAAAAGAGAAAGCCAACTAAACCAAAGAACTGTAACTACAAATGAAAGATAAGAAAAATAACATGGGTAATTCATTGCAGTTTTCACATTACCTTTATCAAGAGGACAGACAAGGAGCTTCATCATCTACTTCTGACAGAAGGGCTGAAATACTTTAACAAGACTTTTTAAAATGTAAATATCCCAAGTTTATCATGTTCTGCTCCAGGTATACCAATATAAAAATTAAGAAGATAAGGAACAAACAAAAAACCCTAAAAGAATAGCCAAGAATAGAGAAAACAATGTTAAAAAATTAGGAGAATGAAAAAAAGCTAAATATACAGAATCACAGAATAGTTTGGGTTGGAAGGGACCTTAAAGATCATCTAGCTCCAACCCCACTGCCATGGGCAGGGACACCTCCCACTAGACCAGGCTGCTCAGTGCCTTGTCCAGCCTGGCCTTAAACACCTCCAGAGAGGGGGCATCCACAACCTCTCTGGGCTACCTGTTCCAGAGTTACACTACCCACACTGTAAAGAATTTCTTTCTCATATCTAGCCTGAATCTACCCCCTTCCAATTTGCATCCATTAATTCTAGTCCTCCCATCACATATCTTATTAAAAAGTCTTTCTCCTGCCTTTCTGTAGGCCCCCTTCAGGTATTGAGAAGCTACTATGAGGCTGAACAACCCCAGCTCCTTCATCCTGTCTTCATTAGGCAGTTGCTCCAGCCCTTTGATTATCTTCGTGGCCCTCCTCTGGAGGTCAATGTCTTTTTGTCTTCCACGACTATGTCTTCCAAAAACCAAACAGATTAAGCACATCTCTGAAAGACATGCAAAACCCACGTTGAACCTAATCAGAGCTCCAAATCAATGCATAATCCTGCTTTGGAAGTGCATGTGCCTACTGAGTTCCAAGCAACAGATCTTCTTTGTCTTCAAGAAGATACTCTTCAGTAATTTTCCCAAGCTCTTTTACAGAAATTACCATCTACCATTTATAAAGTTATACAACTGCAACGCTTTAAATTAATGAATATAGAGGAAAGTGGTATACATTTTCATTAAATATTTTGTAGGGGGAAAAGAGAATTCAACAGTATCCATATGTAGGCACAATTAACTGATTTCCCTGGGTTCTAGAAGCCATCAAAAATTCGAAGTAACAGCTGGATTAATGAGATTAGAAATAATTGCTAGAGGAGTGTCTTTCTACCATTATTATAACTCAAGCCTAGGGAGAACAAGAATCCATATGAACTGCTACCTAAGGTATAAGCTAATAAAAATAAGCACACTTACATAATGGACATGGCACTGAGCATGTGAGCCTATGGCCGGGGGGTTGGAGCTTGATGATCTTTAAGGTCCTTTCCAACCTGAACTACTCTATGATTCTATATCTGATTATGATGGTGTCTTCAAATTTGTAAAAATATTAACTAAAATATATTAGACCACATATCATCATAAATTTTTCTTCAGCCTATATTTGTTTGCCAACTTTTTGAAAACAAAGTTCAAATTTATAACCATAATATAAATCGGTAAATTCTAGATCCCCTTTTAAAATGACTCTCATGAAGGATATTCTGACAAACAATACTAATTTTCTCCTTAGTACTATGAAGAAGATTTCAGGAGAGTTGAGGATTTTAACAGAGTTTAAACAAGGTTTAATTCAATTAAGTTACAAATCACCTAAATATCTTGTTATAAATATAATCTCCAAAATGTTATTTTGGTTTTAATGAACCACTGGTCTACAGAGGTTCTACCACAGTCAGCAATGAAAGACAGAGCTGCTTCAGACTTACAGCTGTTCTGAAATAATTTTGGTAACAGTCAGCAGCAGTGTAAGCTGAAAAACCTAACTCTGCATTAACAGATCAAGTACAATTTGTAAACAGTTCCTATGTTAACCTGGTGTAAGACTCTCTTGTCCTCATTTTTAAAACTCAGACTTTTCAGCAGAGTAAAGCTGTTGAAACTGTATATCAGAATGTGCCTATCAGTTGTGCACAACATAACTAATTCTTTATTCAACTTGTGAATAAGATACTGAACCAGATACTTGAGAGAGGAAAAGAGCAGAGGAGAACCTACATACCAGTCTGGCTACCCTCTTTTACTTCACTGTCATAGTCTGTAACTCCAGGTTTGTGATTACTTTGTTCTCTTTCTATGCAGGTGAACCAATTCACTCACAGATCTACAGAATTTAAGTCAATTAAAGGGTGATCCTCCTGCAATCCCATTTGCCCCTGTGTGTTCTCATTCCATCACTTCTGTCAGTGTTAAAAAAAACCCGACTTAATAGCAAGTAAGCTAATCTAAGGTTAAATGCTCCACCGAATTGACGGGCTACCCAGTCAGACAAAGGCCAGTACTTTTTGAAGCAGGAACAGCAAATCATGAAGGAATGGCAGGACTGCATTGGTTCATACTGTCATGGAAATACAGTAAGACTTCTTCAAACAGCGTCCTTTTTCTGTTACCGTATCACTCATTCATTTCATAACTTCAATTGATCAAGCAGCAAACAATGGATTGCACAGCATCACCAACATTTCAACAGTGAGACTACAGAAGGCAGCAATATATTCTCACTTGCAAAAGCAAAAATGCAAAACTGGCACACCACACAGGAATGACTTAGAAAGAGCTATTCAGAGAAGTGAACCTTGCATGCAGAGTTTATAGCAACTTTTTATACGGCTAGAACAAATAAAATCCCTTGAAATTCCCTATTTTGCAATATCAAGCTTTTGCTAGTCTTAGTTAAAAGGAAAAAAATTGCAGCATTACTATAATTTTAAAGCATAACTTTAAAATTAAACCTAAAGAACAATTAAAAATTCTTAAATTAAAATTCTTTCAATCTTATCAGATTTGTTATGGAATCCGGAAAGTTCACAGGATATAAACATCATTCAATTTGTTACAAGAAACTGAAAAAAAAAAAAAAATTGAAAATTTCCAACTACATCTACAAAGAAAGTATTAAGACATTTACTTGAACTAACAAAGAAGCACTGCCTCATCACACTTGCTGAAGACAAGTGTTTGGGGAAAAAAATGCTTCTAAGTTATCCAACTGAAAACCTCTTCATTATATTCTCTCCTGCTATATAAGTGCTATATTTCAGAGTGACTAAAACCAGGATACCATCAAAGTAACACCTCTAGTAACACAGAGTAAATAGAAGGACAGTTAATGAGCGATTATATACCAAGCATTGCTATAAATAATATTCGTTTGTAAAAATCATGCTGCATACAGCACATTAAACCAGATGAAAGACTAAATTGTCATTTTATGCTGCTACTTTGATTAATGAGTACAGTAAGCATTTGCAAGAAGAAAGTCTGCAATTAAAATCCATGCACATAAGCTGGACTACTATCAAAAAGACTCATTTCTGTAGCTACGCAAGCTGTTCAGTATAACTACGAAACACTTCCACTGTGTTTTTCTAACATCTCTGCACAATTTAAAGTGAAAGATACTGAAGTCACTGCATCCCATTTGACTTCAACATTTTCACTTAGCTGTAGGGTCACAAACATTCATTGTAGCTGTCTGCATTATATCTTCATACAAAGCTCTGCTGATGTTTTTGCCGGCATACAATGTTTCAAGATGTTGGACATAACATGAAGTATCATGCTCTATGGCACAATGAAAAGCTGTTGATTTGTTATTTTTTTTCTCCATACCAGAAACACAGCAAATATCTTCATGGTGAAAAATCAAATCCTACTCCTCCAGATTTCCTTTCACCATTTACTTTATTCCTAATTCCCTTCCCTTCTGCTACGCTAAACCTTTTTTAATAAACAGTGTATGCTATCCATTTCAATCTTTTGAAATAAAAAATAATTCTTCATGTATTTCCCAGTCCTATTCTTTGTCACAGCTTGTATTGAAGGCAGCCACCCCAAACCGAGATTTTTCCCCATTTTCTCCATGCAAATTCAGTTTCAACTTATTTTAGCTGTTTTTACTGTAAAGTAGAACACAGTATCTTACAGTGTTAAGTTTCTTATTTTCCTCTGAAGAAAGACAGCATTTCTTATCATACTGCCCACTAAACACTCTGTTCATTTCTCCTACTTTTGCTTTTCTCAGTCCTGCTTTGCACTTGACAAGCCCCTCAGGTCAAAGTAAATTCACCCAAAAATAAACCTTAATTCAAAAAGGTTCAATCAATCTCTTTGAGCAACTGCTTCAGCCTCTTGGGCAATTTTCAGGCATTTCCACACCTGTTCTGAGTCTGACTTTCCCTACTCTATTATTTGCTATTTTCTCTTTGTTGTTTATGAAAATATTTTAAAGCGGGAGTCTATGCCCTTTATTTCAATCTCACTAATTCAAACTTACTCCTCCCTCTAAACAGCTTGCTAGAAATAGTTATAACATCAACTATGGTATGTTTAAAGGACAATAATATCCATTAATTCAGCACTCTTTGGGTCAATTTTTTGAGGCTTCATACCTTTGCAAAATTGTTGTGCTTTTTGGATGGTTAATTTTTCTTTGTTTATTTTTTAATTCAACTTGAAGACTGGGAAAATTTTTTTCCAGCTTCAGGCATTATTATGACTTTTATTTGCATTACATAATTACCCCTTAGCATGAAAAAATATTATGATCTTAACAAATACATCATGGGTTTTTTTGTGCTTGAATTACATTAAAGAAACTGCACCAACAGCACCTTGAACCAAAGCTAAAACACAGTGCTCCTGCTTTCCTGCTAAATGTTAGTTCATCTGACCTCAGGCAAACTCTACAGAGTATTAAGGCAAGAAACGAAACACAAGGCCATCACCCTCCCTTCTCACCCATCACTCCCACAGCCTAACCGGGCAGGGGGCCCCCTGGCCTTTCTCCTTCCACCGTGTCCCCTTGGAAAATGGAACTCACCAGTGGCATGTCCTGCAGCAGAGACTTCAGGAGGAGCATACCTCAGGCTCCATGGGAAAGGGCAAACAGTGTTTGCTGCCCTTCTCTGCTGCTGTTGAATAGGAGAGTGGGCAGAGCTGTGTGTGGGATTTGGGGGAAAATGGGCTGGTAAAGGGTAGGTGTGGAGCAGAGGCAGGTGATGAGGGAAAACAGGGGTATGTGGAACCTGCCTAGAGGCAAACTGGGGGAAAAAATGGAAGGACTTGAATGTTCACCATGCAGGTGGTGAGGCACTGGAACAGGTTGCCCAGAGAGGAGGTGGAGGCCCCATCTCTGGAGACATCCAAGGCCAGGCTTGCTGAGACTCTGAGCAATCTAATCTAGTGCCGGATGTTTGTGCCCGTGGCAGGGGGGTTGGAATTTAAGCTAATGTTTTTTGTTTGTTTAAATAATGATACTTTCTCCCATACCATGCAGCTGTGTTTAAAGATAAGACTGAAAAGTTTAGTAACACTATTACAGGTAAGAACCAACCAAACAAACTACCTCCTACTGAAACATTTCCTATCCATCACACTGCCATAATTCCATTATCATAGTGCCAAATGACACACATTTTGACAGGGAGCATACTAATACTATGTTGCAGTCTTCATACAAGGTGAAGGCAACTAACTATAACTACATCTATGTCAAAGCAGGAAGACCAGTATAAAGACTTTGAAAAACACTGATTCTGTATCAAGTTAGAATAGTTAAGAGCAGTCTGAATCTTTTTCTCATGAAGGAAGAACATGGAGTCAAAGTATTTTGCCTGAAATCTGGTTTCTTTTGTATGTGCCTCACTCTATTAAGACAGTTAGGATAAAGATAAATTGGTAAATAAAGAGACCTGGCCTTCTGTATAATGAAAGGAGTATCTAGCAAACACATTCACCAAGAACAGTTTATTCAGAACCTCTCAAGACAAGTAGAAGGATCACATGTTTCTACCACAAGAATTTAGACATAGCCCAGTATCTCAAAGAATAACTACAACCTTCAATGACATTGTAACTCAGTATACTACACTTTATTATGACATACATCTCCTTACACAAGTTATTCATTTTCCTTACTTTCTACAGTGCACAATCCAGAGCACTTCTTGTTTTTCCTTCACAAGTGACTTCCTAGCCTTACTGAACTCCAGCAAGCAAGAAATAAACTCTCAAAGCTCTCAAAAGTATGAAAAGACAAAAACCTGCAGAATTCACTTTAGAAGGAGATATAAGGATGCCAAAGCTCACCGTGATCCCAAAAGCCTGCAGACTGCTTTATTCTTTTTCTTTGGAGGAAAAGACACAATATCACATGATCTTGCAGGTCCCAATAATTACCAGTATCTCAATGCCAAAGCAATGTAAATTAAATGCTATTCTCTCCTAAAAAAAAAAATAAACTTCATTAAATAATAAAAAATGTTGGCAGTTTCATGCCAAAGCAATGTAAATTAAATGCTATTCTCTTAAAAAAAATAAAAATAAAGGCATTGGCCTTTCTTCCTAGAGAAAAAATTACTGGTTCAGCCAGTCTGCCTCAAGTTGACCTTTTTATCTCTAAACTGTTTGATTATACTAGCACCTTGGTAAAAATCCAAGAGCCAGTAGAAAGGGAAATTAATAATTCACAGCCACAAGGAAAAAATAACTAGTGGCTTAGATTCATAAAAATGAAAAGAAACAGACATTGCTATTGTAATACTCTCTGTTCACCCAAGTAGCTTCAAATGGAAATCTGTTTTACCTATATGTCTATTTGTGCACTGTTGCTATAAAAAGTAACTAACTGGGCTTCTTAATATCTTGAGCATAAAAAGAACTGACTAATCCTTATTCCCATCTCTAACAAGAGAAAATTGTCCCTCCTACATAATCTCGAATTTATGCAATTTGGACAAACAGAAATTATTTTCTTTTTATCCATTTTAATCCTCTCATATTATAACAGTAATAGTTACAAATATTACACATAAAAGAGAATTTCCAATTTTAAATTCACAGAATCACAGACAGAATCACAGAAAATCAGGCATTGGAAGGGACCTCAAGAGATCATCTAGTCCAATCACCCTAACAGAGTAGGAACACCTAGATCAGGTCACACACAAACTCGTTCCAGATGGGTTTTGAATGTCTCCAGAGAAGGAGGCTCCACAACCTCTCCAGGCAGTCTGTTCCAGTGTTCTGTTACCCTCACTGTGAAAAAGTTTCAGTTCCTTGTCCTTCCTGAACCCACAGAGCAAACAACTCCTTGATTTGCTTGGGAGTTTTTCCATAATAATATCTTACAATATTGACTAAAAAGTAAAACAATATGAACTGCACAAAAGAAGACCGCCACAAGGAGCCAAATGGCTACCTTGCCATAACTCTCTGAAAATCCAGAGTGAACAGTAGGATTTGAGCAGGATAGACAAGGACTAAGTTCATAAAATTGCACTATAGAAATTGTGCATTCCAAATAGTACATGACAGTCAGTAAAAAGATACGAAGTTAAGACATATGCCCAGAAACATTTTGAATTTCAGAAAATATTCCAGACATCACAAGCTGACAGCAAAAGATTATGAATGTGACAAGGTCACTGCAGATTACCTAGTTCCACTCACCAAGTAGGGGACAGAAAAATTTACCAGAGGGAAAAAAAGTAAAGATTTGGAATCACATATTTCATACAATAATTATTTTCCAAATCACTACCAATTTTGAGAATACACATTTCAATCCACAATTCCACCCATCTTATTGTAATTAGCTGATATTTCTTCTGTCATTTTCCTTACACTTATGCTGATTACTGAAAGGTGAATGGCTAGCTTCGTACGTGTTTTCCATTCATATTATTCGATCCTAAACCAGAATTTTTCAACTCTCAAACTGCCTGAAACCAGGTGACTAAAAGCCATTTTAGACACTACTTGAGTAGATTCAACAGGTAACTGGAACTTGGAAAAACCAAGTTCATCTATGTACAAATTCATCAGTACACACTACAAACACCTGTTTCATTTAGCAGGAATAAGAGCAAACAAACCTTTAACTTTAACACATACAATAAGTACCACCCAAATATCTTCTGCCTACACATAATGAATTAATTAATGAATTGAACTGAAAAGGTGTTTTCAGCTGAGGATATATTTGGATAATACTTAGTC
This sequence comes from Turnix velox, assembly GCA_013400935.1. NCBI lineage: Eukaryota > Metazoa > Chordata > Aves > Charadriiformes > Turnicidae > Turnix > Turnix velox. Next base: position 17,608 of record VZTY01020894.1, read on the forward strand.
CTTTTTCTATTTCTAGAGAGGAAATTTTTTTTCTATAATCAGAATTATAGAGGTCACCCAACTACTAAAAAGACAAAGAGCTGTCCGACACTAAGTTTAGATATTAATGTACTAATGCATTCATTCTGTTTGGAGTCTCAAAACCTGTATACCACTTCCAAAAAGCAAGCTAAGACAAACATACACAGAGTATACACAACAGTACTTCAGAGATACAACAGGTTTGTCATCTATCATGGCATGTTGAACATGATCCTTCAGTCATATTAACTGAGCAATAAGAGGGAGGCAGAAAAATCAAGAGACAATTATCAGAATAGAGAATTAATTCTGTACTACTCTGAAGTTTGAATTGTGAGGCTTTAAAACTATTTTCAGCTTAGGAGATAGAGAAAAATATGTTTCAAGTTTTGTCCATGCAGAAAGTATTATTACCATTTCTAATCTAATTCTAATCAATTCTAATGTGCTCAACATCTTGAAGTAAAGGAATAAATTCTGAAGATCTACTTTTCTCTAGCTGATTTCAACTTTCAGAGACTGAAAATATGAAGAGGCCTAAATAACTTTTCTTCACACTTCTTGTTTAATATTCTACCATATTCTGTTAATTAAAAAAATTAATTCTCTTTCCTGATGCTTGTTAACCTTTAAAGTGTGTTCTGAACAAATGTACAGCACATATCACAAGCTCCCTCAGAACCAGCAACTACTAGCATTCACTAAGCACCCAAAATCACTAGGTCATTTTAATATCACCTTCTCCTTTTACAGAATCATCTCAGCTTTTCTTTGTAATATGGAAAAATTCTATACCACAGAAGACACATTTTCATCATTTTATTACAGCACAAAAATCTTGGTAAAAATCAGCACAAGATGCAAGTTAATGGCATAAGATGCACTATCCAGTCATGTCAAACCACCTAGCTTTTAGTGCAAAGACAGAGCAGATGTAGAATCAGGTCTCACAGAGTAATTCTAGTTCCTGCAAAAGGCTTCAAGTCACCTAGCTTGTCAGAAAGCAGTTCATAATATCAGGAAGTAAGAAATACAATCCCTTTTTCAGGTTTCACTAACTTTTTTTTTCTCTCCCATACACTGACATTTTTTGATACTGTGTTCCAGAATATGAAGGCCAAATAAAGTACCCCCTCTTTTCTCAGCCTTGAAATGGAGAAACCTTGTACTGAAAAAAGGTGGGATAGCTAGTGTTTATAACAGTATGGCATAGCCTTTCACAAGTATAAGAATTTTCTGTACCAAAAACTCAGTCAAGCAAGAGGCACTTGAAAGGCTGTTAAGAGTATTACAGAAATATTAAGTTTCATTTTCAGGTGCTGCAGAACAGGCTTACTCTTACTGCTTCAGTATTAACTGTGTTTTAAGAAGTAACTTTTAAAAATAGAAAAAGAAGAATGTGTACTTACTGCGGGTATCAGTAACTTTTTTACTTCTTCAACAGCCCTCTTCAGTTTTATTTCTGCTCTGTTCTGAGCATCCTCCACAGTGATAAGTACATGTAAATCTTCATTCAGGTGTTCCCAGTTGGGTTTGCCTCGATTCTGTTCTTCCTAAATAAATGAAAATATGGGAGCTATGAAGCATTGTTTTGTTCTGCACAAAGCAATCACATAAACATAAGACAAACTCAGTTATGTGAATAGTAAAAACTTTATTTTCAGCAAGATAGAAAAAAACTCATTGTAGAGACTGCTTTATGTGGATACAAGAACCTAGGCTTCAAGATGATATTTTTCAGGATTTTGTCTTTTGAATATCATACTTCAACTTTTAAAAAAGAAAACAGTTGACAAAACAGATGCATTTTCTTAGTGCACCTTTCCCAACCAAATAAAGGAAGCAAAACAAGAATTACTACAGGCAGTATTGCTTTCAATGTTCTTTGGAGCCTTTCAAGGGTTAAATAGATAAAACATACTAATATTTTCAAGAAAAACAGTCACCATATGTAGACTCTCCACCTGAATCACTCAAAAGAACAAGACAGCAATTGTTCAGTTTTAAAAATTGCTGTTAGAAGTCACGAAGAAAAGGTTCAAGAATCAAATGTTACAAGAAAAATAGAGTTCCAATTTTCAAAGCAGAAAGCAAGTACTGGATGAAGAGCAGAGAGGAGGAGGTAACAAGGCTTTAATACTTAAGTCACAGAAGAACATATAACAGGATGGTCATAATAGCTAGGGCATTCTCTTACGTTGAGGGCATTAATAATCTTGAAGTTAAATCTTTGTGATATTTTCAGATAGGTAAGGTATGCTAAATTAGTTATATATAAGATAAACATTTTTGAATGACAAATATCAGTAAATTTAGGTAACACACTCAAGTACCCAGACTTTCAAAAAAAATAAGGTAATAATTTCAATGCAGAAGAAACTTTTATTAAATGGTGAATATAGCTACCTAAATTATTCAGAAACATAATTTTCATTTTACAACATTTAAAATTTAGTCAAAGAATTAACAAAAAAGGGGGGGAGGTGGGTGGTCAAGTTTCAGTTAATGAGAAAGGTTTTAAATCTAGACAAAGGCCCACATAAACAAAACCCATATTATTTAAAACATGGACACAGTAAAAGAGCCTCCTACTTTTAACACAAACATTTATGGCTCAACCATAATTTACATTTTGAAAAAAATCAAGGCAAGTGAAGATAATTGCAAATGTATCTTTTTCCCCACGATTCTTGCAGGAAATCAGACATGCCGCAGAAATGTTCGAAGATTAACTGTGAAGAAATGCTTGCAATAACTTATATTCATATATACCTGAGGGAGCAATGTTCCTTACAATGTTCTATCTTTAATTCAGCTGCTATGTTTTGTGAAACAAAGAAGGATCAAAAAAATTGAAGCATGAGAGACAGTAAAATCTATGTAAAAGAAATGGAACTTTGATGGAAATTTTACTATTCTATATATAACACATGCACTACTCCATACTACCAGCTACAGCCGATTTAAAATAAAATTTTATCTTCACCAACTTTCTTAATAATGGTAGCCATGAAAATATCTCTGTGAATTTCAGAAGTTGAAAAAATAAAAATCAAAATAACTCTCACTTCTAAAACAGAACCTGACACACGGTGTAGCTGAGTTATAACATTCTCTGCTGTAATTCAATCTTTGAAAGAACTATAAGCCATAGGGTAATTTGAAGCTTATTTCACTCAATCATAATCAAATCTCCACAATTACTATAATTTTTTTAAAAATCAAATTTTTTAAAAATCAAAACAGGTATGATGAATGAGAGAAGATTCCTAAACCAGCAGAGGGTAGAGCAAGAAACATGTCACTACCTACTCTTGCACTGTCTGGTGGGGAACTGACACAAATCTGGAAGGGGTAAGTAAGGCACCTGTTACTAACACTTGAGAAGAGATCCATGATAACTTGTACATCCAGTTGGACAAAGGCAAAAAAAAAAAGCTAGAGGAACAAAACCCAAGGAAAGGTGTTCCCAAGTAAAATGTTAGCTTCTATTCCCAAAAGAGAAAATGCCTAAACACAGTTTTAGCCTACTATGTAATGAAATAGCATTCTCATCCATAGTGTGGGCAAACATAAAAGGGCCCATACTGCACTGTATCAATTTCACCTGTCAGTAACAAAAATTAAAATCACTCTGTTTTAGTGGATGTATGCCAGATTTTTAATTTCTAGAACACAAAAAAAATACTTCCTTGAATAAAAACAAAGTGAACTGCCCCTCCATTTCTCAGTATATACATATTTCACATTAACATAATGTCAGCTATTGCTGCTATACTCAAAATTATGTTGCAGCATGAGGATGTATTTGTTCAATCTTTTTTTAAAGCTGCACATGAGACATAAAAATCTATGGTATCATATGTTTAATTTCCCCCACACCAATTTCCTTTTACATGTCAATAATCACATGCACTATTAAGGTCAGAACTCAAAGCATTAATAATCATACAAATTCTAATCAGTAAGCTAACTGAAATAGTACATGAGTAGTTCTATATATACTCCTCTATGGTCACGAAGTACATTAATACAAGTCCCATCATTGTAAAGAGTACTATTTCTTAAGTCAATGGCAAGATCAAAAGAAAAGTTAAAAAGAACACAAGTCCACAGGTAGCCCATTCCATGAAGTTATTTTCTTAGTGGGTTAAGTTTCCCAAAAAATATCTTTTGGTTTACAGAAAATGCTAGTTGAATGCTATACCAATATGAATGTTCAATTATGTATTTGGCTGATTTCACCAAAAGTGGGAAATTCAGTTTTATTCTAGGCATTCATTCAAAAAGATGTGAAATGTATACCAGGATAATTCATGGGATGAGAAAATCTGCAAATTCTTGCAGTAAACAGCTGCAAATTTTTATGTTGCCTCATTTTTCATTTAAATTGTGAAAAAATTTTTGGAAAAACATATTTTCCCCCAAGGAGAGTCTCAAATTAAACTAGTCCTCTGTGCAACAAGAATTCAAAACATCTGTTTCCCATCCTGCTTTATCATAGAAAACACTAAATGGTCAAATTCAACATATCAAAATTCAAGTTGGAAGATGTCATTCTTGAGACTTAGGAAGTACGGTCCAACACTTCAGGGGCTGGTTAGGGTTTTCTCTGAAACTGTTTGGGGAGAGAATGGCAAAAAGAAGGGCAGGAGAGTGACTAGAACTTGCCCTGCTGCATAATTTTGTAGAAAGGATCTACAAGCTGTGGCTATCTTGAAGTGAACTGCAGCCAAACCAAACCACGTTACCTCACATAACCAGAGAATCACTGATAAGGGAAGGGACCTTGGACATCATCCAGTCCAAACACTTTGTCAAATGCAGGGTCAACTCAAGCATGTTGCTCAGGGTCAGCTTTCAAATATCATCAAGGATGGTGACTCCATCACTTCTACCAACTTGTTCACCATTCACTCACAATAAAAACAAGCAAAGCTTTCTCATATTTAAATGTAGCATCTTTTACTCAAGTGTGCCCACTGTGTCTCATCTTTCAGTATAAACCGTTGAGAACTCAGCCTGGTTGTCAGGTCTACCTACAGAAGAAGCAGTGAAGTAACAGAAATTGCTATGGAAGATACTTTGGAAATATATGTAGCAGGAAATATATGTAGCAGGAAATACATGCACATAGGTGAAACAATACCAAGAAAATCAGAAAGAAACACTTTCCTATTTGTATAAAGGGATATATTGGTTAGTCAACAAAGAACGGAAGCCATGTGATGAGCAGAAGGAAGTTTTCCATGTGACAGTTTTTCACAAAGCCATGACCCACCATACGAAAAAAGTCCAACTCTCATCCCATGTACTATTTTACTCTTAATAACACAGTTTCCAGTAACCAACGCCAGTATAAAACACAAACACAGCTCAGTAGCAACAGCATGGACAAGTGGAAATAAAGCCATTGACTTAGGCATATGTGGAGTACTCCCAACTCCTCTTGAAGTGATAGGTTATTAGATTCTGTTTTCACCAATCTATTACTACAAGCTGCAAAAGTAACAAAATGTATTTTGTCTAATGCACTGAGCTATGGGTACATTACAATTACACCTACAACGAGGAATTCTAGAGGCATCTATGGAAAAGAGTAGTGACGACATTCACACACATGTATCAAAGTTTAAAAATAATTGTAAGAGTAGTTTAAAAGAAGCTGTATGGGTTTTAAAAGTTAACATGCTAAAGCAATTTTGAAATGAAAGTTCAATTTAACAAAAGTGATAAATTAGAAGGGTCATGGCAAGGAAATTCTGGTCTTGCTCTAGATGAATTGTTTACAATTAAGAGTTGACACATATTTGCAGTCATGCAACAATGTCAGGTTTAAATTATGAGTTCAAGAGAAACATTAATCATTCAATTCGGATTACCACTTACTAAACAACCTTTCGTAAACATCAAACTGATAGGCCCAAGTCAGATGAATACAACAAATTTATGGAAAAGAGCATTCTGTGTCATCAGTCCAACCTTCATCTCAGGCTGTTCAACATTAACTTTGGTTCTTGTAAATTGTTTCTGCCAATCTGAGATATAGAATTTTAAGTTACTGGCATCTCCTTTGCAGTGACCATTGAAAAAATAACATTTGAATTATGAGGAATTTCCATAACATTTAAAAGTCTCAAATATACAAATAACTCCACCTCAGCTGATACACATTCATGAAAGCTCTATCCCAATTGAAATAAAATCACTCCAATAAGCTCATAGTGTCGTCCTACAGTAAGCTTTTGTGATAAATCAACCAACTCGTAAAGGTTAACTCCCTTTACCAGGCACATCTTATTCCCCCAGTTGGACTGGCCTTAGAACAGACTTGCTCCTACTGAGCTTCTAATGGCAGCAGTTCACAAGCAGAATGCTGGTGAGAATGCTGAAAGAGCAGCATCTGGTCAGGGAGAATGCTGTAGCTTACTTTACACTTCAAATTCCCAATTGACGTTTTCTCCTATAAAAATACAGATCAATTGCTTAAATGAACAGTCACATATTTACTGCTCAGAATGTCAGACAAGTTAACATTATTTACTATGTCTTTAATTATCTATTATTACTGTATTCTAAGCCCCTTTTCAAGACAATTCTGGTTTAAGAAATAGTATCTTCCAGGACATACTAAAACAGCCAGCTGCTGTCAAACATTGTGAAAATGCAATATCTAAAACATCTTTTAATAACTACTCTGAAAATATCTGATGGAATAAACCAACTTAATGTTTAAACACACAGAAGACCATTTTCATCAGTGCTCAGGAAACTTAATGTGCCAGCCCAAGTTCAGATGGTTCAAAAATGGTTCCTACACATACCAAATACCACACTACATTCTGCTAAAGCTATAGCTTCACAGCACAACAAGCTGGGCCAATAATCTGCTTACCAAAGAGGAAGGATCTCCCACAGCCCAAGCCCATTCACACTCCTGCTCTGCACAGTTGTAGCTAGACAGCCAACAGCTCCAGAGAGCCTGCCAGCACAAACAGCAGTGCAAAGGCTAAGATTTTAACAGGCAACAAGATTGCATCTCTATGGGATTTTCTTCTTGCAGTACTATTTCACTGCTTTGGGATAAAAGTTAAGATCTGTACACATAAGTATTCCCAGGAAATAAATGAGAATTTAGCACATAAAGTGCTAAACAAAATACCTGGGTGTATTTGTTAGAGATGAATGCAACTGTTCCTATTACTTAGGACTGTAAGCTTTGTAGTTGTAAATGACTTGGTAAAACACACAAATAGCCCTTTGAGGAGAACACCTTTATTTCCAGTTTCAAAGTGAGCACCTTAGTTTTTCCTTTTTCCACTCATATGAAACTTCTACTTTCATCTTTGTATTGAACACAAAAGACAGAAATCATCATAAGAGACTATGATTTAATGATTTGTGAACTTAGAGGAAAACATTTGAGCTGTGGTTTCAATTTCCAAATAATTACTCTATTGTTTACAGGACAAATGCTACCTAACTCCTAAGCTGCACTGAAGGCATAAAAGTATCCATTCAATGGTTTCCCAGCATTCCATTCTACACACAATCGCAGTCCTGAACATTTCTGTAGAGATTTTTTGAATTGCTAAAAACAAAACAAAACCCACCAACCCTCAAACACTGCTTATTGCCTGCAATTTGGAACTACCATTTACAGCATATTGAATTTTGAACCCTGCAATCAACGTAATATTAAATACTAGAACTTGTGAAAGTAAAAAACCTAAATGATGTTTTTGTATTCAATAGATAACATGATCAACTCTTAGACCGGCAGTATAATTTCACAACATTTGAAACATTTTCTTTCCTCTTTTGATGTACTATCATGTAACTTTCATCAAGTGGAACTGCCTCAGATAATTGTGGCATCTGCCTTTACTGAATTTCAACTACTTCTATTTCTCTAACTCGTGCTTTATTTCCTCTCTGCCTTGCTTAGATTTGATTGTTGCTTAGCGTAGCAAACCTGGTCAATGTGTGAAAATTCCTCTCAGTAATTTGAACTCACTGCTAAATTCATCCATTCTTCTCCTGGATAAACACTCATGCTGTAGCTCTTCTGTGATGTCGAACAAAATGTAAGTATCAAGAAACAATAGAGTAAAAAACCACACTCTCCTTCAGAAGCTAGTCCTGCCTAATCTAAGCACAAATCCCATCAGTTTTCACTAATTTCTCTTAAAAGTCTAAGAAATAAATGAAACTTCATTAATTCTAAATAAATTTGTTATTTAAAAAAATATAATTTAGAAAAGTGACTGGTTTGTTTTGTTTTTTAACTTCGGACTGAACTTACAGCACAGACGAAGAAAAATAGGTGAAAGAAATACAAGGAGGAGAAAAAAGCTATTAGCTAAGTGACCTTTTGGAGCTACCAGAATAAACAGAGCTGCTTACACTCTGCATTTTAATACTGACATAATCCACACTTCTGCTTTCCTAGTATCAATTTGCCTTTCACTTCCAGGGTTCAGTGTTCCAGTCTCTGCTTGAAAATGCAAGTGCTTTCAGTTTTTCAAGAATAAGGTATCTGTGTGCCACAGATACATTAAAAAAAAAAAAAGATACATCAATAGGGATTCCACTGCATAAATCTTGGTGAAGGTCAAATGGGATAATATTGTAAAGACAACTTCGTAAAATAGCATAATCACACCAACTCATCACTTTTTATAGTTAGAAGATAACTGTAAGATCATAAAAGAGACAACAGAACTACTCCTCATTTTCTCATGTTGTTAACATTTACAATGAGTGACTACTAGCCTCAACATCTTTTCAGATACTGCTTAACACTTTGTAAGAAAAGTGAAATTTCATGCACTCCAGATTTCACACACAAGTCTACAAAGATGTCATTACTGAACATTTTTAACCAAAACTCTGATTGAATACATTAACATAATCTCAGTATGCCAAGAAAATGGAGAAGTACTACATTTTAATCTGTACAGTTTAATTTAGGAAAAAAAACTCTGCACAGCTTAATTTAGGAAAACCAAATGAAAAATTCTTTCGTATTCCTTCTCCTTAAAATCAAATAAAGTAGAGAAAACCAGGTTCACAGTTCTCTACATATATATACAAGAAATTTAAATCAATTTTGTTCAAGAATATACTACTTCTATAGTAGTATGTTCTTAGCTTTATTTAAGGACACTGTGATTTTTAAGTTTTTACTATTTGTCAAAGCATTAAGAGATTCATGACTCAAACCAAACAAACCAAGGCAGCAGTTCAGCTATGAGCAACTTCCTGAGCCATACAGAAACTAGTTTTTACTCAGTGAAATTGAAAACATTAGAAAAAAACAAACATTCATCACGTCTGAATTTTTGGATTGGGCTCAGGGGTAGGCTGGAGAAGAAAAAGGGTACAGGAAGGGAAGTAACTGTAAACTTTAATCCTATATGGACAGTCACATGTTGCTAACAGGACCTTCTGGGATACAAAAATACAGGAAGGAGGCAGTGCATTGAAAAGTAAAGCTGTTTCTGCTGCCAAGTCCAGGCTGACATGGCTGCAATACCAGAGCTTCAGCTCAAAGCCTGTATGGGAATACACTGCTTTGGAGTCTCTGAATAAATGTGCAAGTCAACAATAACTGACAAAATCACGCACAGTCAGACTACAATAAAGCAGAGGTGGGGGAACAGTCAATGTTGCAACATATCTCATGCATAAGCTGTGTGGAGTCTCGATCTCAATTAAAGAGATTATCAGCATTGATACAATTATACCTAATATTTTTCTTATTTCTCCTGTCTACTTCAGGTCCTTGGGATCAATCTGCCTTTAAGTTTTACTCAAAGACGCATAATGAAGAGCAAGTATCTGAATCGTTTCTGCTTCCTGTAGATCTCCAGGTATGACAAAAAGATTCAAGTGCCCATACAGCTAAAAGCTATTCTGAATAATTGGATTCAAACTGCCTCTTTTTCCAACAGCAAAACACAGTGCTAAATACAAAGCAAACCTTTTCATAAGTTGTTGCTTAAGCTAATACTGCCAGCTTAAAGACATGTCTGTACTCATAATTAGAGAACACTGATCTTACATAGTCACCTCAGAAATAAACTCTCAAATCACAAATCAGAACTACTCTTGAGTTTTCCTGCCTCTTCTGTAGACTTCAGTGAAATAGTGAAGCTGAAATGGTAACTGCTCACTCCCACCAAAACAAGTGGCTCCATTGTCTTCTCCTTTTTCTTTGCACCACCTTTCACTGTGCCCTTCTAGAGCCAGTTTAACACAGCAGCAAATCACTGCTGTCAGATTAGGTTTTGCCTGTTTAGCAAGCTGAACTGGCTCAGTGACACATCCCAGAAGTAGCAGACAGAGCACAAAGGAGGGTACAAGCATATACATCCCTTTGTGGGAAGCTGCCAGCTGTCAGTCACATCTTTAGCAGACTGCACAGCTCCAACCACTCTGGAGAGGCTCAGAATTAGAGTCCCACACTCTGCCTGACTTGCTGATCATGTGGGGCATGTGGGGAACTTAGCAGTGCCACTTGCGTCAAATGTAATTTTTCTATAATAGATAAATTACCATTTCAAAGTCAAGTATTCTGAAAACTCAGTTACCACTCACTTTAAATTAGGTATGCAAAGTAATCAACATTTTCCCTTAAAAAAATAGCCTCTCAGTTGCTTACCTGAGAAATGAACAAACTACAGCCCATTTATTTAAATACAAGTGTGCCAAAGAAAAAAAACCTAAACAGTCACAGCACATTGATCAACTTCAAGGAAAGTTCATTTATACAAAAATTTCATAACTAGCAGCCTTAATTGTAGTGTTTTGCAATTTGAATTTGTGATCTCAATAACCATAAAAACATATAACTTCACTGGAGACATCAACTACGTTTCAGCAGCCCTGTTACCCTGCTCATCTTACAGCAGCCTTATTATATAAAACTTTTTTTTCTTAAAAAAATAGCCTTTGTAATAACTTAGAAGTACTTTCCACTAGCAAATAATAGAATTAGTATGTAACTCAATTGTTTGCTCTCTGCTTTCTTTACAGAATTTCTCTCACAGTTTTAAGTTCTGGAATATTCAGATTTACAGTAGCATTAGAAGGATGCCTTGCATTTCAGATTAGAGAAATGAGCCCAGAAATGATGCTCAAAGTTAATTCGGCAGTCAGCAGGCCTAGCAAATCTCTAATACAGCAGGGATTTATCTCAGTGAGCCAGTACTGTTAAGCAGATGAGTGGTTCTCATCTCACTGCTTAGATGGTGGTTTGCTCTGCTCTAAATTGTGGCCCTCTCCATAGAATCTTCTAGAGAAGACAAAACATCAAATTAATTTACTACTGTAACAAACTCATTTACCAAGTAGCGTAAGTTCACAGCATGTCACTAAATATACTGTGCTGCCCACACAGGGTAAGATGTTCGAAACTACTGAAGAGGTAAATTTCGGGGTCACTCTAATCCATACTAACTGAGCTCTAGAAAGCTTGTTAATTAATTGCAACATTTTTATGCACACTGAGTCTCTGTTCATACAGGTTTTCTGAGGCATTTTTAATTTGGTTTTACCTTATTTTTTAATTGTTTTGAGGAACGAGCTATGCGTACTTTTGTGTTGTCTGCTTTGAATTGATACTGTGGTAATACTTCTAAGCAGAACATAAATAGAGCAGTATGTTGCTGTCAAGAATTTATTCAATTGTGTCCAATATTGACCCACAACCAATGGTACAGTACCAAATGAAATAAACCATACTTCTATTGATTTTATATAGTGTTACTGCCAAGACTGTTACATTTTAACACATTTAATAAGTCTAATCTAATCTTTTATCTCCCATATCTTATTTGTTTGCTAAGCTATTAAAACATGTTCATTCTAAAACAATAATTCAATCTTATGGGGATTACACAAGGACATACTTATTTATCTTCGCATTTTAATTATTCTATTGCCTCCACCTAACAGTTGCTTTCTTTCCATGTTAACTTAGTTACAACAATTACAAAAGTAATTTATTTGTAGTTGGACCACAGTTCAAGACAAACAGAAAGCAGGTAAGATACTAGTGCACACTGAATAAAATGAACACAGAATTTTATTACAAAATAACAGAAAACATCTCAAATCTGTCACTGAAGGCGGAACTGATAATAACGATTAACTAATGAATTAAAGTTGAAACTTCAAAAGAATTCAGAACTACTGCTTCAATTTCAGCACAAACTTTCCATGTATTACAACCGAAATCTTGCACACAGTCTGTAAATTACCATGTTTCATTTCACTGTTTTATTGCAGCAGTCACTGCAAATCCCTGCTACAATTATATAGGATTTGACACACCCAAGTTACCACCCAGATAACAAAAGCGTGAACACTGTTGTAAACCTACCCTATGATAAATTCCATGCAGCAACTCTACTGATCAAGACTGCAGAATGAGGAACACAGCATCTGACGTGTGATCTTTAAGGCTTGATTAAAACCAAGTAACAGTCATGGCAGCTAAAGACTACACAGCCAAGCACCAGCTCGGCAATGTTATTAAATAGCTGTTAATACCACTGAATTCATTAAGGAAGCCTTTCTTATAGTACAGAGATGATAGATCTTCAGCATCAGTATCATCCCCTTAACTCTCAGGTGACACCAATCCAGTAATTAAAAAACCCCAAAATCATCAGTAGACAGCTCACTTCAGCAGTACCACTACAATGATTCGCAGGAATTAGATCACCATCCATGATCTAACCCATCCTTACTCCCTGGTCTTACACTATCCTTAAGGTCAGGGTTTAGAATTCTTTTGTTAGCTTTCTAGACTTAATGAACTCAACACCTCAATTTTAAAAATTCATTTAAAATACTATACACTGCCATCAGTTCTTTACACATTATGTATGCAACACATTTAAAATAAAAATGTAGAAATATAAGAAAGAAAATACTTTTTCATGGTGAGGGTGATAGAACACTGGAACAGACTGCCCAGAGACACTGTGGAGTTGTTTCATTGCCCCTAATGAGAACTGTGAAGAGCTGACAAACATCAGTATCTGAAAGGAAGCAATTAAGACTTTTTTTTTAAAAAAAAGAAAATCACTGTGATGAACTACCCAACCTAATTAACCAAACTCTGACAAGACTTGTACCTGGACAGGGACTTGAACCCTTGATTAGGAATCTGATGCTCTCTGAACTGAGCTACTCAGTTGCAGATACTGCAACAGCTTCTATCTCAGTGAAGACTGACAATAATCAATAAAATCTTAACTATATTTTTCCCCACATTAAGCACACAGAGCATATTCATGCCTTTAGGGAAGGGAGTTGAGATTCTTTTTCAATCAGAATTTTCTTCAAATTATAGGTGATTTGCAAAAATTGACTGAAATGTTTACAAATAGCAAAACATTTACTCGTCTCTACCTCAAAAATTCCTGGATCATGGCTGTCTGCTCTTACAGGAGACCTGTAAACAGAAAAAAAATTTGACTTGTGCCCTATTTTGCTTCTTTAAAATGTTTAAGGGAGGCATTAAGAGTTGGAATTTGGCTTTTTTGTTTTAACTGGACATGATTTATTCCTCCTTCTTTAAATATGAGATTAAATTCACAAGAAGTCATAACACAGCAAAACCAATTAAGGGAAAACAATGCAAGAATTAACAAAAATTATGTCACAGAAGAATGAAAAAAGTTTCCATTTTCTCCCCCTTACCCCAAAACTACTTCAAATTCTCCTTCTGAATAATAAATAACAGGAAATCCCTTTCAAGAGTTTAGTATTCCTGCACTGTCACTAGTTGTGATTTGCACAGTTTTAAAAATACTATATATAACTGAAGAGCTAGAACATCAGTTAGAAATTTGAATGTGGTTGGATTTTAAAATTCTATGATAAAAAGCAATTGGAAAAAAAGCTCGATTCCTTTCAGAGCCTTGTTATGTTTCAAAATGGCAAAATAAAAGAGTAAAATATTTTTTAGAAGTTCTTGGCAAGGGAAAACAGTGAAAAAAATATGAGCTGGCTAGCTACAAAATGGAGACAAACATGATTTCCTGTTCCTCATCTTAACATGCCTGTAGGATGATTTGAATTCATACTGGTGTGATGTGGTTATTAGAATGTAAGAGCTGCTGCACTGGTTTTTCTAAAACATCTTAAATATAAAAACTAAATTCAAATTCATGCAAATGAACAATAGTTTACTGTTACTAATACAAATTACTTTTGGGGAAACCATAATAGCTCATAAATAAATGATAACTAAGATGGGATGATGCCATGTAATCCATTATAAAAAAGATGGTTGAAAGTTCCTTCTCTATTCCTCTCATCAACACTTCAACAGCATAATTACTATATATGAAAGATAAAATTACAAATTTTTTTGTAAACTGGGAAATTAATGTTGCTTGTGGAAAACAGGCAATTATCAAAGACCTCAAAAGCAACATGCCCCAGAAATAAGAAAAACATATCCAAAGTACACTGAATACATACATAAAACAAAATTATGAGAAGTTATGCTGTCTTAAAAATATCCTCAACCAGTAGAGGGTCAATACTTTATATTAAACCAGTGAAACAGCTGAAGCTCCTTATCTTTATATACTTGGAATGAGATCTTGCTGAAATTCTGAATGAGCATTAGAAAACCTCAATGCTCTTCTCTGACAGCAAAGAGTATTTTCTCTTGATAGGAGAGACAGGAACACCAAGTAACATACGGCACAGTTTAGTATTTCTTTTAGCAACTGACTCAGATAATGAGAATTCTGCACAAGATTAGGTCAGAGATCTGAGCATCTTTGTCCTATGTTTACTCCTCAACTTAGCTCTCTGTCTAATACCAACAATTGTAATGTTACTTCACCAGTCACAAAAAGCAGCAGGCACTGATTCAACCTGTGATAGCACTGAACTAAATGCTCCAGTGATGTAATTCAAAGGTGGATTGTTTAGGTTCGGTTGGAGCTGGGAGAGGATGATCAGAGGATGTTTGTACAGACAAATTAGAAGCAGAAATGCTCAGATAAAAAATAATCTTTCAGAGGAGTAATATCCATATTAAGGTCTGTAAAGTGTAAGATTCCAGGATCACAGAAGATTGTTCCAAACAATTAACAACATAACACTGTTTTTTCCTTTCTGTTGAAGAATATTTTTTAGCAAAAACTTCTTACTTTACTGGGTGAAACTGAAGTCAAAACAGCAAACTACAAGTTAAAGCCTGAGCTGCTGCTCAGATAATTGTACAGGGCCCAATTTAAAAAATTCACAAACTCAGCTGACTCCTGAGGATGCATGTGAAATGGTGGAAACAGATGTCCTACAGCTTTTAAGGGGAACCAACCATTAGGTCAACCAAATATAGTACCATTCCACTCCCAGAAAACCTTCAATAATCTGTGATAGTAAGAAGATTTGGTCCTTTGAGGACCGATAGTATGATTAATTTGCAGAGTTCAGGCATTACTCTGCTTAAGAGTGTGCGAGTCTCTTTAATCCTGCCTAATTTGACAAAAATGTAAGTATAACTTGAATAAATTCAGATTTAAGGACATCTGTGCTAATTTCAGTAACTACTATACTATCCACTTAAAAAAGAGCGTATTTATATTGTGTCGAATTAGCTTCCTAAATATTATCAATGACACAGTTTACTTTTTGTAGTGATGTCTTAATACCCTTTTTAACATGCAACAATGCTTACCCGTTTATATTGATACCCCTACCATCTATGCAACAATCTAATACAACCCATTAAAATAAAATGAAATTGTTACAGAACAGAACAAGTGACTTCAAGATGTGGGAAAAGAACCAAGAATTAAACCAAAGTAACTCAACTATTAGTTTAAATACTATTCTCCATTAATTTTCATTCCACAATACCACTCAAAACATTTTACTGTTACCCCTTTTTTTATATGTAAGCTTAACTCCAAGTAATTTTTCTTAGTTTCAGAGACTCTGACCAGAAGGAACAGTCAGAATGATCTAATCTGTCCTCCAATAAATCATAGGCCATTACTTTTAAACAGAAAAAGAACTGCTGTGACAATAATCATTACAGATTGGCTTAGAGCATATTCAAGGTCATCATAACTCAACTCTGCTAATACATGGAATTGAAGTTTAATTCTGGATATACTCTTCACATTTTCTTGTATATAATTCTGTATCACTCAAAATCTGATTTAAAAAAATATATTAGTTTTGAGGCATAGACATTCCAAGGGCTATGTGGTAAATTCACCTTACTTTCTTCCATAGTGAATTCTGAATTTTTATCCCTTAGACAATGACATTATCCCCTCAAGCATCCAAATGGCTAAGAAGGAGGAAAGAGAAGATAAAGAATGTCAACATTGTTGCTCAGCATGGCCTCAGTAGAGAGAAACGCTGACGCATACAAGTACACTGCTGCACAGTTAAAAGGTAGAAATACGAACGTGAGACAAACAAAACATTGTTCACATTTTCAGTGTTTTAGTTGCTGATCTTACATTGGCAGGAGCCGAGTGCGCTGGAAATTATGATTCATTGTGTAACTCTGCAATAAAACCAAGTTTTATGGCATGCTTTCAGCAGCACTATTTTCATGAGAGAGATGAAATTGTGTTTAACACATGTACATATATTTCAAATGACATGTACCACCAACTGAGATTACAGGAGGAGATAAAGGGTCTGACTTTTCCAAGTAGTACATAAACCCTGTGACCAGGATGCCTCAAGTATTCTTTTGGAGGACTATTTGGAGACCTTAAAGTCAACCCTTAGATGCCAGATTTTTCATGGTAGAAGAAATTTGAGGGGGCCATTTTCATAGGTTATCAAGATAGTGAGCTTTTACTATTTGAACAAATACATGACTTAACACACCATTTTTGTCCAACTGAAAAATGAAATCCAGGAAAAATAATACATTGAGTAAGTGCGGCGAATTACCTGATTTGTTCATTCCATGTACCATTTTTCAAATGGGGAAAAAAAAGAAGTTTGATGGGGAAACAGAATTACAGAATTTCCATTACATCTTTAGACATTGAAATCTCACTCTAGGGCACAATTAGATATACTGAAATTTTCCTCAAAAGTGATTCCTAGTCCTAGAAGAACAATAAGGAAAGGGAAAGTCTGCCCATGCAAAAACAGTTTATGAAAGGCAATTGCTAAGGGAGAATAAAGTTCCATTACTTCTCCACATTTTAATTCTACAAATAAATTTGACACTGAAATTTTCCTCTGCTAAAAGATCTTCACATACAGATTATGTAATAACAGATTCAAAACTGAATATGAAAACTTAATTCCAAATCTCTAAAACAAAGAGTTCCTCAAAAAATGTAAATTAAATGCTAAAAAACCATAGTATTTTCATGCTAACAAAGTAAATGAAATCTAATCAGAATGACTTGAACAGGAAAATCAAATTGGATCATTACCTTTGCTTTAAAGTGAACATACAGTATGTCCATTTAAAGACTTCCTGAATATTACAGTCCTCAACTTTGTCTGAAGTTCAAATTTCGTACAAAATAAGTGAAAGTTCAAGGAAGTTTGAACAAATCAGCTTTGATATTATCAAAAGTATTTGTGACTGTAGGTTGCAGCACTCACCTCTAAAGTGCAATTACATCACTATTCAATGGGCATGTCTGAATATAGGAGGGTATTACTGCAGAACCTAATCCTACATGGGTGAACTAACAAAGTCATACTAATACTATATTGCAGCACATCTATGAAACAAAATGTTTCTACTCATCTAAATTCATCTGAATTCCCAATCCATTTTTTTTCCTGCAGTGTAAAAGAAAGAAAACTGGACAACAAAGATCAGAAACTGACAGAGATCATACAACTTCAAAATGCCAAATCAGAAAATATCTCTTCAGAATTTTATGTAATGCTTACAACTGTTTACTTTGCATGAAAGGGAAATAATGTGCTAAGCAGGAACATGGTTTAGGTTTTTTTATGTAAAGAAAATGTATACAATAGCCATCGGGAAACTTATTGCTAATTATATGCAATTAAATAATTTCATGAAAATTATCACTAAATATGCCAAAAATCTCATTTATTTCAAAAGAAAAGCAAACTATTTGAAAAACACCCAATTTTTGAGATCTCATCTAAGGAAGACATTCTATAGATTTTTTTCTATAGACCATGATAGAGTCACACAATTTAAAACTGTTTTAAAAAACCTGACTTTTCACAGTAGTACACAAAGTCACTTTATCACATTAATGCTAGCTTTCTGCTCTTCAACAATGACACTCTTAAGTTTTCAACAAAACAAGAAATTCTTTCAAGTATTCCACACTCTACAAAGTCTTTCAGGGTTTTATCTGCAGTGGTTTTTTTCATAAGTACTTTGCTGGGTTTTTTTTAACTCTAATATCCAAGACCAGTCATTACTGTTAACTATTCAGTATCTGCAATACGCCTTATGAATAAGCTTTCTTAATTGTGCCTGATTATTACAGACAAGGAAACTTACTTTCAGCAGATGACCTCCATTCACTTAACAGTCAAAGCTCTCAAGTTCTAGATTAATTACCATACATTGCCATATCCACTGAGATCTTCAAAAGAAATTCATGTACATCCTTTAGAAGTTGTAACAGTAATTACTCCTTTTCACCTACTGTTCTGCACTTTTGGCCAAATTAGTCTAGCATCAAACATTCAGCTTTCACTCCTGAATAAAGCCATTCAAACTTGTTGAACGTAGGCCTTCCATATTAAGTAAAGCAACCACACTGCTTCAATTTCTTTCAGTGAATTCAATAAGAAGGATTTAACTGCTACCGTAACCATTCTGTAGTCTTTCATATTGTCCACTGGGCTATTTTGTACATTTCCTATTTTAGAATATTCTTCAGCACTGCCATCTGAAGGAAAGAAAGATCATAGCAATTACCAAGTCTTTCTTCTACCTTAACTTCAGTGTTTCATTACTCCTTTGTTATTTCCGTTTAGATATGCAAAGAGTTGCTACTTAAAAAGGCGCTATCTCAACCAAAGGGCTCCCACCCAAAATACAGCATTCAGTTTTACCACATGCTTATGAAATCTAAGGAGAGAACATGAAGCTGATAAAATTTCTTTATAAAATGACAAGTACTAACAAAGTCTCAAAAAAACAAGTACATTGAAAGCATGCTTCAAATACATGAGAAACAAAAGCCCAGGCAGAAGATTTAGTTTTAAAACAACTCTTTTCCTGACATGTAAGCAATTCAATAACATTTTAAAAATCGGTGAAATAATGGGTCTATCACAACAGATGCTTCATACAAAGGAATGACTTGAAACAGGATAGGGCAAGTATCTTCAAAAATCACAACTTCCACACTGCAGTTCTTTTAATTTCTACTTAATTTCTACTGTTAGTAAAGTGCAAGATTTAAGAGTCAAAGAATTAAGGAAAACAACAACATGAACAACCAAAACACCAAACCCATCACACAGTTTTCTTTACTGTCCCTAGGTTCATGGGAAAAAAAACAAAGCCACCTCCTCACAGCAGGAAAAAATTCTTGTTATTTTCCTCACCTCACATCCTCCCTCCAGATAAACTAGAGCATTATCACTGTTTAATAAAAGTTTTAATTGAGTACTGGGAAGAAAAGTGCGGAACCACTACTTTCCATATCAAACGAAGCAGGTAATTAACAGCTATTCTAGCACAATCCCTTATCACAAAAATACACAACACTTAAGTTCTCTCAATACCAATGCTCTGCTTCAACAAAGGGAAGCTGATGTTTCAGGGTCATACTCACTCCTTTAACACACAGGCATAAATTCACTACTCAGTCAGATGCCTATAATGAAAAACAAGAAGAACATAATTCTAATATTCAGATAGGTTTGCATGAGTGGGATATTTCCCCTGTAAAGATGATTGCATTTCATTATTTTTGTTTCAAGTAGCTACAGTTCACTTAGTTTTGATTACACAGCAATTATATATGTAAATGCAAGAGATGGAAAAAAAAACGCTTTTCCAAATGTCAGATTGTAAGCAATCAAGCTTCTTCTTTTCTCCTGTACACATAAGCTATTCATTAAATCGCTATTGTCTAAAAAAAACCATTCCAACAGATTGCATTTATCATGGTTTTAGAAGCAAAAAGAGGAGCGCACATGAACCAGAGCACAGCTCATCAGGGAATGAAAATGATCCTACACTTAATTTCATACATACGAGATAGCATATATACTAACTACTACTATGAAGTGCCATATTCTTTGGGCACTTTTCCCACTCTGGTTATTATCAGCATTCAAGTTCATTATATCTGCAAATTAACTAAATACTTATGAGTTCACATATTATTCTCTGTTGATAATATGTTGCACAGCTAAAAACGTGAATTGTTGAATACCAATAATTTTGTCATTTTATATTGAAAATATGTTCATGGAAAACGTCACTATGAAATTGAGTCACGTGGTTAGCACAATTTCGACATGTTCCAAGAGAAGTACAAACTTAAAATTTCTCGCACCTAGAGTACGTATGAGCTTACTTCTTTGGGACACATTTCACCGAGCCTCTAAAAGCAGCCCATGGTCCTACAAATTTACTGATTACAAGTTAAAATGGTAGGAAGCAATGTTTATCAGCAGCCCTGAAGATATGAGAAAAGCAGAACTACTGCAATATTAGACTACTGCAATAGTGGTCCATAAAATATTGTTCCACACAGCTATGATCTAATATTGATAGTCTGAAAGCTTGCTCTTGCAAAACTCTAGAGGCAATGATAAAATGGGATGGGGCAGGGATTGGTTGGTTGTTTCTATAAATGGTCACAGACTCTATTTCAAGGAGTGAAAAAAAAATCTAAAAAGCAAGCCTCCTTTTTCAGTGACTGTGAAGAAATGCACCTAACAGAAGAAGTTGAAACAGTTCTTTCCTAAGGCTTACTTTTCAAGTCAAGTAACTGAAGTAAATAAAGCACATTCTTAGTTGATTCCATGGTTTCAAGCCACCCTTCAGGATCTCTTTCACAGGAACATGGATCCTTTTTCAAGGTCAGGAGAGCAGCAAAAATTACAACGGATGCCTGATTCAGAGGTCTGTTCAGATATCTGACAAAAATCAGTTTAACCCTGAAACACAGCTGTAGGCTCTGAAATGTTCTGGAAAATCAGATCCAAGGAAAAGCTAGAAAGACTTTTAAAAAGAATTGACATTTATTAGCTAACAGATGAATATTTGTAACAAATATCTGGAGGGTCTTCAAAATAGCTTCTTTTTTTTTTTCCTTGAAATGTTCAATTTGATGTTATCTTTCCCTCCTCCTGCAATAAAGGCGCCTTATTTAACCAGACAGTAAAGCAAAACCCTTTGCTTGTCAGCTTAGCTGTCATTGCCCATGCAATGTTTATGTCCCTTCTGTTGCCTCTTCCCTAAAGGGTCACTATTAACAACTGTTCGAGCACCAAATGCAACCCGCATATTTAAACTTCTGCCTTGCTACAGCCAGATGTAAAGAATGATACTGCTTACGGGGAATCCAAACATTCCCTTCCCCTGCAAACACTCCCTTATCTCCAAGAAAGACACTGGAAAAATCCCTTATTTACTACTGTGAAACGCATATTCAAAATACCAGATTCTAGCCAGTTTCTGCATTTGGTAAGACTGGTGGTATAGCATTATCTAGTCAAATTTACTATGTTTAATACTCCAACTTACAAAACCAGCTAATTGAAAGTGTGTTTAAGAGGAGTACAAGTAATAGGTCAATTGTGATTCCTTTTATATCATTACACTATCTTCTACCGGGTAAATTCTTTAAGTCAGGAAATACATATTCAATTATAGCCAAAGTAATCAAATTAAATCAGATTTCCTTAAGACTGTTGAAACACATAATAAGAAATGCATTTTTCTCTTTAAAACATTTGTTTATTCAGGTTTATACAGAAAATGCAGCAACTTCAAAGTTACTGATTTTTCCTAAAAATGGAGATGTAGGGGTTATTTTAAAGGAAGCTTAATTTCAGTAGCAAAATAGCTAATCCAAAAATGTGCATTTCAAGCTGAATTTTAGTTTTCATTTAAAAGGTTGCATACTGAAAAAATCATGCTAGTCAGAGTGCAAGAAATAATTCTGGCATTTGCAATACCTTTGCCTCCTCATCACTAATCTACAGATAAGCTGCAGTATTTCTAAGCACCATAATATCTAGAAAAAATCATCCCTTATTTTGGCTTGTAAAATAGCTTATCTTGAAATATTTTCTGATTAATGCTGTTATGAGTTAGTGTCAGTTAAAATATTTCAGCTGCTTGTCTTTCTGACAGTAAAAATTTTAAGGGAACATTCTATTCCAGTGCCATCAACTTGAACCCTAAGTGATCGTTTCAAAGCAGCCTGAAAGACTGGTTTGGTCATTTAAAGCTCACTAACCTACTCAATGGAGAGGGAACAAAAGATATATTATCTACAATCTCTATTTCTCTCTATAAAAATTTATTCTTCAAATTCTATACTGCTGTATGCTTTTTAAGTTCAGCAAGGTATTCAAAACAAAATACACCAAGATCCCCAGCAACCTAAAAATCAAATTCCCTTGAACTTTTACAGTTTTCGGGAACCCAGGCTTTTGTGGCTCTTAAGTGGCTCCCAAATAATTTTGGAAAGTGGCTCATTTAAATCAGACAGGTATGCCAGGTGCATTCAGACAGTTATCTTAATGGAAGTGGGCATTCCACTTTCAACATCTGATTGCCAGGGAAGCATTAATCATTTCTGTATGGCTGCAAGGCTAGACACTGTAGATATCCACTTACAAAAATACTCTAGACTTTACATAAGTAGTGGCAGAGTTGGTATTAATGCACTAGAGGATCTAATTAAAAAAAAAAAAAAGCAAAAAGCTACTTCCTCATTCAACATAGGCATGCAACTGCTGAAGTTCCTATAGAACAGACATGAGCTGGTGTCTGTAGTTCCTTCCTTATATTTCCAAGTAAGAGGAATTATAAGTCAAAGCAAGGAAAATTAAAGTAACTTATGGAATCAAGGGAAAAATTTTTAACAGAGGGCCAAAAAGATAAAATGCTACAAAAACATTGAGATATTCATGATCTTACAGAGACTCGAGAAAAAATCATAGAATCATAGAACAGTTTGGGTTGGAAGGGACCTTAAAGATCATCGAGTTCCAACCCCCCTGCCATAGGCAGGGACACCTCCCACTAGATCAGGCTGCTCAGTGCCT
>VZTY01020894.1:41445-52447 GCA_013400935.1 Turnix velox
CTTTAGCACTACGTCATTCAGTAGGCCCTTGTCATTGGTGAGAACAAGGTCCAGCATGGCTCCTCTTCTTGTGGGTTCCTGTACCATTTGGAAGAGGAAGTGATCATCAACACATTCCAGGAACCTCCTTGACTGCTGCTGCCTCGCCATGTTTTCCCTCCAACAGATGTCAGGAAAGTTGAAGTCACCCATGAGGACCATGGCTTGTGAACATGAAGCTGTTTTTAGCTGTTGATAGAGGGCTTCACCCACTTTTGCTTCCTGGGCAGGCGGTCTGTAACAGACTCCCACTACAACATCTCCCTTACTTCTGATCCTGACCCACAAGCTCTCTAGTAGATGCTTCCATAGCTCTTGGTATGAAAATTACTGGTCCATAGATTTGAATTGTTCTCCATGCTACCATGCATACATTTACTTCCCAGAAACATTACCTCTTCATACATTAAAATATCCCGGTGCTTCCCAGCAACTCTGCGGCAAATTTGTAACATTTTAGGACCAACTAAACATTGTTTTCTTACAATCAGAGTCCTCCTGTCACTTCCGCCGCTTGTTACTCCATCCTGCCAGGCATGTTATGAGCTGATGCATTTTGCAAATTTGCCTTCCAATATCGACAACCAGTTTAATATTTTTTTCATTTCAGTCCATTAAGGTTACAGAACAAGGGTTCTGGTTGTCTTGTAGGAACATAATACCAAATTGATTTATGAACCCAATTACAATCAATAATTACTCACATTTGTCTAGCAAGCCATATAACCTGTGTGCTTCATAGTAAGTTTGTTGCACTTACTAACCAAATCCTGTAATTCACACAGAATGTCAGATTCTATTAAGTTAAACAGTCTCCAAAAGCAGGCTCAGTGCTGACCATTGATAAGTTACTACTAGAAGTGTAAGAAGTTTTCTTTAATAGAAAACCAGATTTGTGTAACTAGCCCTTACCAAACATTTCAATAAATTCTCAGCTTTCCACACAGGTACTCAGCACAACTTTAAACTGAGTTATTGCAGATTTAAACACATGTTTTTCTTAAGATATATTCACAGCACGTGTGCACTTCAGCAACTCAAAACCATTTCCCATTTACTGCCCAAAAATATGTGTAGAAGAGTGAATAACTAGCAGAAAGAAGCTGCTAATTACTTATTCTCAGAGAAAGCTAAAAAACATGCAGCTGTCAATAAATCTCTACCAAAATGTGAAAATCAGCTACAAAACCTCACAACTGTAGCGAGATAAACTGTAAGCTAAGGATACTGTCCCACTGCATATCCATTAACATCTGAACAGCTACCTGAATTTCATTCATATTGCCTGTATATTGCACTGCAGTGCAGGAACCTGTGATTTTTTAAAAAAGGGTAACTTGTGATTAATAACAAACATTTTAATCCAAGTCTAGGCAAGAGCAAGGCTAACACAGAGCCAGCAGATACAAGAAAATTTGAAAATTGTCATCATCTGAAAACAGTTTAAATGACAAACCAGACATTTTTATACAGTAGACTTCTCAAAGTTGAGAATAAATCTAGTATCTTACTGCAATAAAACACGCCACTTGTCACTGTTCATAAAAGTAGCAAAGTAGCAGAATGCTAAATATATCTATCTTTTAAATTTTTAATTAGCAATTTTGGTATTTAGTTTCACCAATGGTAGTAATTCTTTTTTTGTACTTACTCTTTTACTCTATCCAAAAGAGTCTTCCCACCAGTGCCAAGAAAACTACTAAATCCCACTCTAAGAAGCCATAGACAGGACAGTAAACAATCTGGCCAAACAGCCACCCTTCCCTCTCCCCCAAAATATGGAGAATCAAGAGCAGCTAAGAACTGAAAACCACTTAGAAAACACACAGGCACGCTGCTTTCCTCTCTGACTTGGACTTTCTGCCTCCATTCCCACATTGAAGTACACTACATCTTCAAACAGGATGGAAACTCTCATGAGCTTCAAACTAAGTACAGTCTTCCCCACATAGAAACCCAACAGTTTCACAATACTCACAACACTCAAAACCCATAATGGATTTTTTTTAATCTAGTAAGCAAGCTTCTATCATCTTAAGAAAATTCAGCCATATACCAAGCATTACATTTCCCAACAAGTCAATGTTATGGCCTAGAAAAATCTAGGCTCCACAAAGATTTTAGTGGTACTGACAAATGGAAATAGTGGTGAATCTGTAAAATCACGTGTTGTCCTTCACAAAACATTGTGAAAACAAGGAAATAGCACTGCATCTATCATTTGTAGAACCTCCCAAGAATCAAATTGCCTGGTTGAGTGTTAGTAGATAATACTCAACACTATTACCTCAGAGAGAAAATTATAAGAACTCATATGACTGGACATAAGGATGCCCTTACTCTGCTAAAAGCTAGGTCTTGCCTAGTTCAGTAACTTCTGTCATCTTCTGATGAGTAACTATAGAAAAACTTTCAGGTTACAGTTGATTTTTACTTAAACCATTACCCTCTTACACAACATTGCTAGACAAAATAGACAGATGTTTGCAGACAATTTTGTCAATACCTCAGAACAATTCACTATGAATTGTCCTCAAATTTTCTGTTCAAATGCAAGATGAAAACAGCAGTGAGCTTACCCTGCTCCACTTATTATAACACAATTAACACTTGCTCTGCTTTCCACCTGACAAAAATATAGGAGGAATTTTGTAGAAAGTTTCCACTATCAGATTAAGATGAATCAATCACCATTCTATAGACACAGAACTTGAATTTAAAATAAAGACTTGTTTATACACAGATGTTCAAGCAATGAGTCAAGATACCTTTGATACAACCTTTCTCCACTACACTTCATGCTAGTTTTTTTATCCAATTTAAAGGTAATTTAGATTGTCTTGCCTCTTGATCATAAGGTTTTCTGTTTACAGGAAACTGACAAAAAAGACAAATGCGAGTAATGTATACTATAAGCTGTTCTCTATGTAGCATGGCCTTCATTATACTCCTTTAGTCTACAACTTCAAGTGACTTCATTTTATGAACTAAGACTTTCAATTGGAAATTAAGGTGTATCTGATAGTATTTGAGAGATCAGAAGGTATAAAAACATTGCAAATACATAATACTTCAATTCTACACGGCATGTAAATGTAATAAAATATCCTTATCATAAGACAGTTAAAATTTATCTCTTAATCTCCCTCAAGCTTTGTGTAGGTATCAAGGATAATTTTTAAGCTTTACCATAAAAAAGCAATGCAGAACTGATGAGTCCAAAGAAACAGAATTATCTATTTGCTGTGACAACTGTGCACAAGCCAAATACCAGTACTAACCAAGACCCTGTTGTCTTCTCATGAAAATTTACTTTTGCTTGCAAAATGAATAGCAATGTAGGAACAAATAAGCTGCAGGTCAGGAATGATAGATCAAATCTTATGCAAGGCAAAGTGCAACAGAATTCAAGCTGTTGCAGTGGCTGAAGGCACACAGCTCTTCAAATTTAGAATTACATAGCTGCCTGTTGTCCTCTTTGAAATGTTGTTTTATTTTTTCTAGTTTAACTTTGTTGGAAGAATCCTTGGTTATTTCCTTGAAATAACCAATCTGCAAAAAGGAAAAAAAAAAAAAAGCTGTATCTTATAATGAAATGCCTCTACATGAAGTAAAAATAAATTATGCCCTCTCCTCGATACTCATACAAGAGGGATTCTTGATTAAGAGTGGGAAGAAGAGAAAAACACAACATAAATGACCAGGACAACCACAAGCCAGAAGCCTTATGCTGTAAGGCAGTGTATGTCTTGAAGGGAAATAGTAACAGTGAACATGCTCAATAGCAGAGTTGACTCCCTGTGGATGTGCCAAAGTCTGTTTCATGAAATTCAGGTATGATAAAGAAGATGACAAAAAAAAAACAATGATAGGTACATTCTGACTACTCTTTGGCCTTAATAAAGTTACACATTAATTACCTTTCGATGAATGCCTGCAACTCCTCGTCCCTCCCCTTCAAGTACATCCAGGCTCCATTCCCAATATGGTCAATAATTAAGGTTTTAATTTCAAATTTATCTAAAGCTGCCTAGGGAGATGTTTTAATCACTACCTGAGCCTCAGATACAAATGATTTGAGGATTTCCCTTGCTTTCTGCAGGAAATCTGTCAGCAAGTTTCAAGATTTGATCATAGGCTTACACAGGAAAGTAACATTTGCGACAGGATAGATTATTTTGCAGTTTGTGAGTCTTCGCATTTTATCTGGGATTCTGCAACTGCTAGCAATGTAGGACAAGAAAAGTTCATAGTTTGCTCCAGGAGATGGTACAGGTAAAAATATGTGGTGGTAGCCAACAATAATGCAGAAAGTGTGCTTATTATAACCTGCAGTTACATCAAACAAGATGGTGTACGTGCATATACTACACTGGCTGGTGGTGAATAAGTGCTTGCCCCACTGACAGCATAAAACCAGACCATCTTCAGTAGCTGGATCTATGTTTAGTAGAACTTAATATAAAAAGCATTCAAAAAATGAAGGCTGTACAGCTCCAGCATAAGAAGAAAACCAGAGGCCTTAAGATGCAGGTTTTTTCATTCTTTTTATATTAGTGTAACCATTTGCAAGCACAGCTACTGTTACACACTTAAGAATGCACTGCCACACAGCAAAGCCAATCTGCAAAACTTTTATGATATATCACAGCATCATTATTAATGATTATCAAATATACATATGTTCATTACTAACAGTGAGAAGTTACATGTGGACCATTAATCCTGGAGCCTCGATCTACACTTAGAAGTTTCCTGAAGAACAGATGTCTAAATGTTTTAGCTTATCACATATAGGAACATAAATGAATGGGAACATTTTTATTCATAAAGAAGTTGCATAATCTAAGACCTGATGAACCACCCCAATCTAGAATTACCATTCCTAAAACAAAGGGGAAGCAGCAATAAACTTAAATTATATCCATAAATGAAGTTAAAAAATGCATTATGCATAAAAAGCCAATGTCTTTTCAAAACGGTCTTTCAATGGGAAAAAAGCTGAATGAACTTCTAAGAATTTGCTTTCTTAAGGTATCTCTTAAGAGCAGACTGAATAGCACACTCTTATAGAAACTAGGTTAAGTTTCAAAAGCAATATTTTCATTCAATGTCCTGCTCTAGGGAGTGTTAAAATATCATGATAAATCTGACTACTATATTAATAAGTCACAAATATAGCTATGTAATTAAGTTTAGTCGCATTCTGACAATCATAGACTCAGTTTCAAAATACAGCACCAAAACACAATTTGGTATGCTAGAGGGCCACATGGACAATCAGGGGCTAGAGCACCTCTGCTCCAAGGACAGGCTGAGAGAGCTGGGGCTGTTCAGCCTGGAGATCAGAAGGCTCCAAGGAGACCTCATAGTGGTCTTCGGGTACCTGAAGGGGGCCTATGGGAAAGCTGGGGAGGGACTGTTTGCAAAGATGGGTAGCAATAGGATAAGGGGTTTAAAGTAGAGCAAGGGTAGGCTGCAAGGACAGGGTGAGAGATTTCGGGCTGATCACACCAGAGAAAGCTCTAGGGAGACCTCACATACTGTCTTACTGAAGGGGGCCTACAATAAAGCTGGGAGGGTCTGCTCGTCAGAATTCATTGTAATAGCATTAGGGGCAACGGTTTTAAAGTAGAGCAGGGCAGGTTTAGGTTAGATGTTAGGAAGAAGTTCTTCACCAAGAGGGTGATGAAGCACTGGAACAGTTTGCCCAGAGAGGTGGTGCAGGCCCCATCCCTGGAGGCATTCAAGGCCAGGCTTGATGAGGCTCTGTGTAACCTGATCTAGTGCAGGATATCCGTGCACACTATATGGGAAGGTCCCTTCCCACTTTTCGATTCTATGATAAGTACACTGTTTCCTGCTACCCTCTAGTTATAGGAAAACTATTTCAGCATCTTGATCAAAAATTTCAACTCCTTAAGTTCCACTTCAGTGGAGATGCTGGTGTAACTTCAGCAATAGTAACTAGAGGTGGAGGAAGGTAAAAGGTAACTCCTGGAACTAATATATTTTTGAAGGTTTAGTACCAGTGCAACACAACATTCAGGATGGCTCTGTCCTGGAAAGTTTATTTATATGTGTAGAGCACACACACTGCAGGACAAGGCAAGGAACAGCTACAAACAAACCCAGAAATACATTGCCTCTTTGTTAACTTGGACAGAATCCAGTGCCAGAAATACATTAAACATTTTTTCCAGTCCACATTACTTGCATAAATCATTACTGTGGTACTTCAGTACCACAGTTAAGAAACTTAAAAACACATTTAAGGTTAACAGCTCTTACTTGAAATAATGTATTTAACTTCAGCTTCTATTTTCACCTCATGAAACATGACACAATTAGAATTTAGTTATTACTGAAGAATACTTCGTAATTGCAAACTGCAATAACTCCAAATTGCACCATTATGGACTACACACATTCAACTTCTTTAAGGTAGGTTGTGTTATTTATCAAGTCTGTAAAGATATCACATATTAGAAAAAAAATATGAATACAACAAATAAAAGACATAAGATTACTCTCAGTAAGAAAATAAATCTATGCACCTGAAAGTACACTACCTTTTAAGAGCTTACCTTCTTTTTGTCCCTCATTGAGCCCTTCCCTCGGACCATTATCTTGCATCCTGTTTCTGCCTCAAGCTGTTTAGCTGTTAGTCCTCTGGGCCCAAGGATTCTTCCAACAAAGTTAAACTAGAAAAAATAAAACAACATTTCTTTGAAAGAACATAAATAAATTTTTAAATTACCAAGATGTATTTCTCTGTCTAAAATATCATCAAGGATGGTCACAAATTCTGGAAATTAGAACAAATAAAAAAAGCACTAAGTGAAGGTAGCATTAAGAACATACAGCAGTACTGTATGACAGCTATAGTGCAAAGATGAAGAACCGGACTCAAAGGATACATATAGGTAGAAATCTCATCCTGAAGATAAAATTCAAAGAAGATACTAAGAACAGAAACTCTGCAGTAAGGACAGAAGTCTGAATGTTTTAGATCCCAGTAGGCAATGCTATTCAGTGGAATTACAAAAGAAGCTGTCAGCTTTCATTTCCTCAACTAATTAAAACTGGGTTTGAGTACCACAAAACCGAACATATTTCAAATTCCTATAAAACTGCAAAGGCTGGAAATTATGAGTGAGTACAAATATTACACACAAGTAAATTAAAGCTCTTCAACAAAAGCAGTTACGTTTCACAATGGCTGAACTGTTGATAGGGAAAATACATGCCCAAAATTATCTAATATTCTGAAATCAAAATAAAAAGAAAAGTTTTATCTTAAAGTCTGAATCAACTGCTGGAAGGAAAAGAAGGAATAAAGGTTAAAAGTACTTCTCAGTGCATATACAAACTACAAATCTTAGGAATTTAAGGAAGCTCACTGAAACCAAGTTGTTGCATAATAATGAGTTTCTAGGTAAGGTCTAGTGGCCGGAAGATATCGCGCTGTACAGAAAGACAGGTTCCCCCCCACCCCCCATTGTTTTTTTTTGGATTAGCCAATAGTGTTAAGTCTATGATGTAAGCGGACGGAACTGATGTTGTGGACCTGGGCCATATAACACCGTGTCACGAGGGAATAAACGCCATTTTGCCGTCCACCACATTGGTGTCTGCGTGGTGATGGTCTGAGTGGCCTTGGGTGGGGTCCAAAGATCAGGCCGCCACGCTTTTAACTGCAGCACCAAGTAATGAAATGAACCAGCCTTGAATTATTATCAAAATCTGGCCTTTAATGCTTAAAACCAAAATCATACTAATCTCTTACATGAAAAGCATTGCACTTGCCTTTCTCCACAAACAACTTTTGTATGATTAATCATTAAATATCTACCCCATTCCTCTGGTAAAGCTAAAATAATTCCGCAAATCTGACTTTAAACCACCCTTCCAACCAACACACAAGGTAACTACCACAGCATTCTTTATTTTCCAAGAAAAAAAACATCCTCTACTATTTATTAACTTGAATAATGATTAAAAGAATAAACTTTAAGGAAAGATAATCTGGATAAAAGATGTAAATAAAGTAATTAATGACTCTACAAAAATTAGGAGTTTGTATTATTCTCAAGCTTGCTGCTGTAATATTGTCACTTGAACACTTTCGAATTCTATCTTCCAGTTGAGAAACTGCCAACTTAAACTGCAACACTTTAATTGTTACATGTTTAATTCCTTTACCAGCTACTCCCAGAATATTCTCCTTATGATGAGCCCACATAAATGTTTCCAATGTAGCTTAACCCCATCTTTTCTTTCCAAACTATATGCACTAGAACCTTGAACCTTTCCAGATAGATTCTTCCTAAAGCTCTGATCCTTCTTGTTATCTCTCTTTGGGCCATTCCATTTGTCCATTTCGTAAAGAAGAATGTCTGGACAAGGGTCTTTTTTGCCAATGTTTCATCTGGTTACATCATATTGCTTTCCCTCTCTGCCCCTTTCTCAGCATCATCACTTGCATTTGCTAACCTTTCAAGTCTTAAGTTTCAATCATGTACAAAAAACACATGCAAGAACCTGCAGTAAGACATCTGTTACTTTCCTTGAGAAATGCCCAAAATGCACAGCCTTAAGAAACAGACAGCAGACATTGGGAGACTCTTGTGTGAGAATCTTGGTTCCTGAAGGTGTTCAAGCAGACACAAATCTATTTGCAAAAAATTTTTCTCAATCCTCTTGTTCATATCTACTCAGCAGTACCTGATGCTACCATGAGCTGACAAAACTTCTCCGTGGTGGTCTATCTAACAACTCCACTGTAGAAACTTCCTAATTAAACTAGCCTGTATTCCCTCCATCTGTATTTCTTAAGCAGAACAGGTGCTTCTACACTCCTGTGCCTCACCAGCAGCTACACTCAGAACAAAAGTAGTACAGAAAATATAAACGATGCTAAAGACTAATGAATAAGAGGCTGCAAGAAGTGTCTCATTTCTTAGTGTATGGGAAATACAGTGTGTAAGAAATTTTTTTACTCCAGTTACAATCTGAGGAACCTTAAGGAGCCCAATACCACTAAATTTCATACTATTATTGCACTTTTTGTATTTTGTGTTTTCCTTTGAAAGGTCCTCAGTTAAGAGTTAGATATAACTCTGAAGGCTGCAAGGAGACTTTCACAAAGATAGAAAACTGCACCCAATATTTACACTTCCCAAATTCAAATTACCTTTTCCAGACTGTACACTAAAACATTACACAAACAAAAGGAACCCAAAAGTCTGCTTCAAAGTGTTTTGGCTTTTGCTTTTTAAAAATACTCAGAGCTGCATTTTCCTATGCTTTTCCCCACCATACAAAAAGCAGATGAAGATCAAGACTCTGCATGGGTCCATGGTTAAAAATATGTCAAGGTTAAGAAGAAGCTACAAACTATCTTATAACAAAGAACCACAGCAAAGCAGCAACACTTACATTCCAGTCAGCTATTTTGGAGGGAACTTACAAGCTAAAGTACTAACTGTGGGGCTAAAGCAATAAAGAAACACAAAGAGAGAGCAGCAAAGCATTCAAATTAAAGCATGGTGAATGTGTATGACACTCATCATCTTGTTCGTTGAATCAGAGTATTTTCTGTGACCAAGACTAACATTATTCCTAAGTATTAATAACTTTCTTGAAGTTACAATTAAAATTGAGTACTTATTTTCATGCATGGTTTTCACAAAAAAAAAAAGCAGTTAATGCATTTGAGATATATTTATATGCAAATTTAAATTGGAAATATTGTAGAAGATAAAGAATAGTGCTATGTGGACAAGACATTCAGAAGACAAGTCTCTCAATCCAACAAAAGGCTTGCACTGACCTACTAATTTTAACAAGCTGGGAGGGGGGAAGGGGACAGACAGCAGAGACACAGAGTGTGTTGTTGCTTTCTTTTTTAGAGGAACACCGTTTTATGATACTGGCAATACATTTATTACAAACAATTTGAATTGCTTTAAGGTGACTTTTAGATAACAATCAACAACATCAGATATATGGGCAACTAGTCTTTTCTGAAAACTTATCAGTACCTGAAGGGAGCCTACAGAAAGGCAGGGGGCTATGACATTTTAATAGCATACAGGATGGCAGGACTAGGAATAATAGATGTAAATTGGAAGAGGGGAAATTCAAGCTAGATAAAGAAATTCCTTATGGTGAGGGTGATGAGACACCAGAACAGATTGCATAGGGAGGTTGTGGATTACCCCTCTCTGGAAGTGTTTAAGGCCAGGCTGGATGAGACATTGAGCAACCTGGTACAGTGGGAGGTGTCTCTGCCTATGGCAGGGGGGTTGGAACTAGATGACCTTTAAGGGCCCTTCCAACCCAAACCATTTTGTGATTGTAACTTGAAACAAGAATAAAACCACTTGAGGTACAGCAAAACAATATACAACATATCAAAATTTAAGAAACTAGGACTGTACTCTTCCAGTTAGGTACTGGTAAATAAATAAAATTTGTAGACTGCTTCCTCAAAAACCTAATCTGAAACATAAATTTATTTCTGTTTTCCTTTAAATGGGCAATTTACCCCATCTTACAATAAATCTGTTTTCTACACAAAGTTTTCCAGTGTTTATTCAATTAACATATCATAAACAAATACCCATTTTTAGAATAAGTTTGTCACAGAGTTTTTGCATTACTTCTGTGTTACCTTTTTCTGTGTGTTTTTAGGTTGTGGATGCTTGTTTTACGACTGCATCTGTATCGATAAATACTATGGACAGATGTAAGTGCACACACACTCGCAGACTACAATAAGACAAATAACATGTACACCTAAGGTTTTTTTCTTTACTCAAAATGACCATGGATATATTTTCCACCAACAGTAAGATTACAGAAGGAATTGAATTAACTAAAGACAGTCTTTCAGTTTACATTTACACTCCTTTCGGTCAAAATACTTCCTTGAAATACTTGAAAAACTGCCACCACC
>VZTY01020894.1:52569-64778 GCA_013400935.1 Turnix velox
GTTGGGCTTGTTCAGCCTGGAGAAGAGAAGGCTGCGGGGTGACCTCATTGCAGCCTTTCAATACCTGAAGGGAACCTACACCCAGGAAGGAAGTAAACTCTTTGAAAGGGCTGACAATAGCAGGACTAGGGGAAATGGATCCAAGTTGAAGGAGGGAAGATTTAGGTTGGATATTAGGGGCAAGTTCTTTACTAGGAGAGTGGTCAGGTCCTGGAACAGGCTGCCGAGGGAGGTTGTGGATGCCCCGTCCTTGGAGGTGTTCAAGACCAGGCTGGACGAGGCCCTGGGCAACCTCATCTAGTAGATGTGTTTGTTAGGTGGCCCTGCTAGACAGGGGGGTTGGAGTTACATGATCCTTGAGGTCCCTTCCAACCCAGGTCATTCTGTGATTCTGTGATTTCAGTTCACATTTACACTCCTTTCGGTCAAAATACTTCCTTGAAATACTTGAAAAACTGCCACCACCATATCCAGTACACAAGACAAGACACTATTAGATTTTTTTGATAGATGTCAATTAAGGAAATGCAAAAGTATCCTTTTCCATGAATATAAAAACCCAACCATATTTCACACCATATTGAATTATTTCCAGTGATTCAATACCACTCATCACAACAGGAAACAACTAAATAGATTTTGTTGGAAATAAGCAGTAGTAAAGAAATACATCTAAACAAGTGCATCATAGAAAGCTTACTCAGTGACTACACTACACATTATGATCAACAGACACACTAAAAACAACAAATGAATAGTTGACACACACAGCAACTTGTATATGTTTAAGAAGTAAACTGGGAGAAACATAATGCTTCAAGAATGAAACAATTTTGAAATTGATAAATCCTAACTGCATTAGTATGTATTTTGAGGATGCTCCAGTGGAATTTGGCAACTGTTTTGTATAGTTAAGAAGAAAAGACTGTCTGATGAGATTTTGGAGGGAGGCTGACAAAGCAGATGGTATTATCTTCATCAATACAGTGAACACAGACAATATTAACCACACACAGAAGGTTTTTTTGTATTGGAAGTTAGTTATTAAAGACTGCATGGCAGCTGTGAAGATGTTTCCTGAAGGCTACTGGTAATGCAAGAAAGTCTACAGACTGCAACACATTAGAAGCTTTCCTTCTATCCCTTAATAAAGAGTGTTTTCTACACAAAATAATCAAATAAATGCCCAAGTACATATGCAGTGAATACCAATGTGACACACATAATCTGCTTATGTCAAATACATCCACTTATATAGTATAATATATTTTAGTAATATAATCAAAGCTAAACAAGAACTATTGAGGCATTTAAAAGAAAAAGTTAAATAGTACAGTAGAAATGCTATGCTGTAAGAAACTTAGGTATATGTTATCATGAAATAATCCCTTCATCACTTACAAAATTAAAATCATTAGGGTACTGGTAAACAAAATGCAGAATATCAATGCTCAGAAAGTTAAGATCCGTCCTATTTGCAATGAGGTACTTCGTGCTAAATAAACAAAACCAAAAATTCTAACACAATTTGAAATACTTTTAAGAGTTCTTCAAGTGTAAGAAATTTAATCCCTTAATATCATTAAAATACTCAGCAATTTATCACAAAGAAAACAGCAAAATTCTAATCACTGACAAAAGAGGGAGATAGTGAGAAGATTGTATTTTTCCTTAGTTTAATAAATGGCCAAACATTTTTAGATCAAATGTAATTCACTAAAACAGGTTCCATCTTTATTTAGTGAATTATATTATTTTTTTAAGACAGATTATGGGGACTTATTTTTGCTCTTCTTCCTAATTCAGTTATTACAACCACTATTCCAAAGCCAGAAAGTAATTCATCTTCTCACAGGTAAGAACTGATAATTAGTGTGGAGTAAGACAAGCTTAATCTAGTTAAGAAACTGTAACTATAATATATAATATTATATATATTAATGCAAGAATAAAGGATATCAACACAATTGCAATATACTACTAAAATATCTAGTATTTTTTTAGCATCAGAACAGAGCTAACATTCCATGGCTTGAAATTTGTCCCAAAATATCAGCATCCAATAGAATATGAATATAACACATTAGTGCAGAGGTTTTGCTTATTACACATCTTGGAGGTTACAATGAAAAATTCAACAAGTAACAGAAAAAAAGTTCTTTCCATGCAAATACCAACACTTATTACTCTTTGACAGAGCAACATTTAACCTAGATACTAGATAATGCAGTTTAAGTACCTTTAAATTAGAATTTTATTATTTTTGTGAAGTACAACTTCAGTCAATTACATTACTATTGGTTTCATATGACCTCCAACAAATCCCCAAGTGTTTTTCAAGCCCACTAGTGAGCACTATTTGGACCTGGAGAGAACATCTGCAGTCTCAGCTCTATATACTGGGGTTTTTATGTTGCATGGTGTAAATGAGATAGTCCTCTTCCATGGTGTTTAACTCATTTCAACTAGAAGGCCAGTAAAATAACATCATTACTTATCAAACACGTATTTAACATTACGTTCAGAATTAAAACCCCTTGAATGAACACACACATGCTGTACTCCAGTTGACCAAAACTGGGACTATAAGTAAACAGATCTTGCCTATATAGAGACTGCAGTCAGTCTTCTATCTAGTAAGAAATGTTGACACCACTTTTATCTATGTTTTCTAGTAAAGCTTTAGTAATCAGACAGTAAAGAATCTGTG
The DNA here is from genome assembly GCA_013400935.1 of Turnix velox. NCBI lineage: Eukaryota > Metazoa > Chordata > Aves > Charadriiformes > Turnicidae > Turnix > Turnix velox. The sequence continues at coordinate 55,280 of VZTY01020894.1, forward strand.
ATGAACAGTAACACCACCTCATTCTCACTGGGAGATTGCACCTTTGCCCCCTGGATGTCAGCAACAGATACTTTTGTGACTTCAAGGATGGATTACCATAATAAACTGTTCGGTCAACTTTAAGAACCACTTGCCTATTATGCCTTCTTACTAATGAAGTTCTCCGAGTAACATTAAAAACAGTCTGCACATTTATTAAGAACCTTCAGGAATCTTTAATACCAACAATCAGGATTTTTTTGTATTAAGATTTTTCTTTTTCTCTTAAAAATGTCATGCTATTTAGTTACAAGAATCACAAGTATTATATTATCCAAAGTGTCAAGTCTGAGCCCTACAAACCTATAAATTTCTCTTTGCTAGAACCTATATTCTGACAACATAACATTATTTAGCAAATAGAAAATGGCTTCAAATGTGTAGCAGAATATGTCAAAATAAAGAACATCATATAATTTCATATAAAAAAGAGGTTGCATTAATTGAGCGATGAATTTCAATAAATATATATTACTTATAATAAAAATTATTTACCTGAAGCAGCACTGTACAATTGAAGCTGTGAGACAGCACAGCAATACTAAAGAACATAACTATTTTAAAATAAAAATACCAACTTATCCCATTGCCTCAACTCTGCAGAGTCAATTTTATTGCTAGAGTTGACTTGCCAGTTACCAGATTACTTCCATTTGTTTCTGATCAAGCAGAATTTGAGCCACTGGTGATCACTGGAAAAGCTAAAAATCTTCTTCTGATCACTGCCAGCTGTAAACTAGACAAATCAGATTATACATGTGATGTCAATAAAATTTAGTTTTTACTCAGAAGACTGCATCCTAATGCTTAAAATGCACCTTCTAAAAAAAGCAAAAAAAGAATGCATCTGAAGTACAGCTAGGATTTCAAATGAATTACTAAATCCTTTAAATCCACATTATTCACCTCTAATAACCTCTGAGTTGAAGGCTTTGAGAGCTTGTTTAACTGACAAACAGATTTACAAACCCCATGTAAATACAATGGATCAGATCTACGAAAGAGGAATTGGGAGAAAAACACCAGGCTAGCTTTCCAGGTCATTTTAATAATGGTAATAGAGCTTTCTTCTTCAAAGAAAAAATGAAAAAGAGATGAGCACACAGAAGTATGAACATTTTTTCTCCAAATTCTCAAATTGTAAAAGTGTACTTTACACTTTAAAGAACCTGGGTAAATTTTCAATGAAACATCTGATGTTTCATTCAGATGTTTACATTTCAAAAAATATTATGATAGCTAAAAATTTATCTGAATAATGCAATTTTTTACAGAGAAATTCTAATGCACATACAGAAGAATCTTAGCAGTAGCCAAGCTTTGTTAATAGAATGCATTACAACTAGACAGAAAAGACGATATATAGTCTCCTTTGTTATCTGTTGGAACTGGGTATCTGTCTGAACTTGTTATTAAAACGCAGCCCTAAGAATTCAGAATGTAGTAATTCATGTAGATCTAAAAGTTACAATCTTCCAAATAAATTTCTCATGTTGTCTAGTGTACTGACATAATTGTCAGCCACACATTCAATGACAAAACATAACACAGTCTAAGCAGAAAAACTATTTTCAGCTCATCAGGACAAAAAGGTCCACCTAATTTTTTTTAACACAATGCATACATGAGTTATCAAAGGCAGAAAAACTGGAAAAAAAAAATTCTGGTATGTTAACACAAAGATAGAATCTTTAACCTGAAAGACACTACTTGTACTAGATTAGATGCTGAATAGCTAATTTGGTAACAAATTCTTTCGTGATTTTGAAGTTTACACCTCCATTAGATGACAACTTTCAGATGGAAGCTAGAAAGTAATCCAAACAAATCAAAAGGCACATCTACTTTTTTTGTGAAAATGAACGATACACTGCCACCATAATGACTTCACAATGTACTCTCAAAGAGTCAAGAAACTTCAGCACACTGCAGAAGTTGCACTGCTTATGTTGCTTCAAATAGAAGAAGTCATCAAATAAATGGACTATAAAGTCTAAAGAAATTTGGTAATAACTGTTACATTACTGACCTTCATCATAAAACTACAAAGGCTGGGAACTTTTGCTTTTGCTATAGAGAATTAAGTAATTACTCAGAAAAAAGGTCATATTATAAACAATCAGCACTTGCATAAGATAGGTAGAATAAATAAAAGCTTTGATTAAATTAGCTGATATTTTGTGCTTATATTCATTCCACTATTTTTGCAAAATGTATTACATAGGTATTACTTGAATTGACCTTAAAAATTTACAGGATTCAAAATGGAGAACCACAAAGGGATGCAGTGTTAATTCAACATTCTATCAATGCTTTATAAATGCTATCATATACTAAATGCATGAGAAGATTGTCAAATGTGTACTTAGCTCCACAGCCATAAACCTCTACAGAGAGGTATATAAAAAAATGAATCTGACTTAACACAATAAATCAAATTCCCTGGGGTAAGAAGCTCAAATCTCTCTAATCTCTTTTACTCATGGCCTGTAAACCTTATCTGGTCTATCTATCTGTAATCCATCTGAAACTTTACATACCTATTTTAGGACTCCTTGTGGAAAACAAACACATAGCAAAACAATAAATACTAAATTAATTAATAATTAATACTAAATCCATTGAGTTGATAGAAATCCACTATGATAGTGCTATCATAACAAGGAGTGGCTGCTCCTGTCACAGGAAAAAAACAGCTCTTAACATGAGTCTCATCTATCATTCCTGTAGTGTTCCAGAAGTTTCCACTAATTTCCAGGGCTACACCTTCTTCCTCCAAACACACCAAAAAACTTCAAAGGAAGTGGATGCACCGGCTCCTCCTAAGAGAAGAAGATCTGGAATTTCCTGACCAGTTCACGTTATGTTAGACTTCACTGCTAACTTACATATTTTTTTAATCTTAAATGTATGTATCACAGAATCATAAAATGTGTTGAGTTGGAAGAGACCTTCAAAAGCCATTTAGTCAAACTCCCAAATAGTGTGCAGGGACATCCTGCACTAGATCAGGTTACACAGAGCCTCATCAAGCCTGGCCTTGAATGCCTCCAGGGATGGGGCCTGCACCACCTCTCTGGGCAAACTGTTCCAGTGCTTCATCACCCCCTTGGTGAAGAACTTCTTCCTAACATCTCACCTAAACCTGCCCTGCTCTACTTTAAAACCGTTGCCCCTAATGCTATTACAATGAATTCTGACGAGCAGACCCTCCCAGCTTTATTGTAGGCCCACTTAGTAAGACAGTATGTGAGGTCTCCCTAGAGCTTTCTCTGGTGTGATCAGCCTGAAATCTCTCACCCTGTCCTTGCAGCCTACCCTGCTCTATTTTAAACTCCTTATCCTATTGCTACCTGCCCTAGCAAGCAGTCCCTCCCCAGCTGTTATAAATGAAGTTTTGGTTTTCACTTCTCTTTGGATCAGCTGACAGCTGTAATCCAGGAGAAACAACTGAGTTTGAGTTCCAGAACTAAAAAAGATCTTGAGAACATACAGTAGAAATCTTGATTGACAAGAAGCAATAAATAGTATCAAGCTTAACTAATCATTTAAAACCTACATTCTAACAGCTTCTACTTCATGTAAATAAATGGATATAGGTACAAGTTACACAACAAACATTAGGTTTTTACAAAATTAAACACTGGTTTTTCCATTAGCTTTCATTTTGAGAATGTATCAAATATTGAATAGCATTTAAACCACAAGATACTTTTATAAATCTCTAAGGAGGGAGATTAAGATAATATGTTCACACCATTCAAGAGTATTTACAGTCATAGAAATAAAAATTTTTTTCCTAAATTATTAAACTGCAAGACACCCAAGTATCAAAATGTTTTCAAAGAATCCCAATAAGGAGTGAGAGAACATCAAATGAATGTTACAGTAAAATCATCTAAAAACTGTTCTAATGAAAAGTATGTTAATTTCTAAAACTACTTTCTTTAGACAAAAAATTAAGTATTCATGCTTTGCACAGAACAAGTCATAGCAAACCGCATAGTTTTAGTTTATACAAAACTATTGATGTAAAATCAAGCATTTCATGTTACTAGAAAAAGCCCTCTTTTCAAGTTGTCCTTCCAAACTCTCTAACCTTCCCTGTCATTAGGGCTGACTGATAAGCCATCAGCTTTTTTTTTCTTCCTCGAGCTACAATGCATTCTCTTCCTTTTTAAGGATAGCACACCCAAGCAACAAACAGCAGGACTAAAGCCTGCTGCTAGAATGTCACAAACATATATATTTAGCTCCCATCGCATTTACTGCCATCCCTCAGTGTCAGCCATTTAATGTCCCTTCCCTTTTGCTCCAGTCTGACATTCCTCACTGAGCTGACATCACTGCAGGCTAAATCAGCAGCCAGGAGGTACAAGAACACACAACAACAAAGCAGAGGCACCTTATCAGTTATGAGAGACAAAAGCCATGTCTCGTCAAATCTACTCAAGGTGAAAAAATATCTTCCCTTCTTTGTGCCCCAACCCCCAGTCCCATTTTCACTGCTTTATAAATTGTGGTGTTGTTTTACATAAGTGTAAATATAAGTCCGGTTCCTGAGTGAAATCATAATTCGTTCTCTGACCATGTTTAATTACACTTATTTAACCTTCACCTAATATATGGGAATCCTCCCATTTGTACTGCATTAATTTGCATTTTTTGCTTCACTTGTGATTTCTGAACACTTTTTGTATATACAAATACAAAACATGCTCTAAGATCACGTTTGTTTACTACTAATGACAGTTTTAGACATTGACCCTTTTCCTTTTGCCACAAGCCGAAATAAATTCTTAATAGTGTAGTAACTATCATAGTCCTCAAAATGAATTTTATGCTACATATTCTTCTCATGTAAAACCTAATTTAATTACTGTCATATTTTGGAAATAATTAGATTTAAAATTACTTAGAATTATCAACACAAGTGAGAAAGCTGTTAAGATAGACAAATTGACAATTTCATGGTTTTAAAATAGGAATATCTGTTATCATTAGAGGCCCACTTGCAGGGATTTAAAGGACCACATTACAGTTTGGTAGTTTTCTCCTTTAAGTGGTCATAAAAACCTTTAAACAGTAATTGAATTGAAAGGTTGTTAACAGAAACTCTTCCAGAAAATCAGATCCCGTGAACAATGCAGTAGTAGTCATACTTAAGTGAGACAGTGAACAATCTGCTTCATCCCATACACCAAGATGAGGTTTTCAGAACGGTGACATCAGTTTCAATAACACCAGATGAGTAAAAATTGTTCAATTCCACACTCTGCTCGGTAATTGTAACACTTTTATCTACAGAATTAACAAGTCACACTGTGTGTTTTACAAAACCTAATTGTTGGTTTTGGCAGTGCCCTCTAAGTATCAGAGTTTGTATTATTCAACTCAGATGCTAGTAATAAAGTACGCTCAGGATATACAGTTCAACAACTAATTTCCAGAAGAATACCTTTTAACTAGATGTGACTTAATTTTATATTACCTAACGCATTTAAAGTTGGCAATTTTGACTTCCAATTCTTAGTAGAAGTGAGAAAGAAAATTTTAAATTTGTGACACTATCATAAATATTTTGCAAAAAGTTAAATTCTTGTACTTATGGGACACCATTCCCTTTTTTAAAATAATCACAGAAATGCAGTCAACTCAGCTCTGATGACAGTTCCCACATTCAACCAAGATACTGGGGGGCAAAAAGCATTTTAGGAAATTCATTAAATGAGTGAAAAATGAAGGTACTTAATCATATTGAATGTAAGCATGGTTTCCATTCATGTGACTTACTATAATTATTCAGTTTAGCTGACTAACTTGTAATTTATAACTACAATCAGTATTAGATAATTTTTGCTTTTTTCATTTACTTTTGCACACAGTCAAGTATTGGGAATGTAAGTGCAAATCTCGTTCTCAGAAATAAAGCTTTACAGTACAGAAACTTATTATACAACTTTATGGGGAGTGAAATCAGAAATTCTAGTTTGAGACAAATCAACAAGTGAAATACATAATAATGTCCTTAAATATATGTTTGAAATACCTGGAGCTCTTTCAATCTGAACTACAAAAACTCAGAACTAAAAAGAATGATAATGCTCAGCCACAGGAGCTTTGTACATGCAATTCATTTCCATGCATGTAGCTTGCACTGCAGTAGATTTATTAGGAGATGATTTATCAAGCTAGGGTTAGAATTTCATGCCATGAAAATACTGTAACACACAGCAGAAAATTTAAAATTTTTTCAAAAACAGTTCGGTCATATAATTGCCATTCTACTACAGACTTCAGGCGATTTGCTTCAAATCAAGTGTAAAAGAAACAAGACAAGCAACTTTCCATGCCTACTTGCTGTTGTGCAATCATTTCTTCTACTAGAAAAAAAAATTAAGTAGGTTTCTCAATGTTTATTCTCAATTTGAAGTGAAAAGTTGAACAATTTTATTCACCTTCTCCAAAGGCTGCTATAGAAGTGTTCAGTATACACCTAAGGCTGCAAAAATCATTAAGTTCACAAAATTCATGCCTAGAACTGCAGAAGAGGACAGAAATGTAGAAGAAATTTCAAATAATAGCTCTCTATTTTCTTAGTGTCTGCTTATCAACTGGCATTATGTTCCTAAAAATAATGAGTCTATATGGAGAACAGTCTCCACAGTTTCAAAGTAGCACACCAGATTTCGAAAGGAAGCAATGCCTTCACAAAGTCTAACTATTTTACATTCCTCTGAGTAAGAAAAAAAGCTTACAACTGTGTATCAACATTATGCCAAAGAAAATGATACACCCAACTCCAACTATTGTTCTTACCAGCTTTAAAAATAGATTCTAATTGAAGAAAAATAAAACATTCATAGAATAATGGATGAATACCGATTAGCTACCCAATCTCAGAATCTTCTAAGCAAAGGTGTATGTTAAGGTAGGATTTGTGCTTTATTCTAAAAACAATACTCAAAAGGCAAGTAAAAAGTTCCTATTTAAAAAAAAAAAAAAATCACATGGAAAAAAAAAGAAAGTACCTAAGTAACAGGTTTACTCCACAAGCTGGAATTGTGTACAATCTTCCTCTCAACAAAGATCATAGAAAAGACCAAGTGACCAAGACCAAGGAGATGTAAATTCAGAGAATAATCCCATTCTTCTGAATTGCAGATCAATTGCAACTCAAATCAGAAATGAATTCTATAACTGCAGCATACACTTAAGACCTCCTACAGAAGAACCTAAAATCTTGAACTCTTTCTTAAACTAGTATGCATTCTTTCTTAAGTAACTAGTACATATTCTTTCTTAAAAGGTCATTTTATTTTTAATTAATATACACTCTCAAGGCTTGTAGGCAAACTTACTGTAGTAATAAATGACAGTCTGAGAATACAAGCCAATTTTTGGCTGAGTGTACAATTTACGAGAGGTACAAATACAATATCAGTCTGGTATTTTGACTGGTACTCAAAACTACTTTCAATAATAGTTCAGGATGTTTTCTTATCCCAGCCAAGGATAGTCTATAAACAGTAACACCTAAACTACAGAGCTACTTTATCAACCAACTAGCAGGGGAAAAAAAATTTTAAAACTTCTTGATTATTAAGAAACTTTTCTCTTTACATTTTCTACCTCCTTAAAACATTGTACTTCTCAACTACTGCTCTCTGAGGAATACGGAAGATCTGTTCTTGACTTTGAGTAACAGTCTGTATCTACTAGAGATTCTTAACCAGTAATTTGCAAATCTACACATGCGTTTTAAAAACAAATCTATTGTTCTATTACTTTAGCCTTTACAGATGTATTTACTTGTTTTTTGCAGACCCTAATCCTAGGTAAAGTTCACAGGATGTTACATCACAGAAAACTACCAACAAGTTCAGCTGGTATACCCTAGAACATAAAGATGTCATGCTGAAGCACTTCCTTCTTTCCCACGTAAAACTCCACCTGACTAGAATAAACACTCAAAAGAACTGATTAAACAAACAAAAAGGCAGTATTCCACAAATCTCTCTGCCTCACAACTGACTTTTCATTATTTGTATTCGCACACAACTCTTTAATACTTAGTCTTGCAAGAGTTACTACAGAAATTCAAAGTTCTGAGGAAAGAGAATTCAGTCAAGGAAGCAGAGAAACTGACAACACAACTGAAGTACACGATCAGCTGAAAACACAAATATTTTTGTAGTCCATATACTAAAGAATACTGTAGATACAAAAAAGCTAGAATTCAAAAGACAGAGAAGACAGTCCTGATCTAATCAATTGCCTGTTGAAAGTTTAACTCCGCAGGGACAATTAAAATTGGGAGACAAGCCATAATAAAATGCATCAGTGAAGCAAAAACAAGCATAAGGTACTGACTACTAGGTCAGTGCTCTCAGACTTCTGAATTGACTCCAAAAAAGTATTAAGGGAAACACTGTCTTTACTAAAAAGAAGTACTACTTAGCCTTCACTTTTCTTACCTCCACCCTACCAACTTTTTTTTTTTTTTTGCTTACACACACACACAAAACTGAGTAACTGTGAATAGTTAAAATAGCAAAATTTGAAAATCAGAATGAAATGGAAATAATCAGCTAATTTAACTGTACTCAATGCTTCAATACTTAGATGCAGAAGAAATAACTTTCTCAAGGATGAAATACGGACCAAGTTCACTGGTGCTCCCTTAAACGAGTCTGCAAGATTACCATCAGAAAGTAAAAGACAAGTATTTTATCTCCAAAGCAATCTAGATTGTCTTCCATGCTTTTCCCACTTTGGGCAAACACGCTCTGGAGACTGAAAATGCTCATTTCTGAATCAAATTATGACAATATATGCCTTCTTTCAGTAAAGCTAAAAAGGTACTTAGTGTGAACCGAGACTCAAAAGAGACTTATATTTTAAAATGTGAACCAGGTTGTCAGTATGGAAGAATATCCAATGAATACAGGTACCACTTCCACAATAAAGAAGAGAAGGGTCATAGTTGTAGGGGACTCAGTCTTGAAGGGAACTGAGGGATCAATATGCAGAGTTGACCCTCAACACAGGGAAGTCTTCTGTCTGCCTGAAGTCCATATCAGGGATATCATCAAGATACTCCCTAACCCGGTGAAGCCAACAGACTGCTCGCCTTCCAGGCAAGTGGGGAGGAGGTTGTGTCCCATAGTCAAAAAGGGATGAAGAAAGAGTTTAAGACCCTGGACCAGTTGGTGAAGGAGTATGGAGCCCAGGTTATTTTCTGTTCCCACCTACCATCTCCAGGAAACAACAAGGAATACAATGCAAAGACCCAGTCCATAAATGCCTGGCTCCGAGATTGGTGTTACAGGCAGGGCTTTGGGTTCTTTGATACTGCAAAGTTTCAAATGGTCTCAGAGCTATTAGGGACACACAGGAAAGACTTGTCTCAGAGGGGCAAAAGGGTTTTGGGACAGAAACCAGCTGGGCTCATTAGGAG
>VZTY01020896.1:2988-14363 GCA_013400935.1 Turnix velox
GAATGAGGGTAGATTCAGGGTAGAAAGAAGTTCTTTACAGTGGGGGTGGCGAAGCACTGGAAGAGGTTGCCCAGAGAGGTTGTGAATACCTCTTTGGAGGTGTTTAAGGCTAGGCTGGACAAGGCACTGAGCAGCCTGATCTAGTGGGAGGTGTCCCTGCCTATGGCAGGGAGGGTGGAACTATATGGTCTTTAAGATCCCTTCCAACCTAAACTAGTCTTTGATTCTATGATTGGAGCTACCTACAGCCCCATCCCCCTTCACCGCAAGTATTGCTCATTGGCATGTGTGATTCAGCTGATGACACCACAGCCAGGGTCTGCCCATCCACGTGAGAATGGGGAAATTATCCCTCTTTGCATCACTGCCTCCGGTTTTGTGGGAGATCTTGACCTTGACAGAATCATAAACCTACAGTGTGGCTTCAACAGCCTCCTGCACCCAGGGCTTATGTCGTTATTCAAACTGGTGTGGAAGAAGAACCTGGGAAAGGCAAGAAACCTCTTGCTTGAAAAGGAAATCATGGTGGTACAGAAGGAAAGATGATCCTTCGCCATCACCTTTCTCATCCTGCCCTACACTGATAAAAAGAGAAAAATACAAAAATGTGGACTAGACTCAAAATCAAGCTGAATTGTTTTGTTAGCTCCTTGGTCCCAAGACTGATTTGGAAAAAGTTTTACAAGCAATTTTTTTAATAAGGGGAAAATGGGATCTTACTGAAAGTAAATGTTCAATTATTTCTTCTACCTTTCTCAGGAAAACCCCAAATGTCTGAAAAACTACATGGGGTTTGAGACCAGGGGATTTTCTTCCTGGTGCAAGAAGATTGGGAAAGAATCTTTTTTTTCAGCTTTTTTCTTCTTAGCTTGTGCTTTTGCTGATGAGTCCTCCAAGTGATGGGCTGACGCTGTGGACATCATGGGTCTGAACTCTCCCCAGGTTTGGGTAAAAGCAGTGAAAGCCTCATCAACCCCTTACTAACACATCTGGGCAGCTGTGGTTAACAATTTTTCCTTCTGTGCTGAGCCCAGCAGTCCTCTCCACCACTGGAGTTGGTGGGTTTGGCATCATTTTCACTGACAGCACAGCAACTGACTTGGGCTGTAGCCTTCCACTTCTCTAATTTCAGATGAGACTCCTTCAGCTACATCACTTAGTGCCTCATGATGTCACCTTTGCTATTTCCCCTGACCATGCTGCTGCCACTGAGGAATGCATCAGCATAACTCTTCTGCTAGGAGACTGCTGTCATCACGCCTGCTAAAATACCACTGGCAAGGGATGAAGTAGAGAACACATGCCAAAACTGTGTCTTTCTAGAAACTTGGCCATGGAAATTGGTCGCAGAGAATCAAAGGATATCAGGAATTGCAAGGGACCTCAAGAAATCATCTAGTCCAATCCCCCTGGCAAAGCAGGAACACCTAAACCAGGTCACACAGGAAAGTGTCCAGGTGGGTTTTGAATGCCTCCAGGAGAAGGAGACTTCACAACCTCTCTGGGCAACCTGCTCCAGTGTTCTGTCACCCTCACCATGAAGAGGTTTTTTTTCTTATATTTGTGTGGAACCTCCTGTATTCCAGTTTGCACCCATTGCCCCCTGTCCTATCATTGGAGGTCATGGAGAAGAGCCTGGCACCATCCTCCTGACATTCACACTTTACATATTTATAGATATTAACGAGGTCACCCCTCAGTCCCCTCTTTTCCAAGCTAAAGAGACCCAGCTCCCTCAACCATCCCCTCAAATTATCTCCTGCAGACCACCACTTCTTCTGTCTTTTCATTCTCCTTCAATCTCATTCTCTCACTTGGTACAGCATCCTGCTCTTCGCTTCCTTTCAATGTGCAGATGAAGGTGCACCAACAACAGGAAGATCGCTGTGTTCTCATATATTCACAACAGTTCTCAATTTTTTTTAAGCTTACCTTCTGCAAATTCGAATCTCTCTTGATCTGCAACTCAGCTCACATTGCCCTAGTGTCTTCATTACAAATGGGGCAGGAGGTTTCTTCTCTTTTTTCCTTCATCTTCCCCTTTGTGTTGGAGAGATTCCACCAGGCAAGGGGGACACAACACATCTCCAAGATGTCTCACCAGTGCTCCTCACCTGTTCCAGAGGGAGACCCCCTGCCATTGCTCAACAACACACAGAGCAGCCCACACAGCACCCACAGGTAACATGGAGGTGACTACCAGCCCTCCCAGCATCCTTCCCCCTGCCTAACCAGGCTGGGGGGCCAGCAGGCCCCCCGGCCTTTCTCCTCCCACCGTGTCCCCTTGGAAAATGCAACTCACCAGTGATGTCCTGCAGCAGAGACACCAGGAGGAGCATCCCTCAGGCCCCACGGAGGGGGCAAATGGTGGCTGCTGCCCTTCCCATCTGGTATTAAATAGGAGAGGGAGTGGAGGGGGCAAAGTGGGAACAGGTGGGGAAGGAGGGAGGAGGCTCCGGTGGAGCCCAGGGGCTGGGGTGAATTCAGGTGGGGTGGCAGTTTTAGTGTGTGCCAACACCTGAAATCAAGTGTGGTTCTCTTAAAACCTGTGCTCCCTCACTTAAAAATCTTCTCAGAATATTTGGGCAGCCTCTTGGCTGCTTTTTAAACACAATTGTTTTGATGTAGAGGAACAATAATGTCACTAGATCTTGTAGCACTAATGTCACAATAACATTGCTCTTGCCTTTTGGATATAATGGATGCAAACTGGCAGAAAGGAAATTTAGGCTGAAGAGAAGAAAGAAGTTCTTTGCTGTGAGGGTGGTGAGATGCTGAAACAGGTTGCCCAGAGAGGCTGTGGATGACCCCCCAATCCCTGGAGGTGTTCAAGGCCAGGCTGGATGAGGCACTGAGCAACCTGGTCTAGAGGGAGGTGTCCCTGCTCATGGCAGGGGATTTGGAACTAGATGATCTTTAAGGTCCCTTCCAACCCCAACCATTCTATGATTCTATTTTTGACTCAGCCTTCAATTTAACCTGGTTTCCTTGGCTATTTTTCCCCTGAGATGCTAGAGTAGCTCTGGATTATATCTCCCCTTACTACAGCATGCTTCTACCAGATTTCCTGTAAAACTTTATTTGGTCTTCATCTTAAAAGACAACTCCATTTATGATTTGAACAGCTACGTGCTGTTTGATGATCATTCCTACAGAAGCAGAACATGATTTTTTTTTATCAAGTAAATTCCAAGGCTCTGTGGGAACTTTGAGCCAGCCATACACTTGCTTTTTGGGAACTATGGAAAAAAAAAATATTCTTTTCCCTCTTCTTAATGTTATCCCAGTTTGCATGTGCAGGCATCAATCTCAGTGTTATAGGTGAAGGTTCTGATGGGCATATTTCCTTTTCATGACATAATGCAGCCAAAGACCCCCAAAAATCATAACAGCAACCTCTCATATATTTTCCCTTGTCTTAGTCCTTTTCTCCATGCTTCAAGACACTTATGGCTGGCTCAGCATCAGGACATGTGTGGTGGCTGAAGGATGGCCCCAGAAGTGAAGGTCAGCAGCCCCAAGGAGCAAAACAGGAGGCTTGGAGTGTGGGGTGTGTGTGTGTATGTGGAAGTAAACTTCTAAATTAAGGGACATTTGGAAGCAATTTCCTTAGATCTTTGGTATGTGGCAGATGGAAGGGGGTTCCCCATTGCTGTAGGGTGCCCACCACACACCTGTTGAGCTCTTCAGAGGTCCCAAGGAGTGGGACTCACTTTATCACAAAGTCATGATGAAGGAGTTGCTGGGCTTGGGGTGCTGACAATGAAGGAAGTGTCACCAAAGCTGGTAAATTGGCCAGATTGAGCAGGAAGCTTACTAGAACCTTATCTTAAACAAAGCTGCAGTTTAGTGATCTGGAATCATTAATCAGGCTAATTGCAGCTCATATTTATGGGCCTGTAGCTGCTGTGTAGCCACGAACAGCTGAACACACTGAACTTATCAGTTGAGTAATTGTCTCTGATAAATGAATTGCCTTCGAAAGAAAACAAGCGATGTCAGCAATCCATCATCCAAGTGTCTCAGGGAAACCACAGTCCATACAGGCAAAATCCTACTTGGTATAAAATAAAGAGCATAGGCAAATTCAACATGGCCCTAAATCCTGATCTTACATCATGAGGTCATGTAGCTTTTGGTGCATGTGACTAATTACTTCTCAAAAAGGACAAATATACATATATAGGTACATTATTACATATCTATATCTCTGACAGTGCCCTTCTCATCCTTTTCCTAATGCTTTTCTCACCATTTCTTCACTGCCATAGACCCAACGGGCTATGAGGCTTTGGCCACAGCAAGAAAACTCCTAAGATGACAGTGCTGGATCTGGAGAAGTGTAGCACAGCCTTCCTGACTCTCTCTCCCTCCCCTTCTTCTTAGTGATTTCTCCTGATGTCTAACACAGACACAGAAAGAAAAGGGGAGTTTTGCATCTGTCAGTACTGGCTGTCACTATAGACTCATCATAGAATGGTTTGGGTTGGAAGGGACGTTAAAGATCATCGAGTTCCAACCCCCCCTGCTATGGGCAGGGACACCTCCCACTAGACCAGGTTGCTCAGTGCCTCATCCAGCCTGGCCTTAAACACCTCCAGGGATTGAGGGGGCATCCACAACCTTTCTGGGCAGCCATTTTCTGCAGGGCCTCCATCCAGGCACAAATGTGCCAAATGGTCTAGGAAATAGAATGGAACCACCAAATCCTGTTTATATTGTTAACAATTTTGGACAGATTCCCTAGTATTTTACACCGCAATTCAAGCCCAAGTGAGCTTCCTGAGCAGTAAACCATGAGACTGCAAGCAAAATGTTAGGGATAGATAGGAATGGGACTTGGAAAACTGGAAGAAAAAGGTGATGCTGTTGCCTCTTTAAGCAGGAGAGTCAAACTCAAGCAAAACCTCCATCTCTGTCCCATAAAATTCCAACAGGGATTTCTTGCAGCAACCCTGCTCAAAGGAAAGAGCAAGGGGGTTGGGCGTTTTACTTTTTCTTTGGAAATGGCCACATTTCCACTGCAAAAATAATAATAACTGCAAAAAAGAAGGCACACATACCTGCTTGAAAAGAAAAGCCTGCTTGTGCTGCTGGCACACTGGAGGAAATTGTTGAAGAACAGTTCATCCATGTAAAAATATGTCCCGTGCAAGGCTGCCAAGGCTGGTTAGAGCTGAGCAGATTGGTCCTCTAAATGCAGGTCAGACAAATTATTGGTGCCTGGGGGCAGCTTTCAGTTATGCACACCAGTTTTTCCCCCCATCATTTATAAAACTTATGGACAGCAGGATACAGGCAAATGGCTCATTTGGGTCCTAGTTACTCCTTCCTCTTTCAAATTCCTTGGCCTCCTTGTGGAAAAGCCCTTGCTGTCGGCGTGTTTATCTTTAGACTTTGGAGCAGTTCCATCCACACATCCTGGGCTTGAGGAGCAGGAGTCCTTTTCTGCAAGGAAAAATCACCTTTAAATTCCCTTTTTTTTTTGTCTCTTTGGTAATAGAGAGAACAAATGGTGACTTGTTCTGGTGGTGGTTTTTATGCTTTTAGCTACCAGGAAGATGTCATGAATTTGTCACGCTGTTTTGAAGTGATGTTTCAATGATATGCTCTGACTTCCTAGATAATACGAGCAATGATCCCATAACTCCTGCTAGCTCAATAGTTTCTTTAAATATGGTAGAGGTGTCACAATTTCAAAAGGCAGCAAACATCCCAGAACTTCCACACAGTCAACAATGTTTAAACAAATGTCCAAAGTTCTAAAGTTAGAATCCCATATTCTTCTTGCTGTCCTAGTTATAAGGCAGCTGGAGTAAAAGGAAAAGCCATGCTGCCACCTCTCTGCTGGCTTAATTCCTTTTTGTCATAGAGAAAAAATGGTTTACAGCCATGGGTTAAGAGTCAAGACTCCTGGGTTCTTTTCCTAACTAAGCTACTGGCTCACATTACTTTTGGCAAGTCATTTAACATCCTTGCTTGGCTTCCTTTTCCATAAGAGAGATGCAATAATACTTCAGTGGCTTAATTAACTAAGCCTTGCAAAGTACTTCTGAGATCTTTGGATAAAATTGTTCTAAATGGTGCTAGAATATTGCAGTGGTAAAAACATCATGACAGTGAAGGACAGGTGATGTGGCAAGGAGAGCTTCTCAGTACCAGAAGGGGGCTACAGAAAGGATGGGGTAGAATTTTTTAAAAGGTCCAGCGTGGCAGAACTAGGAGTAATGGATACAAATTGGAAGAGGGGAGATTCAGAGTAGAGATAAGAAAGAAGTTTTTTCCTGTGAGGGTGGTGAGGCACTTGGAAGAGGTTGCCCAGAGAGGTTGTGGATGCCCAAGTGACCCTGGAGGTGTTTAAGGCCAGGCAGGACAAGGCACTGAGCAGCCTGATCTAGTGGGAGGTGTCCCTGCCTATGGCAGGGGGGTTGGAACTAGGTGATCTTTAAGGTCCCTTCCAACCCAAACTATTCTATGATTCTATGATTCTATGAATATCATGGGGTCTTTTAGACTTCATGTGCTAATGAGAGGTCTCACCACCGCTGGGCAGGATGGGCACAGGAGAAAGCCAAGTGCGTGCCTCCTCTGGCTTAATTTTTGATTTTGACAGTCTGGCTTGCAGCAATGAGAGAGTGAAACCACTAGGAGGGGAGAGAGCAGGAACTGAGAGGCATGTAGTTTCACAGGCTTGCTGGGTGCACAGCCACAGGGTGTTGAAATGTTTAAAGGGATTCAAGATAAATAAATCTCACCCAGGCTCTGTCTCAGCAATGCCTGTGAGTGTAACTCAGCCTTGGAACAGAAAGTAACTCGCTCTTTATAGGGAGAGTGTGACTCAAAATGGGTTAATCCATCAGTCACTTCTCCCCCCCCATCCTTTCCCCTCCTTGCCCTCACCCTGGTCTGTCTGGGATAATTTCTAATCAGTGCCTGGGTCCAGACATCATCTCAGCAGCTGGCTCTGACACTGTGGTGCAGTAACCCCTCCACCTTCTGCCAAATGCAAACTCCATCCATGCTTTAGTTACACCACAAGCGAGCCTCAACCTCTGCTTACCAGCCCTGCACCCACTTGGGGCTGAAATTGGCCTCTTTTCAGCCCTGGGATCACTGGGCAACCTGCCTCTCTTGCTTCTGCTGATGCCCACCAGCAACAAGAGACCTGCAGCCCAACGCATTGCCCCATAGGTGGTGAGCAGTCCCCTTTTTATCTGTTGGACATGCTCAGTGCTGGAAGCAATCAGAGAGGTGGAGAGATGTTTTGTTTTCCCGCTCCATGCTTCTTCTTTCAGCAGGGTCAAGTGTCTCATGAGCTCAGCCACGCAGACTCTATTAGCTTCAAGGTGAAACTGTCTCTTTGGATGTTTCTCCCAAACTTGCTCCATTTCCCGCTAAAATTCACATGGTTCTTCTCATTTCCTGGGGTGAGCTCCTGTGAGATGGCCAGCCTGGGTTGGGGGAGGCCGGTATGTAAAGCAGGATGAGACTTTAATGGACAAAGATATGCAAGAAAGCAGAGGAACAGGGGTGTAACAAGAAGCCACCACTTTAACAGTTTTCCATCTCCCCTACTTCACTCTCTCCTTTGAACTGGAAATGGGAAAAGAGGCACAGCGTTCTTTTCCATTTGTTGTTTTAAGCAGCAAGAAGTGCAAAAGTTAGGCCAGTTGGGCTCCATAAAAGGGTGGTTTGTTATGGCTGAAGATGTGAATGGAAAGCAAATATTTGGGGAAGCAAAGGAGATGTATTCTTCCCCTTGTACAGCCCACTTTCAAGGGTCCATTGAATGCATCTGCCTCCCAAAACCAGATTTCTTTTCTCTCTAATACAGATATTGGACCATAATATATCTCAGCGGGGAGAGAACACAACACGTCTAAAAATTTTACTTCTCTGCTCAAGGAAGAGACATAATGGCCCTTTCCTTGAACGTCCAGATCGAGTCTTTCCAGTCATTAAGAAAAAAATTAATCAGAAATCTCCAAACCTCGTTCCAGGTTGCTGGAACTATCCTCATCTATTTTTACTGATCTAGTTCAGCTTTGAGTCTCCAAACCTGTAGCAGATGATGTTTGTATTGCTTGCCTCCTTGTGGCAATATTGTCTCTACCTTAGGACAAGGATTTCTCCACTGTCTGTTGCTACTGCTCCCTTGTCCCCATGTGCTGCAAGGCTGTTGTCCTTCATCATGCATAGGACTAGCCTGTCCTCCCTTGGAAGTAGAGCACTGTGGGTTTGAATCATTAATCACCTCCTGATCCTGCCCTCTGAATGCCACAACATGAGTCATTCCTCAGTTTTCTTGGCTCCCTGAGGAGCAACAATTCAAGCTGCATTACTGCTGAGTGTGTCATATGATGGAAAAAGTGTTGAGAGAGTCTCTGCATGTCAGAAAAGGAGAAACTACCTTTCCCAGTGGAAGCTCTGTTGCATTAGTGACTTCCCTTCAAGGAGGGTTGGACTTCTTCCAGCACCCATGCTGGTTGGACATGGGCTTTAGTGGGTAATAACAACATGAGATCTGGCTCCAGAACGTTCTTGGACACAACTGAAATGTTGTTTCTCCTTTGGCATGCTGGGATACAGTGTCCCAGGAGAAGACTTCCTCCTTCTGCAGAGTATTTGGCAAAGCCACTGGCTTTTCTTGGTGTGAAGGCAGTGATGGACTTGGTTTGTTTTTTTCCTGGATGTCTCTGCTAGCTAAAAGACAGAGATGGAGCCTGTACACACAGGCTGTCATGTATTCATCTATATGTGTGTGTGCGTTCCCCCTAAATATTTGTATTTTGTGCTGGGGTAGATGGATTTGTGTCTGATACTGGAAGGGTTTTCACTGTACAGGGAAGACTCAGCTGAGCCCTCTGGTCAACCTCAATCAGGTTGGACTAAATGAGTTCATAGCACAGTGTGGGACATTTCTCCTATCATAGTGATGTTACAAAGCCTAAACTGTTGTATTCTGTGTTCTGCCAGAACATCTGAAGGTGTTCAAGAGGCATTTATAACTCTTCACTAAGAATATATTCAAGATTTTTTTTTAATAATTTAAATCCAACCTCAAGGAATAGGATTAAAAAAAGAAGGTAAATGTGGTGGAGAAAGATACACAAGACACCTCTTGCAGGGCCGGAGCCCTAAACAAAGCTCCTTGCTCAGTGCCATGCACTGGGAATCACCCTCCTTGCCTCACTGGAGTTCATGAAATTGCCTCAATACACAGTTTTTAAGCAAAGACCTCCAGCCTTTCGTGCTAGGAGGAGTCCTGTTGCTTTTAAAGGGAAGTCCACAGACAATGAGAAATGCTTGATGTTTGATGTTCAGCCAAGGTATCTCCCTGCAAGATTGTTGCCCATGTTTGTAAATTAAACCTACAAGACACAGAAAGGTCAGTGCTCTGCTCTCCATCTGACCTCCCATGGGCATAGTTGTCAGTGCTAAGTTTGCTTTTTGTTGGGTCTTAGAGCAATATTGTTTTAAGAAATATCTCAACTTTCTTGTGGCACTTTCACTTGTTGTTCACACAGATCAGATCCAGGTTGGCTCTAGGAAACTGATTTTTTTTAAGATAAGGAGGTTTATTTTGGCTTAATCTCTGTCCCCCCCTTATCACTTTGTTTGCACATAAACTTGTTGTTTCTGAAGTGAGACATTTCAGTAATGACACGACCATTGTGGCTTCAGTCACCTTTTTTTTTTTTAATTGGGTGTTTTTGCTTCTCCACTGAGGCAAACTGACCTTTTCTCACATAAATCAACAATGAAATGCACCCAGGGGAGCTGAAAAAAGACAAGGCTGTGTCCTCTAGCCCTTGATCAGGCCAGATTCTCTCTGCCATCAATGGGAATTGGACAACATCAGGTATCTAGTGAGGAAAAAGTCCTTCTAGTTAAAAATAAATCAATAAATCTCCATGTGAGAGGCATCTGAAGACTGGTAGCCAATTAATATGTTACCTATCATTATGAGGACCATAAAACCACGTTCTGGCATCTTGTTTGGTAGCAGCTTGTTGTCTCTTTTTGGGTGTCCAGACTTCACAGTGCATTGGAGGGGTTTGTGTAGCAGCATTTGGCTGCAAACAACATGGTCTGATTAAACATAGATCATCCCAAACAAATGTCTAATTGCCTTCCAGCTTTAGTAGATGCAGCAAATCTAGAGCAAGCCGTAACATCTTTGGGATTCAGCAAGGTATCTGATATTGGGCCATGCTAGAAACTGGATAAAAATACTATGTAGTTAAAAATACACTTGCTCAGACTATATTTACCCAGGAGCAACGGGATGTTGCTATTGGTGAGCTCCCCAGAGCACAGGAGGGTGGTGCCAAGGAGGTCAGTGGTAGAGGTGACTCTTATTTCATGCCTTCAAGACCAGGACAGTTCCAGGTCATGTGGGGACTTGCTCCTTCTCTTGGTCCCAGTGGGCATCATGGAAATACTTGTGGCCTGTGAGCACTATCTGGGGTGCTTGATGCCAGAGCTGGCTGTCAGATCCTCGAGGAACACCAAGGATCCACAGGAACACCAAGAACAGGCAGAAGGACCAGGGATGGGGAATGGGAGTGTTGTGGCAGGAACCCCCAAGTGCTGAAGTGCTGAAGTAAAGTGCAAAGAGAGGGATGGTTCAAAAACTCCTGCTGTGACCATGGTGGTTCATCCAAGATGTGGACTGAAGCAGGATCATCTTCCAAGAAGGGAGAAATGAAGCCATGGGTCATGCAAAAATACACCCAGGAATGGTATGACCTAGTGGAAAACCTTAATTTAACTGCCAGCTCGTGACACCAAAAGTGGAGGGGGACAGAACCAAACTGGAGTGAAGAGGCAGAAAGCTCTGTCAGCAATGAGTGAACAGCAACTCAGCAGAAAGATGAGAAGTTTTGGAAGTTGCAGTAAATAATGAAAGCAAATTCAGATTTGCTGCTCTCAGAAGCTGACAATCTCATTGCCCTGAAAAACCTCATATTGAATATTTTAATCAATCCTGGCCCATACAATCAAAGGTATGTAGGCATAGAAATAAGCATGAGAAAAATGCTGCAAGGTTTGGAATGTGATATATGAGGAAGACTGATATTTAGTGTGCTTACAGGCAGAATAAGCACCTCATGTTTTGTTACTGACATGCTTGAGAAGTGATACAACTCTAGGGTGGGACTTACTCATTCTTGGAATATGACTATTGAACAGCAGTTGACTAGATGACTAGATAACAGTCAGATCCTAACAGAGCCATGCCTTGCCATGAGATGTTTGTACATTTCAGTTCTCAGATAACCCACTGTGCCTCCAACTTCAAGTCCAAAATCCTGCTTCTGCTGCAGGTGGTCCTGATGTGAGCCTAAGTGCAAACTTAGAATCATAGAATA
>VZTY01020899.1:0-46577 GCA_013400935.1 Turnix velox
TTCCAACCCAAACCATTCAATTAATTCTATCTCTCTCTTTTTTTTTTTTAAATAAATGAGATCACTGTTTGCTTTTCTGTCTCTGAATAAACTCAGCACTTATTTTGACTCCTATTCTTCTCCATTCTCCACAAAACCCCCAAAAATACCTCTCCCTTGTTATGACTTGCCCCTGTGCAAGGGACTTGTGAGCCTTTGCTTTCTGATTGACTCACTGACCAATCTAGCCCAGGCTGGTTCTTCACAGCCGTAAGCCTGAAGTTTACAGCACTACATCTGAAGGAGAATTTGAAGGCCTAAAAGCTTGGCTTCTTCTCCCCAGACATGCTATCTGTGTAATAAAAAATATTGCTTTTTCCTACCAGCCTTGCCTCACTTATGTTCTTAGACTCTTAAGGCTGCAGGACCACCTCTGCTGAAACCACTGCTGTTCAATCCCAGACTGCTATTTACCAGGGATCCCAAAGAGCTTTTATCAAATACCTAATGCCCAGCTGGCTCCCACACCTCTCCCCTTCTGAAGAAAATCATTTGGTGCTGTTTTTCTGAGATATTTTCTCTCTACTGAGCCATAGGGATGAGGGTGGCACAGACCTATTCAAACCCAAGTCCCTGCTGCCCCCAGGCTGGATGATTCCCCTGTCCCACCTGAGCCCTTTGGCTGTGTCTTCCACATCCTCTACTGCAAAAAACCTATTAGAGCCTCTGGTGTAGGAGAAGATCTGAATCCCACCTGCAGGACTCCTCCACCACAGCAAGGACCATGGCAGTGCATGGGGTAGACAACCACTGCAGGGCTGTGCAAGAATGAGACCCACAGTGGCCAGGCTGGACAAGGCATCGAGCAACCTGGTCTAGTGGGAGGAGTCCCTGCCTATGGTGAGGGGGTTGGAACTAGATGGTCCTTAAGGTCTTTCCAACTCAAATTTTTCTATGATTCTATGTTTTCCCTCACCTGCAGGGCTGGAGTAGGTTCCTCCTCCTGATTTCCCTGCAGCATTCCCTGCTGCTGTGGGGTGAAGGAGCTTTGCTGTGGTTGACACCTACTCCTCCAGGCACATCATCCAGTTCCTTCCAAAGCTCATCTCTTGTTGCCTGCTTACAAGGTGGAGGAGAAGAGGATATCTCCATCCCAATGAATCATAGAATAGTCTGGGCTGGAAGGGACCTTAAAGATCATCGAGTTCCAACCCCCCTGCCAGAGGCAGGGACACCTCCCACTACATCAGGCTGCTCAGTGCCTTGTCCAGCCTGGTCTTGAACACCTCCAGAGGGGGGGCATCCACAGCCTCTCTGGGCAACCTGTTCCAGTGCTTCACCACCCTGACTGTAAAGAATTTCTTTCTTATGTCAAGTCTAAATCTAACCCTAAATCTACACTTGCTGCTCTGGCTGTTGTTAACACATTACTTGTCCACTGAGCATGAAAAGGGAAGATGATGGGGGCAGGAGGAAAGTCACAGCAACTTCTTCCCACCTCCAATTGCAGTGAGTGTGTGCTTGTGGTGGCAAAACTTGGGATTCCCCCCCCAGCAGCTCCCTGACATGTGAAAGTGTATGGGAGAATGAATCTCAACAAGCCACAAATCTGCCAAGAGAGGGTGTTCTTCATGCAGTGGGGTGATTGCAAAATCTCAGACTGTGTTCCTGCTGACAAGCTGCTGATGGATGAGTTGGGTTAGGAGGAGCTGTGCCCGTCAGAAGAAAGCACTGTTTGCTTACAAGACAGCCAGCATGGAGAAGATCCTGGGGAGAGCCCTACAAATCGGAGTTGTGCAGCATGGGGCTACCTGGTCTAGTGGGAGGTGTCCCTGCCCATGGCAGGGGGGTTGGAACTAGATGATCTTGGAGGTCCCTTCCAACCTGAACCACTCTATCATTCTATAAGAGAGTTACTTCCAGAAAGGGAANCTGGGGTTTCTGATCATGCCACCTAATTGCATGAAGGCTTGCTCTGGAGCATTCCCTCCACCTCATTCAAGGCCAGGCTTGGTGAGGCTCTGAGCAACCTGATCTAGTGCAGGATGTCCCTGCTCACTGCAGGGGTTGGACTAGATGGCCTTTTTAAGGTCCCCTCCAACTCAAAACATTATATGATTCAATGTCAGGACAAAGGGAAATGGGTACAAGCTGGAACATAGAAGGTTCCAGAGAAATGTAAGAAAAAACTTTTTCCCAGTGAGGGCGACAGAAGAGGGGCATGGACTGCCCAGAGAGAGTGTGGAGTCTCCTGCTCTGGAGACATTCAAAACCCATCTGGATGAGTTCCTGTATGACCTGGTCTAGGTGCTAATGCTCAGGCAGGGGGGTTGGACTAGATGATCTCTTGAGGTCCCTCTAATCCCTGATATTTTGTGATTCTATGAGGCACTAGAGATTTCTGGGACAACCACTCTTTGAAGGGAGAAGATGACCACTGCACCCCAGGGGACCTTTTCCTTCACTGGGCTGTGGGGCTGAGCCATCCCTACTGGCCACAGGGGACATGTTCATCAGATCCCCAACACATCAGGAGCCACATGTTGGTTCCCCCAGCCCTGAGCACCGCTCTGGTCTAAGCATCTAGTGATAAAGCCCAGCTATTGTGTTCCTAAATCACCCATCAGGATGCTGGAGTAATAAATACTTGCTCAGCTCTGCCTCTTCTCCTCCAGCTTTCCTGGCTCTGCCTGTTTTCATTAGTATTTCTTTTTTTTCTGTGGACACTGCAATTACACTCTGTTCCTCTTCAGGGCCCTTGTTCCAGGTTCAAATAGAGAAGTGACAAAGCAGGGAAGCTTTTCACATGGCTGTTTATTTCTGTCTTCTGAGTCAGGAAGGTCTTTTCAGGCTGGAGCCCAGCCCTAATTGAGGCAAGACTCAGGGCTGGGGGGAGGAGGGGATGTAAATTGGAAGAGGGGAGATTCAGGCTAGATAAAAGAAAGAAATTCATTACGGTGAGGGTGGTGAAACACTGGAAGAGGTTGCCCAGAGAGGTTGTGGATGTCCCCTCAATCCCTGGAGGTATTTAAGGCCAGGCTGGCTGAGGCATTGAGCAACCTGGTGTAGTGGGAGGTGTCCCTGCTCATGGGGTTGGGACTAAATGATTTTAAGGTCCCTTCCAACCCAAACTATTCTATGAAAACTTTGGGTTCCAGCATTTAGGGTTTAATGCAGTGATGGGGTCCCTTCTCTCCTGCTCTGGCTGAGGTCACAAGCCCAGCTCCTTCCTCAGAAGGACATAAACATGCAGCCTATGCTGCTAGATGGTATCTCTCCATCTGCCACAGCAGCTGTGAGCCCTGACTCTCCCCAGCCTCTTCTGTCATCCAAATCTGGGAGCAAGGAGGAGGATTCAGCTGAATGCAGCAAATTCCACTGCCTAACTTTTCTTGTTCAAGGTTGCAATATGTTTGGGAGATATTGTCCCGCCAGCAAGTCCCTGGTGCTGCATCCAGATGGTGCTCAGGGAATCTGGGGAAGGGGTGGAAAGCATTTTGTTCCTTCTTCAGGTGAGATAAACTCCTGAAAAATGTCACTGGAGCAATTTGTTTCTCCTGCTGTTTCCCCTGTGGTAAGCGAGGAGGGAATTGAATATGTGGGATTTGGGTAAATTATGGATATTTTTAACAAAAAAGTAGGCAAAATTGCAGAAAAAAAAACCCCAAGGGGGAGCATAAGATGTTTCAAATTGAGTGGAATAGGAAGAAGTTCAGCATTTCCTGGAGGTAATTTTATTTCTGCTTTTGCATTTGAGGAGGTTTACTTCATTTCAGATCTTTCTTCCCGGTGAGAAAACCTTATTTTCTATTAGTTGCTGAATATAAATTCTCAGGCAGCCAAGGAGATGAAACAGTGTCCAAATGTAGCTCCTACACCTTGAACCTCCTTGCCAGCAGACCTCATCTGGTCATGTGTCATTATGTCCAAGTGATGGGACATAGAATCATAGAATGTGTGGTGTTGTAAGGGACCTTCCAAAGCCATCTAGTGCCACCCCTTGCAGTGACAGGGACATCCTGCACTAGACGAGGTTGCTCAGAGCTTCAGCAAGCCTGGCCTTGGATGTCTCCAGGCTTGATGGGGCCTCCACCACCTCTCTGGGCAACCTGAGCAAGTGTCTCACCACCTTCATGGGGAAGAACTTCTTCCTCATGTCTCATCTAACCCTGCCCTGCTCTAGTTTCAAACCACTGCCCCTCATCCTGCGTCTCCATGCCCTGGCAAACAGCCCCTCCCCAGCTTTCCTGGAGCCCTTTGAGGCACTGGGAGGCTGCTGTGAGGTCTCCCCACAGCCATCTTATGACCAGCTATGTGCTATTGTATCTCCAAAACCAGGGCTGTCACTATGAATACTCCCTGCAGCAGCAATCTCTGGGACATGGCAAATCCCAAGTCATGGTTGGAAGCTGTTGGGGTGGATCAAAGTAACAGCCAGAGGTTGCTGTGACCGCTGAACACCACAGCAGGGTGAGATCATAGAATCATAGAATAGTTCGGGTTGGAAGGGACCTCAAAGATCATCGAGTTCCAACCCCCCTGCCATAGGCAGGGACACCTCCCACTAGATCAGGCTGCTCAGTGCCTTGTCCAGCAGTGCTTCACCACCCTCACTGTAAAGAATTTCTTTCTTATGTCAAGTCTAAATCTACCCCCTTCCAATTTACATCCATTGTTTCTAGTCCTCCCGTCTGATATCATATTAAAAAGTCCTTCCCCTGCCTTTCTGTAGGACCCCCTCAGGTACTGATAAGTTACTATGAGGTCCCCATCAACTGCACACAACCTTTCCTTGGCACATGCAATTTCCTACATGGCCAAAGATGTTTGGGCTAAGGACCTCTAGGTCCTTCTCCTCACCAGGATCTCTTTAAGGTATGATTCAGATGGAGAAGTTGGACAAATCAGCATCTTGGCCACAGCATTTCTGGTTGTACCTTACTGCAGCAGAAGACTCAATTCATGCTGGACATGAGGCAATGTTGAAGAGCTTGGAACTCAATGATCTTTAAGGTCCCTTCCAACCCAAACTATTCTATGATTCTAAAAGCAAAATGGACCACACACTGCAGGGAAAGATCCCACCAAAGAGTCTCCTTCTTGGCCACCCATCACATCACCACCACCATCCAATCTTTGAGCTGGTTCCCAAGCTGCCCAGCCAATCTGCCTTGAACCTACCTCAGAAGGGAAAGTATTTAAAACAAGACCTGATGGGAACCACAGAATATTTTCAAGCTCTTTTATTTTCCCCTGGAAAACTTATTTTTTCATGAGTAGCTTGTCTGCTCCTCACTGGGACAAACTCTCCAGAGGCACAGGCAGCCTGAAAGCCTCTTTGGGTTCCCCATCCCCTCGTGTGCCAGCATTGTCTGCTTTTGAGGAACACACCACAGAAAAAACAATGGCCCAGACTATTGGTTTTTTAAAATATGAATTTTTATTTGTTTTTGATCAGAGTTCGAGAGAGTGGGTAGAGTGGAAAAGCTGAGTGATTTCATTCAGTGAAGAGGTCTAGTCCTGCCTCGTGATTTAGAGAAGGAGGTTAGTTGGTGCTTACAAGAGTCCTCCTCCTCCTCCACTCATTCTGCAGATCTTATTCACATAGTTCTTGTTTCTGATACTTTCTATGCTCTCTTCAGAACTTCACTGTGAATTTTTCAGACATTTTTTTCTGTTGCTTTAACTTACTGAAAAAGCTAAAAGCTGAAAAAAAAAATTGCAGGACTCAAAATCCTGCTGATTACAATGCCAATTTTTTTTTTTCTTTTCTTTTTTTTCTTTTTCTTTTCTTTTTTTTCTTTTTCTTTTCTTTTTTTTCTTTTTCTTTTCTTTTTTTTCTTTTTCTTTTCTTTTTTTTTTCTTTTTTTTCTGGCAAAGGTTGAAAAATACGATTCAAAAATACAAACAGGCATCGACCATTGCACCAAAAAGCATCTGAAACACAAATCTCAGAAAGAGAAAGAAAGAGAGAGAGAGAAAGAGAGAGGAAAACAGAGAGAAGAAAGGTCAGTTTCCATGAGAAATCCCTTCAGAAAGTGGTTACCAGAGAAAATAAAGTCAACAAAAAAGTTTTTTCAAATGTGATTTTTGTTTTTTTTTTTCTTCTTCCTAGTTGTTAATTATTTACAGCTGTAATAAGAGGATTGTCATGCATTAAACTGCTGCCGGCTAGAGTGTTTCTCAGAGTGGAATCAAGAGAGTCTCACAAGATGGAAAACAAAGCAGAAGACACAGATTGAACCCGAGGCAGTGAGAATGAGAGTTCTCTGGTGCTTTGTTGAGGTGTGCTCTTCCCCATGATGGGCTGGTCTCTCATGATGCTGATGCAACCCTGTCCCTACCCTGTGCACCAAGACCATGGCTAAAGGAGCAGCAGGTGCCCTCACCTTCAGGTAGGACATCCAGTGTATCCCCACCTCAGTTGATGGTGGAAATGGAATTGATGAAGTCCACCTGACTAGGTTTGGTGGACTGAAAAACTCAGCCAAGAGTTTCACCTCAACCCTAAATACAGGCTGGCAAGGGCCATGTGGCAATGACTCAGGTGCCCCATCTCTCTGCCCTGACTTTTTTGTGGTAGCAAAAAATCAAATTGTTCAGCCTATGTCAAAGGTGGTCAAAGGGCTGGAGCAACTGCCCTATGAAGACAGGCTGAAGGAGTTGGGGTTGTTCAGCCTGGAGAAGAGAAGGCTCAGGGGGGACCTCAGAGTAACTTATCAGTACCTGAGGGGGTCCTACAGAAAGGCAGGGGAAGGAATTTTTAACATAATATGGGATGGGAGGACTAGAAACAATGGATGTAAATTGGAGGGGGGTAGATTTAGACTTGACATAAGAAAGAAATTCTTTACACTGAGGGTGGTGAAGCACTGGAACAGGTTGCCCAGAGAGGTTGTGGATGTCCCCTCTCTGGAGGTGTCCAAGATCAGGCTGGACAAGGCACTGAGCAGCCTGATGTAGTGGGAGGTGTCTCTGCCTCTGGCAGGGGGGTTGGAACTTGATGATCTTTAAGGTCCCTTCCAACCCAAACTATTCTATGATTCTATGTTTGACAGATACCCTGCAAAAGGACAGGAGGAACTGACAGGCTTTCCAGGAGAAACGCGTGGCCTAACATGGACCAATGGACTCATCAGGTTGACCTTCAAGCAGCATGATGAGACTTTGAAAATTGTGGAAGTATCCTGGCTCACATGGCAAAGCTGGGACCAGGCTTCCTTCTCTAGACAGATGGGATTGTTAAAGCTGTGTATGTGGGGACTGGGACAGTGGGGGACAGAAAAAGGAGCTAGAACATCATGCTTTGTCCTAGAGTTTCATGAGCTCTCACTTATGCTGGAGGATGACAGGTCAAACTTTAGGACTCATCCAACCCCAAGGATCTCTGCTGTTTAAAGCAGCACAGACTCCTGTGGTGGGAGGCTGGAATAAACCCAGAAAGAGTTCTGGCTTAGTTTGCTTATGAATGATGACATCCTTCATTCTCAGGGCTGGGACACTGGTGGCAATTGCCATTGACCACAAGAGCCTTTCTCCATCAGCAGAGAAGGGAATATAGGAGTTGTGAGCACAGTTGCAGGATCTCTGCTAAAGTACTTCTCCTCACACAGGGGGAGGAGATGATGCTGGGTACCCCTGCTGGGGGCTGCACATCTCTCACTCACTGTGGCTCCACTGCTCATCCTCTGACCACCTCCTGTCCTCAGTCCTGCTTGTGCTGAGGTGAGATGAGGAGCAGGTCTGAGACAAAGCTGCAGCAAAAACCTCTTGTTGACCCCTCCCACAAATAGCACATAGTCATGATGGGCACATCCCACACTGCTTGAGCAGCAAGCAGTGGCCAAGTGCCACCATTTCTCTTTGCACAAGAGTCCAAGCTGAAGCACAATGGTGTTCTTCTGCAAAGGACAGCTGGAATGGATCCCACCAGGTTTTTTGAGACCTCACATCCCTTTGCACTGCTCAGCTACACCTTCCCTAGCTCTGCTGTGGGGTGAGGAATGGCACTCAGCTGCTGAAAGGCCCTGCTGCCTTCCTGGGAACGTCCTAATGTCCAAGGCAGGACAAAGGCTGTGTTGGAAAACTTGTCACATCTGGAATTGTGTTTTCCTCTCCACTTTGGTCCAGGCAACAAGCCTGCCCTGAGACCCCATTGTGGAGAGAGGCTCTTCTCCCTTGCTCCTTTTGTTCCCTGCACCCCACAAAGGTCACTTCGGACCAGCAGAGAGGGACACAGCTCCCTCCAGCTGATTTAGCAAAGAGAAGATGGAAGTAAAATAATGGCAAGTGGCCACTTGGACTAGATGATCTCTTGAGGTCACTTCCAATCCCTGATATTCTGTGATTCTGTGATTTTTTTCTTTCAAAGAGAAAGAGGTTTGAGTTTTGGATAGAAAGAGGTTGTAAGCATAAATATGCACATGCATGCAAGCAAATATAGATATATATATATTTAAAAACTTTTTCCTGACTGAACAATAACAAGGTCAAACAGTAAATATTTATACCTGGAAGCCAACAGTCTCATCTGTGCTGTGGCCTCTTGCCAAAAATGCCTTCAGGAGTAGTTTAGCTTGATTTGGAGAGAGGATTGGAGAATTGTTTGAGGTTGTTTTTTTTTTTTCTCTCTTTGACATCAAGAGAGCATTCATGTTTTCATGAACATTCCCCTCACCCTGGCTGAACCTTCCCTACCTCCAACAGCCATAAAGGACTCAGGGAAATGTTTCTCTCCGATTTGCAAAATCCACAGGGCTGTTTGGTTGGGTGGGGAAAAGTTGGCCCCAGAGATCACACAAGTGGGGCAAGGGCCTGGAGGGAAGAGCTGTGATGGTCCAGTCCCACAACTCCACACTCATTCTCCACTACCCCCAGGACCAAGTGCACCCCTGCCAAAGCATTCCTCATTGGATGTTTCTTGGTCTTCTCCTGCTCAGACTGGGCAAGCTGGGCAAGCATGGCATCTGTCCTCAGTAGCCACTTGCCCTTGATCATGATCTTTCTTTTAACAGCAATGAGGATTTAACTGCTCTGTTGCTCCAGAAGCTGCAAGAAGTTTCTTGCAGAAGAAGAACTCCAAAGAGGATGTTTCTACAACACCCTGTGGGAGAAGCTACAGGTCCAGATTTCTGAAGGTCTTGAGAGAGAGAGAAGAACAGCCAGTCTTTTTATGGGAGGTCATCTGGAGCAAGAGAGACCTCTTCCTGGTATGTGATGGAGCCCTATAATCCTCCCCAAGAGGCAGCTGAAAGGTGTCACTTTCAGGTGGACAGAAGAAATCAAGGCAGCAGATGAGAAGGGAATGTAACTTGTGTCCATAGGATGGGACTGCAGAAACAGTCTGGCTGTGACCTTGTTTGCATGCATGAGAACAACAACCATGGAGTCACCTTGCACAGGAGGAATTAGGAGCCTTCCAGTGCCACCACAATGGCAAGAATCAGGACAGGACTGAGCTGTTCTGGCCACAGCTCTTCTCTGTGGTGAAGCTTTGCTTACATTGAGCTTGGTACATGGAGAAGAACCATGAAGCTGTGTTTTGGGTGTCAAAGTCCTGCTTGATGATGTTCAAAAAGCTTTTGAGATGTTGTATGGAGGTTGCTCCACCAGCACTTTCAAGTAATGGGCAGCACTGAGGGACCACTTCTCCACCAGCCCTCTCATGTTACCCAGCAGAAATGTCACAGCACTAACACAGTGCTTGCAGACACCACACACTGTCTCCTCTGCCTGCTTGCAGGACCTCAGCTGAACTCTTTCCATCTCCCCAGGGAGTAAAGCCCTCAAAAGCCACACTGCATCTACCCATGTGAGGATCCACAGGAGGGAAGAGAAGCTGCCAGTGCCAAAACATCCCTCTGACATTTTCAGGAGGACTGCAACTGCAGGGTTAGACTGCATTGTCCCTGTCCCTGGTGGTACAAGGTACAAAACAGGAGCACAGACTCAACAGATAATTTTTAGCACCCTCAAAGTCTTCTAATTCCAGACCAGGAGACTGTCACCACCTGGAGTCACTGTGTACAGCTCTAAAGGCCTCAGCACAAGAATGACACAGACCTGTTGAAGAGGGGCCAGAGGAGGTCACAAGGATGATGTGAGAGCTGGAGAACCTCTGCTGTGAGGACAGGCTGAGAGAGTTGGGGCTGTTGGGGCTGGAGAAGAGAAGGCTGTGGGGAGACCTCCCAGTGGCCTCCCAGTACCTGAAGGGGCTCCAGGAAAGCTGGGGAGGGGCTGTTTGCCAGGGCATGGAGGCACAGGATGAGGGGCAGTGGTTTGAAACTAGAGCAAGGGCAGGGTTAGATGAGACATGAGGGAGAAGTTCTTCCCCATGAGGGTGGTGAGACACTGGTCCAGGCTACCCAGAAAGGAGGTGGTGGAGGCTCCATCCCTGGAGACACTCAAGGCCAGGCTTGCTGAGGCTCTGAGCAACCTGATGTAGTGCAGGATGTCCCTGTCACTGCAGGGGGTTGGACCAGGTGGCTTTTAGAGGTCCCTTCCAACTCAACACCTCCAATGATTTAAGTCAAAGAGGCTCTGGGCCTTGCCAGAAGAAAAGAAATGGAGAAGTACTGAGGTTCACAGCAATGCTCTCTGTGTGCACAGCTGTGGATCAGACACTATCAATGGCCATGCACAGATCTGCTCCTATCCAAGGCCAGTTGTAAAAACAGAGCCCTTGGATACTGTGACAACAAGCAGCCTCCCCCAGCCACTGCTGCTGGGGGTGTGTCCTAAGAAGAATCCCCCATCATCAGCTTCACTTTAGCTGGGATGGAAATGCCCCAATTTGAGTCACTGACAGATTTAAAATAAAATTAAGAAAAAAAAGAAAAAAAAAAGAAAAAGAACATTATCTCCTCTGTGATGTCTGCTGGCAGAAGATGTTAAACCACTTATTTATAACTATCTTCCCAAGATGCTTCCTTGCTTGGAAGGCAGACTACAAATCCTGTTTGGTTTGTTGTCTTTAACCAAAGGATGCCGGCGTTTCTGCTTCCAGCTGGCACAAGGGCTTGGAACCTGGTGCCAGGCTTGGGTAGGAATAGACTTGGCTTTCATGGCGTGCTAACATGCATCCTGGGAAGCTGCCTTTTATCAGGCAGAGAGCACAGATTTTGGAGTCAGGGGGAGCAAAGATGAGGCAGCAGAAGGGTGTCACCAGCAAGAGCAGTGGGATGTGTCCTGGTGATGGACAAGAGTCTTGGCGTCACAAGGAGGGAAGGAATAGGGGAAGAGACAGGATGGAGATTCACAGATCACATCCCCTGAAGGAAGGGAGGAGGCTCAGAGGCTGCCCAGCTCCACAGAGAGGTCCACCCCTCACGCCTTGAGCATCACCCTGTTGTCCTGAGCCTGTGTGGGCACCAAAGACAGTGCCTTTGGGGGCTTGGGTTGCTGAGAAGTCAAGGATAAGAGCTGACAGTTACAGAGAGCTCCATATAGCAGGCACAACAGACATGAGAAGAGAAGAGAGGAGAAGAGAAGAGAAGATGAGAGAAGATAAGGCTCTGCAGAGACCTTATAACAGCCTTCCAGTACCTAAAGGGGGCCTACGGGAAAGACTGGAAGGGATTCTTTATCAGAGAGTGAAGTGATAGGATGAGGAAAAATGGTTTTAAATAAAAAGAGGAGAGATTCAGATGAGATATTGGAAAGAAATTCTTTACTATGAGGGGGATGAGCCCCTGGCCCAGGCTGCCCAGAGAAGCTGTAGCTGCCCCAGCACTGGAGAGGTTCAAGGCCAGGGTAGATGAGGCTTGGAGTGACCTGGGCTGGTGGGAAGAGTCCCTGCCCTAGGCAGGGAGTGTGACTGGATGGTCTTAAAAGTTCCTTCTAACCCAAAACTTTCTATGATTCTATGTAGCCATAGAATGCATGCATGGTGGGATGTGGCCTGCAACTTAGAAGAGATTTTGGGGAACAACCAGGCTAGCAGAGACCACCTTCTTGCCAGAACCAGCTCAAGTCAGCTAAGTGACTGCAGTCCAAATTAAAACTTGGCTTTGATATAATTCTGTTAGTAAACACAATATACTCTTTGTCACACATTTTATTGTGTTTTACTTTGCTTTTTATAGGGTTTCAGTTCTGCTCACTGAGGCCTGAGTATTCTAAGTGACATGAATGTTTGATGAGATACAATTCATCCAACTTGTTTAAGAAAATGACATCCAAGTAGTTTCCAAAACAAACAGCCTCATGGTCAGCTAGTGAAGCACGTCCTGCTGGAAAGCCTGAGGAGCAGAAGGGTGGCAGCAATGGCACTCACTGCTGGAGGGGACAATGCTGATGTGTAGGGAGCCCAGAGGGTCTTGGTGGGGAGGGATAAGGTGTCACAGTGGGGCAGTGGCTGGGCTGTAGGAGCTGGGTGACTGCAGCAGCAGTGCCAGGAGGAACCAGGTGCCTCAGGTGCAAAAGCAGCCAGGTTGTCCTCCTTCCTTCCTAGCAGAAGGGCTGGGGATGGTGCAACCTCCTCCTGCTCCTCCATCCTCATGCTGGGTGCAAAGCAGGAAAGTTGCCAAGATTTCCCCTCCTCACCACCCAGCAGGGAACCCTTGGGGATGAAAGGCACTGTAGAAATGTCATGGTTGGTTTGGGATGAGGATGCTGGGGGGAAGAGAGCTGTTTTCCTTAGTTCTGCACCCAGGGAGGGAGGTCACCACCTCTTGCCCAGTCTGCCAGCTGGTGGGGATGCCCTGTGGAATGACCACACTCTGGGCTGAGCTGAAGATCTCCAAGCTCTTCTCACTGTAGCTGAAGGCAGGGGGAGAGACTGCCCCGCTGTTGAGCCAGCAAGATTAGTGAGGGATGGGCAGGACACACACCAAAGTCACCTGTGCTGAAGGACAAAGTGCCCTGATCTTCACTGCTCTGTCCTGCCTTCCCCATGGATATTCCAGGTGGGGCAAATCCTGTGCTCAGCCCCTGCTCCTGCACAGGCAACTGAGCTCAGCACAGTGGCTCAAAGCAAGGCTGAAGGCATTGCCTTGGGGTGCTGGGGCCTCTGCCTGCCTGCATGCACCCAAAATTCATTGGGCTTGCAGCCAGATGGTCAGAGGGGGGCCCAGGAAAGAAAGTGTTCATCCTACCCTGAGAGGATCAGTGCTGCCTACAGGCTGGGGACAAGAACTCATCAGGCACAGGATGTCCTTCTTTGTAGCAGGACAGTGTGTCCATGGGCCTAGACAGCAGGGAAGGGGGAAAGATGGCTTGGATGCCACCATCTTCTGCTGCTGCTGGGAAGGAGACAATCACTGGTTTGAGTCCTTGATTGTGGTAGCCCAGAAGAGAGAAAGTGCCTCTCTCCAAGGCACTGGAGAGCTAGGGCTTTCCTCAGAAGAGCATTCAGAAGTGAAGAGTTGGGTTGTATCTCAATGGCTTTTTGGGACAGCACCTGGTTCCCGTGGCTCTCTGGGGCAGCACGATCACCCTTCTGTTTCAAGGAGCCCTTTCTGTTCTCCCATGGTGCTGAAGATGCTCAGTTGCATCTGTTCACCAGGGCTGGAAGAAGTGAGTGGGACAGAGAAGATGTAAAGAGCAAGTGATAAACACACACATGAACACAAACTCTATGGCTTCCAGTTCTCATGCTGAATGCACATGGCCATATAGCTACTATTCTGCTCCAAAGCATTATAAAGCCTTGTTTTCCTGACTGACCCTGAGAAAAAATATTTCTCCAGTATGAACAACTCCACTCTCTAACATGAATTGCCCCAAGAGTGCAGGATGTCAGACAGACAAGACCTTTCTCACTTCTTCTTGTCTGGGGAGAGACATGGAGGAAACCAGCGACTGGGTTTGGTGAAGACAGAGAAGAAGTTCTGTAGATACCTACAAGATGCTGCCACCCTGTTCCACTCCTGCAATGGCTCTGCTGACCACAGCAGTGGTGGGTTTGCCCCCAGCAGGACTGCAAACTACCTCATGCCATACTGCTCCCTCAATGGAACCATCTCACCTGCACCAGCAGCCCAGGGAGCACCACTCAGAACAAAGCACCAGGCACTGAAGAGCAGCCTGGTTGATGGACCTGCTCTGGAGACCTCCACATCTTTGAGCCCAGGCCACCAGGAGCATCCACCATGCTAGGACAGCCCATCACAAAGGAAGAGGAGGTGGGGGGACTGCAGCAACAGCCCCCAGCAGAGCAGAGCATGGAATGGCAGTGGCATGCAGACCATGGGAACAGCAGGAGGTGGAGGAGGAGAGATGGAAGCACAGGGTGACTCAGACAGACAGCAGACATCAGACTCGCGATGTTAGAGGCACAACTTGTTATGATCTTCCCTTTCTTTTTTTTTTACCTTTCATCATCAGAGACAAAGCAAAAGGAAACCAAAGTGTAAAGGATTAAACTAAAATCACAGTTTCATTTACATTGTAAAAGAATGACCTAATAGTAATAATAATAATATCAAAGGAACAATAATAATTAAACAAATTGGGAAAGAAGAAAGCCCTGGAGAATTCCTGCCTGGATGGTGCTCACTGATGGAAGGTTTTTGTGTGGCTGGTTCTATTGTTTGGGGATCATACCCTTGATTGCTGACTCCCGGTTTACGTACGTGGCCCAGTAGACTAAGTTGAAGATGGCAAAGAGGACAGGAAAGACAATGCGGGACATCTTGTCGACTTTGCTGACACTGTTGTAGGTCTTCTTGCTCTCTGGGATCTTCTCCTCTAGGCGGGGCAGCTTGGGGGGTACATTGGTGGCAGTGGCGGTGGCAC
This sequence comes from Turnix velox, assembly GCA_013400935.1. Lineage (NCBI taxonomy): Eukaryota > Metazoa > Chordata > Aves > Charadriiformes > Turnicidae > Turnix > Turnix velox. Next base: position 14,716 of record VZTY01020899.1, read on the forward strand.
CAGCACTCTTGGAGATGGTGGGCAGGCCGGGGTCCTTGGCAATGTTGAGGGCATAGGTGGTGCCAACAATGTTGTAGGTGTTGTTGGTTTTCTTGGCTAGGGCCACTGGCTCTTTTTTCTAGGGGAGGTGGAAGAAAAAAACAAACACAAGAGAGATGAAGTGACTGTAGAAATGCAGGGAGAATATTTTGCCCTCTGAGTTTACCTGCATGCCTGGGTGAGACGATGGAAAAGGGCTTGAGGAGCAAGAGACTAAGGAGATGGCACTGTGGAAGGGAAGGAAGATGCAGTGAGAAGAAGGTCAGAAACCATGATGTCTGCCATTTGAGGGTTGCTGGAGCTTAAGGATGTGCTGGTCTAGAGTGGACTCAGTGTAAGCCTGGCATGCAGCATGAAGCACAAAGAGGTCCTGGCTGCCAGGTCCTGCTGCAAGTAAAATATCTGAAGCCACATAGCTGGGTTTGTAGCCTCCTTGCAACCCCTCAGAAGTGGTATAAAACAGTGTGTGCAGCTGCACTTGAGCTGTAGCTGCTCCAGACAGCTGAGTCCTGCACTAGCTGAGTGCTGCCAGGTCTATCTTAGAATAGTTTGGGTGGGAAGGGACCATAAAGATCATCAAGTTCCACCCCCCCGTCATAGTCAGGGACACCTCCCACTAGATCAGGCTGCTCAGTGCCTTGTCCAGCCTGGCCTTAAACACCTCCAGGGAAGAATAAGTGAATGCAGGCTCAAACTATAGACATTCCTTGTTTTCTCTCTCAACTGGGTAGAGTTATCTATTGCATGTAAGGTACAGCCATACAGAGATGGTTCCAGAATGCAGTCTTTAGCAAAGAAGGGCATTCCTTGTGGTCATCCTTGGAGGAGAACTTGATTTTCTGCTTTGCTGGCCTGGAGACATCACAAGATTATAGTTCTCTTCATAGCAGAAAGCCAGTGGCTTTAAGCATGTGGTGACAGCATCATAATACTTTTGCACCATACTACAAGGCCACTGAATACCTCACAATTTAACATGGCCAAAATGCCATCAGAACACCTTGTGACCAAGCCAAGTAAGAAATAGAACTGATGGGAAGCATTGGCACTAACCTTGGATTCAAGGATTGCTCAGCAGGGCACTATAGGGCAGAGGGAAGACTTTCCTCTAACCTTCATATTTATGGATTACAGTAAATGAAGTGCACCTCACCCAAAAGGCTCCAGGGACAGCCACAATGTCCCTGCTTGAAAGGAGGAGAGCTTGCATAGCAAATGGTGAAAGAGGAACTTACGTGTCAGACATGACGTACTGAAGGATGATGGAAGATGCTGAAGACACACTGTGAATGATGTTAATGAAGATGAGTAGACAGGAGGACAGTGTCAGGAAGTCATGACACTGCTGTTGCCCCAAAGCAACCACGCTCTACCAGGAGAAGCCAAATGAGTAAAATGAATCCATATGCAGTCATCAGGCACCCTACATGTTCCAGCACTCATGTACTTCATGTGATGTCCACTGTAATTACACCAAGAGTCAGCATTAGACACAGCAGTGACTCTTGGTGGGAGTCTAGTATCTAAATTCAGAACAAAGTATGAGTTTGAATTTAATTTTCTATTTAAAAGCAATTGAAACACAACACCCAGGCATTTCCCAGGTGTGCTTGGCACGATCATGGATGTATGTGTGAGGGAACCACATACAAAGAGGCCATCAGGAAAAGAGGGAAGAATGAAGCCAGCAGATCCTGTTCATCTCCCCACCCTAACTTGGGAACTGGAAGCAGGCAGCATTGCTGGGTAGTACTGGAAGCTGGGAAGGCCAGATTTGCCCAGTATATTCTGTAGAGATAGCCTAAGGGCTTTAGTTTTCATAAAATCATAGGGTTGGAAGGGCCCTCCAAAGGCCATCTAGTCCAACACCCTACAGTGAGGAGGGACATCCTGCACTAGATTGGGCTGCTCAGAAGCTCAGCAGGCCTGACCTTTGATGTCTCCAGTCATTGATGGGGCCTCCACCACATCTCTGGGCAACCTGCACCAGTGTTTCACCACCTTCATGGGGAAGAACCTTTGCCCCATGTCTCATCTAACCCTGCTCTGCTCTAATTTCAAACCACTGCCTCTAGTCCTATTGCTCCATGCCCAACACAAGTCCAGATTTCCTGCTGTACTTCCATTTTAAATACATCCACAGTTACCAGGGATATTTCTGGTTACCTTAGGAAATTAATTTTCCCCAGCCATTTTCAGAGGAACACTTAAAGCAGTTTTCTCTGCAATCTCTAAACCCCTCTCCACTAACAGGTAGCCAGGCCTGAAGCCTCACAATAACAGCAGCAATTACAGCAATTAACTGTGTTAGAAGGAGGTCTAAATGTCTTCAGACTGCAGGTTAGATCAAACCACTGATCAGTCCATACTCACAGTCTTTTATGGGTGAGTGTGTAATGTCCTTTAATGATTAAGTCAGTGAGTGATTTCTGCAATCACTGGAGCTGTGTTAACTCACACCCCCTGCACTGGGGGGGTGAACTTTTCCTGCTAAAGAGCTGCCAAGAAGCAAATAAAGGACTACACAGACATTTCACCTTCGAAAACATTTAAATGTGCTTAAGTATGATTACTTACTAACACAGCTACAGGAGGTAATAAAATAATTAATAATCAGTAACAAAATGAAAAGCTGATTGTTGTTCGCCAAACGTAATTTGGAGCGTGCTGTGATTACTTTAATCAGCCCTGTGATTTGTAACAGGAATAAGTGACTCACTGGCTTTTCTGCCCCACAGCTTGGGAAGTGGATCCATCTTACCTGGCCAAAGGCATCAGAAAAGAACAGCTGAAATGAAGTCAGGAGAAGAAAAGGCTGTGGGGAGACCTCACAGCAGCCTCCCAGTGCCTGAAGGGGCTCCAGGAAAGCTGGAGAGGGGCTGTTTGCCAGGGCATGGAGACACAGGATGAGGGGCAATTGTTTGAAACTAGTGCAGGACAGGGTTAGATGAGACATGAAGAAGTTCTTCCCCATGAGGATGCTCAGACTTGGGAGTGCCAGTTGACGACAGACTGAACATGAGCCAGCAGTGTGCACTCGCAGCCAAGAAGGCCAACCAAATCCTGGGTTGCATCAAGAGGAGTGTGACCAGCAGGTCCAGAGAGGTGATTTTGCCCCTCTACCGGGCTCTGGTGAGACCCCATCTGGAGTATTGCGTCCAGTTCTGGAGCCCTCTACACAAGAAGGACATTGAGCTGTTGGAGCGGGACCAGAGGATGGCCACAAAGATGGTCAAAGGGCTGGAGCAACTGCCCTATGAGGACAGGCTGAAGGAGTTGGGGTTGTTCAGCCTGGAGAAGAGAAGGCTCAGGGGGGACCTTATAGTAACTTATCAGTACCTGAGGGGGTCCTACAGAAAGGCAGGGGAAGGACTTTTTAATATGATATCGGATGGGAGGACCAGAAACAATGGATGTAAATTGGAAGGAGGTTGTGGACACCCCCTCTCTGGAGGTGTTCAAGACCAGATGGACAAGGCACTGAGCAGCCTGATCTAGTGGGAGGTGTCCCTGCCTCTGGCAGGGGGGGTTGGAACTCGATGATCTTTAAGGTCCCTTCCAACCCAAACTATTCTATGATTCTATGCCCCCTCCCTGGAGGTGTTTAAGGCCAGGCTGAATGAGGCATTGAGCAACCTGATCTAATGGAAGGTGTCCCTGCCCATGGCAAGGGGGTTGGAATTAGATCCCTTCCAACTCAAACCATTCTGATTCTATGGTGAGGCACTGGAACAGGTAGATTTATGGCCCTCTTTGGGCACAGGAAGACAGAACAAAGCTGTCCCTGTGCTGCTTTGCTGAGGGAAAAGCTGTGAAAGCTGGGCTACAGATAAATATGTTCCCTGGATATTGCAGTCTGACAAGTACTTCCACCACACACACAGTGGAAAATAATAGAACTTTTGTTAAATATTCTAGTCTTCAAGCCTCTCCTTTGAGGAGATAATGGCTGAGCCTCTAAATTATGGGAACTCCTGGAGATGCAGTTCTCTGCACCTGCTCCTTGGCTAGAAATCTGGGTTGGAAGCAGTATCCCTCTGACAATCCACTCTGAAGGTCACTATTGTCAATATATGCAGTACTCAAGAAACACAAGGTATCTGCCACTTGTCATTCTAGAGGAAAGTCACTTTAATGACCTCCAAGCAGCTGTAGTCTCTGTCACTCTCGTATCCTAAAATTCAAAGCCCAGAAACTGCAGTTCCTGTTCCAGCAAATATGACTCCTTCCTCATGCCAGCCAAAATTCCCCTCAGCAGCATGCCAGAGACTTGGTCCTATCAGAGAATAGTAGCACAATGTTTTACTTTGGGATGCCTGTACCCTGAGCAGAGCCAAAAGGCTCCAAACAATGCAATCTTGCTTTAACAAGCAGGCTATGTCCATGCCAGGTTGCTGTCAGCTGCTGCTCTAACATTTGGCTTCACTCATCCCTTCCATCTCTTCACATGGATTATGTGGGACTGAGCCAAATGATCTGCAGCTCCCTGCATCACCAGACAAAGACTCAAAAGTTGGATGGAGTCAACACTAACATGCCATGCAGAGAGCAATGAGAGAAAGAGGGAGAAATGATGCTGAAGAATGAAATACGGCCTCTAGTGAAGATGATGAGAACATAAACCATTTGCTATGTAGCTACAAAGAGCTACATGGGATTGCAAATGTAGCAGGACATGCAGAGAACTGTCAGTCAGGGAAAGCCCCAGCACAAGCACATTTACTACAGTGAAGCAGAAAATAGATGATTCTGAACCACCTCAGATGTGTTTATGGCTTTAGTTGGGTTGAAAATTGTGCCCTCACAAGGCTGGTTCTAGTTCCTATCTGATGGCAAGGAGGGGATGCCAAAATTGGAAAGAAACAAAGGGGAAATAAGAATGATTTCTGAGTGACCTGGATATCCAGGTGAAAACTTCATGACTGGGGAAGATGAGGTTGGAGAAAAAGCCAGGCTTTACTCCATGGGTGGAAAAGGCCCCTGGTGCAGATGATGAACATGCCTGTCACTTCCCAAACTCAAGAGAGAAAACCATGATGGTCACATCAACAGAAGGGTCTGTAGGATGCTTTTTGTTGACTGTTTCTTAGTGAAAAGAAATAAGTGGAAGACACACAAAAAGCCTAGATTTAACCTTCTCAGCACAAACAACAGAATTATTGTCTTAAGGGTGAGAAGGATAAAACTGAGGACTATTCCTCCATGTAAAGAGTGCTCTTCCTTATTCTCCTGTGTTTGGCTGCAGTGGCTTGTTTTTGTTGCTTCTCATCACCTGGGATTTCAGGGCACAAACCCAGATATGGAGCTAAGTCTGGTTTTATGCACAGACATTGTGTTGCAGAAAGAAGCAGGTTTAAGTAAGCATCTTCCAAAGCATCTTCCACCCTGAAAAACAGACACCACTTCTTTGCAGGGAACTCCCTGGTAAATGCCATCCTTGCAGACTTCTTGAGTTTCTCAGCGGTAAGGTCACCAGCAATGGTTGTCCCTCCAGATAAGCTCAGGAAGTGATCTTGTTGGCTCCAGAGGTGTCCATCCCCGTGGCTGGGATAGATGGGTTGGAATGGGTCTTGCTCTGCTCAAACACAGCTCTTCTGACCCAAAGTGGAAACTTTTAACAAGTTATTTTGAGGATGCTGAAGACAAGGAGCTTTGCAGGCTACCAAAGTTACTCATCTTTTCATCTCTTTGGCCTCTCATTCCTCCCCACTTACTGAGATTTCATCTCCCACCTTCCTCATGATGATTTTTTTCTTTTTAAATCACCTTTACAAACAAATTTTCCTCACTGGATCCAGATATTTGAACTGCACTTCTGGGTGTGTTGCAGCCACTCTGCCATAAAAAAAAGGAGAGGAAATCCTCCATCCACCCACAATTAGCAATTACTGGTGGCAGGCAGGAAAGCCCTGGAAAATCTTTGGATCTAAAAAGCATGAGTCAGATCTTAGCAGAGTGGATGCTAAAGGGAGTTTTCTGTGACATCTAGAGTATTATCTACCTGCCTTTCATTAAAGGAGAGCTTCAGAGGAAGTGGAAGAGTAGATTCAAGCTAGAATCAGAACCCAGCTGTGACCACAGACAGAGCATCATCACGGTTATTTATGATGCAGAGAACAGTGATCCACCAAGACCAGCCTATCACACTTCAATTCTACCTGAAAAAATGCTCTGGACCAGTGTAACCTGAAGGGTTGGCTGAAGGGGAGAAAGAATGGAACCAGCTCTGAGATGAGGGAAGGGCTGATGCTTATTGATTTTTTTTTCAACGTTCAAGCAAGGAAACAATCAAAGCTGTAGTGAGGATCCTTTCCATCACATCAATAAAGAGCATTCTTTTTGGCTGGGGGAGAAGGCTCTCCAGAGACCAGGGTTTGTCACTGGTAGTTTCACTCTGGTACAAATACTTTCAAATGCCAATAGTTACTCTTCTGCCTTCTTGTTCTTTTGTGGTTTCAGCCACCTGGCCTGTCAATTGTTTCAAGAAGAGCTAATTAAAAGCTGAAAACGAGCCAAGGAGGCACCTTCATTGTGTAGCAAATTCACCACTTGGAAATATCCAATGGAATAAAGATGAAAAGCAAATATGGTGACACATCACCTTCCCAAGCTCTCTGAAAGCCCACCAGCCTTCAGGGGACTCTGAGCTGCAGAGAGCAGGAGCAGGTTAGCCATCTCAAATACAGATCAGGGATTGGCTTGAAAGAACATCCAGAAAACCTGGATTCCAGCCTGATTTAGGCAAACTCTCAAGAACTCCCTCTGAAATCTTCCTGGTCCTGCTTTGCTTATTTGCTTGATTGCCACGTGAGCAAACACTCTGCATGCTCTTACCCCATTGTTTCAGCACCATTAGTCTTCCACTGCTGGGTCAATAAATAAATTAAGGAGCACGCTGCTTCCATGACAAAGTGAAGCTTTTGGGCATTTGCTGCTTTTTCACCTCTTCTCAGTTCAGGTAATTGCTCAAGGCTGTGTGAATCCTGACTTTGTGCTGATTTGCCCATCCCTGGAAGGGACATGCTTGCTTTGAGCACCTGTTTTGATCCTTTGCTTGAGCCAATGACCCAGGAAAGGCTTCTCTCATCTCTAGAGGCCAGATTAAGGCTATTTTCATGATGGAGGACCATCAGTTGGCCTCCTCTGGAGCTCTTCTGCCATGAGTCTGTTGCTCAGACCACAGCTGTGAAAGCAAACAGACAGAAAAAGTCCAAGAAACACAAGAGAGTCTTTCAGTACCCAGTGATAGCTGTGGTTCTCCATGAGGCCTCTTCTTCTGCATTGACCTCCATACCAGAGATGTGACTGGTTGCTGTCGTTCCAAAAGTCACTGCAGTTCTGCCAGGTATTTGCATATAGACCCACAACAATTTCAAATGACACATTAAAATGCAAAGGAGTAAAATAAAAAAAGCTCCAGAACCAAGAACAAGGACAAAGCTGATTTTCAAATTGATTCAATAAATATAAACAAGGGGGGGGGAACATGCTATGGCAAGCGATTTCTCTTGCTCAGCCAAGATTAGATCAGGGAGGAGGGAGGGGACACAAACAGGGATGGCAGTAGCTGTCAGGAGGAAGCTGCCAGAGAGGCTGCTCCTGAGCAAGAAGGAAGAACATGGGCAATGCCAGGCACTAATATACTGCTTGCTTGCTTGCTTCCCACCCACCCTCTTGGCCCCAGCCTACAAAAGCAGAAGCTGCCAGCAGCTCTGGACCTTCCCATGGCTGCACCATGCTTGGGGTCATACCAGAGGACACCTACAGCAAGGGATATCAGCCAGAGGGGACACAGCAGAGAGGGACTATCTCCATTGTCCAGCCTGGCATTGCATGGCATATTTGTCTGTGCCATGCTAGCAATATGGAGAGGGAGTTTAAGGGTTGGAGGGAAAGAAATGAGAGAGGAAACCACTGGTGGAGCAGCACCAAAACATGCAAGCATTCAAGCTGGTTGTGCAGGACAGAGGGAAAAGTGAGCAGTCATGCCTGGGTGAACATGCGTGTTTTTTTTTTTCCTCCAGCTAAGCACAGCCACCCACCCTCCAAGCCCTTCCTCCCCTGACCCTCAAGAAAAGCTCCAGTCAAGACCTGTGCTGGGGACCCCAGTAGGTAGCATCCAGCCTCCTAGAGTGCTGCGGAGCTGCATGTTACCCACTCCTGGCCTCAGCACAGCTCTCCCATGAAGCATTTCTTCCCTCCCACCACTTCCCTGGCCTTGGCCACGGGGCTGACCTTCATCTCTTGGGCTTCCAGCACCTTCTTGCCATCCCAAGCCCAGCTTCGTTTGGTGAAGTAGTTGACGGTGGCGAATTCGATCAGCGCAGAAAACACAAAGGCATAACAGACGGCTATGAACCAGTCCATGGCCGTCGCATACGCCACTTTAGGTAAGGAGTTTCTGGCGCTGATGCTGAGTGTGGTCATGGTGAGGACAGTGGTGACACCTGTGAAAAGACAGCAGCACACAAACAGGGGGTGAGACCAGTTTCTCCTTAGACCACGCAGATGGAGTTTCCATCAGGAAAAGTTAGGAGCTGACTCAAAACTATGTTGCCTGCATTCCCAATGGGACAAAGAGAGTCTCACCATGGTGTAATTCAGGGAATAATTAAAAAGTTCAGCTTGTCCAACCCCTGTTTGAATCAGGGACAACTTCAGGCTGCCCAGTGGACTTCTCTGGTTCAGTTTTGAGTATGAATCATGGAATCACAGAATGTCAGGGATTGGAAGGGACCTCAAGAGATCATCTAGCCCAATCCCCTTCCCAGAGCAGGAACACCCAGATCAGGTCACACAGGAAGGCGTCCAGGTGGGGTTTGAATGTCTCCACAGAAGGAGACTTCACACTTTCTCTGAGCCACTGTTCTCTCACTCCCACTGTGAAAAGGTTTTTTTCTTACAGTTATGTGGAACTTCCTGGGTTCCAGCTTGCACCCATTGCCCCAAGTCCTATGGCTGGAGGTCACTGAGAAGAGCCTGGCTCCATCCTCCTGACACTCACCCTTTCCCTATCTATAAACATGAATGAGGTCACCCCTCAGTCTCTTCTTCTCCAAGCTAAAGAGACCCAGTTCCCTCAGCCTTTCCTCAGAAGGGAGATGCTCCAATCGCTTCATCAGCTTCGTGATTCTATGCTGGACTCTCTCCAGCAGTTCCCTGTCCTTCTTCAGCTGAGGGCCCCACAACTGGACACAACACTCCAGGTGTGGTCTCACCAGGGCAGAGCAGTGAGGGAGGAGAACCTCTCCTGACTCCTTCTGATACACCCCAGGATGACATTGGCCTTCTTGGCCACAAGGGCACACTGCTGGCTCATGAAAACGAATGGCAAATATCTGGACTAGGATGAAATTATGAAAACCAATGGCAAACATCTGGACTAGGATCAGTTCAATCTTTCACAGACTCCATTGACTAGACCTCTGCTGCAAGAGTCCTAGCTCATAGACAGGCACCAGCATTCATGTCCTCATCTACTAGTAGGGCAGGTTGTGTGATGACAGACCCAGCTCCCTCATGTACAATATGCCATGGAGAAACCTTTGGTTGTTTTGGAATAAAATTAAAAAATCATAGTAAAAAGGATAGAGGGCTGGGGACTTCATGGAGGGCCAGGAACTGGCCACTCATTAATGTAGTTCTGTCAGCACCTTGGAAATTATATCCTTTCATCATATGTCTCATGGCCTGCATGATGGACACCTGGGTTTCTGGGTCCTGCTGGCACAGGCAAGCAACCCAGAGTGACCCAGAATGAGAGTCACTGTGCTTTGTCTTAAAAAAATGATCTGTAGCAAAATGCCTTTTAGAGCTTTTTTCATTAAAGCAAGCAACCATTGCTATCCATTTTTTCCCAATAATGTGCTTTTCAATTAAAAATGCATTAAAAGCATTATAAAAATATTGACGAATCTTCGCTTCCCTTGAGCCATACTCCTGGTAATTGAGGAGTTTTAATAATATTGTTGACAACACTTTCTGAGGGGCAAAAAAAAACAACCTAAAAGGAATAAAGCAATTTAAACGTTTAGAGTTCTCATTATTTTCTTAATAGGAAAGCAAAGCAATTTGGGAGCAAAGACATTTTTCACTCAGGTAGGTTTTAACTTTTCGGCCAGCCCTTTTGCTGCTCGGGCTGAGCTGCTGCCTCAGGAATCCTGTCAAATTGCAAATCTCAGGATAACACAGGAGGAAATCAAGTATCCTCAGAGATATGGCTGGTCCCCCGTGTTGGGGGTGCTGAGACACTCCAGAATCAATGAAGATGTGAAGGACATGGATCTGTTGGGAAGGGACAAGAGGAGTTCACGGGGATGATCTGAGGGCTGGAACACTTCTACTAGGACAGGCTGACAGAGCTGGGGCTGTTGAAGCTGGAGAAGATGAAGGTTTTGGGGAGACCTCACAGTGACCTCCCAGTGCCTGAAGGGGCTCCAGGAAAGCTGGGGAGGGGCTTTTTGCCAGGGCATGGAGACACAGGATGAGGGGCAGTGGTTTGAAACTAGAGCAGGGCAGGGTTAGATGAGATATAAGGAAGAAGCTAAAGCTAAAATACAAGACTCCTGCCTTCCTGCTAAAGCTTCATCTTCTTCTGTCAGGCTAGTTGAGACATCAAGCAACCTGATCTAGTGCAGGATGTCCCTGCTCATGGCAGGGGGGGTGGAACTAGATGATCTTTCAGGTCACTTCCATCCCAAACCATTCTATGATTCTATGAAGTTCTTTCACATGACGCTGGCCCAGGTTGGCCAGAGACGTGGTGGAGGCCCCATCAAGCGTGGAGACATTGAAGGTCAGGCTTGCTGAGGCTCTGAGCAATCTGATGTAGTGCAGGATGTCCCTGCAGTGAGCAGGGTTGGACTAAATGGCCTTTGAAGGATCCCTTCCAACTCTATGATTCTGTGATTCTATGTAGGAACTCACTTGGGGCATGAACAGAGATGGGGTCCAGTTGTGGACTCTGTGGGGTCCAGTTATAAATGATTTACAGACAGATGAGTGAGGAAAATTCATCAACGACCCTCTGTGTGCCTGAGACTGTCCTGTTTTCCATGTGATTTCTGTCTCAGCCCTCCCCTTTCCATTCTCCTGGTTGAAATCACCAGTGCTAAGGGGCCATGTTCCCTCTTCTACATTATCTCTGTTCAAAACATCTGCAATCTGGATCACACAAACCAGTTTGGCTACAGCTCCCACAGCTGCACTCAGCCCTGGGAACTGCTGAGCTGCACCACTGGAGAAGGGAAGGCAGCCTGGTACTAATGGAGAGAAGCTAGGGTTAACTGCAAATTTTAGAGCTTGTTCATGACCTACGTTTCATGAGTCAAGTCCCAGTGAGCACAAACCCCATAGTTATTCCCTTCTGGATCATTTAGGAGGATGCAGAACCACCCTCCTCCCTGCATCCCATTCCAGTCCACTGCACAAGGTCTAGTACTGAGGAGATGGTCCAGAATAGAGGACATCAGACTTGCTGCGTTTGTGAAAATATTTCTGTCATGAGTTGTGCTACCAAGAAAAAGGGTATGATCTTTGAAATCGCATTGTTGCCTTATTATAAGCCATGAGCAACTGGAACCACATGTCCCCTTCTCTGCCTGGTAACTTGTGTCCAACACACTCTCTGGTGAGTGGTGGCCACTGTTATTTCCAGGAAACACCTGTGCCTTGTAGATTGTGGACAAAAGGTCTCAGCAGAAAAGCACAGAACAATTCTGTTATTAAATCTGTGTAAAAGCTATTAATATTTCTGCAGTGCCAGGCTGACAATTTGCCTCAGAGAGAGGACCTGAAAAGAGCTGAAGAAAATAACAACGATATATTTACTGTCCAGTTATCCTGCCTCAGCCCAGGAACTTGTTATGTGGAGCTCTCTAACCAGGGGCACATTAACAATTCCTAAGGTAGGGTTTTAAATGCCTCCCTGTGTACCAATCCTCTCCTCAACTCAAAAGCCAATATAGATAAGCAGACACAGCCAACTGCATATAATTAGATGATCAATACCTTGATTACTGTTAATATTTATGGCTTGGCTTGCAGCAGAAACATGGATGGGAGTATTTTTGCAGTGATTCAGTGGAAGCAGAGGCACTGAGAGCTTCCCTAGGAAATGGCCAGCAGCTTCACCAACGCCAGCAAAGGTCTGGAGAAGACCAGCTCTGATCCTCCCTCTATCCCACATCATTTATTCCTCCCCCCAAGCTGAGAGGATTCCCTCAGTTTCCCAGACTCACCAAAAACCGTTCGGGCAGGAACAGACTCCCTGTTAAGCCAGAAGGAGACCTGGGACAGGATGACAGTCATAATGCAGGGTAGGTAGGTCTGGATCACAAAGTACCCAATCTTCCTCTTGAGGTGGAAATGTGTGGTCATGACGACATACTCCCCTGCAGAGACAGCCAGTTGGAGATGCTGAGCTGCTGGTGCTTTCCAGTTTGGGGTCCACTTGACCACCAATCCATCTCTAGATCACTAAAGGTCTCTTCTGAACAAACTTTCAACTGCAGTGTGTGATACATTGCTGCTGTTTGGCAGGACTGGTATCTTACAGGAGGGCAGATTTCCCTAAAAGCTATGTGAAAGGGGGAATGGATGACTTTGCAGGTCCTGTATGTGCCCACACAACGTTGTGCAGCCAGGAAGGTTTAGATGAGAAATTAGGAAGAAGTTTTTCCCCGTGAGGGTGGTAAGACACGAGCCCAGGTTGCCCAGAGAGGTGGTGGAGGTCCCTTCAAGCCTGGAGACATCCAAAGCCAGGCTTGCTGAGGCTCTGAGCAACCTGATCTAGTGTAGGATGTCCCTGCTCACTACAGGGGGTTTGACTGGATGGCTTTTGAAGGTCCTTTCCAACTCTATTGATCTCTATAAGGATGGTGGTGATTTCCACATAGCATTTGTTAAAAAAAATATTTTGGAAACTTCTTTAATACACTACAAAACAGCTGTGGGACAAAACCAAATGAATGCCAATAAACAAGCAAGCAACAGGCTTTCCCTGTTTCACCCCAGGCACAAGATGGCTTGTATCAGGGGGTCATCCTCTCCTACCCCAGCTCTTCTCAACTGTAGCCCAGGGAGCCCCATTGTGGGTAAGGTCCCTTAAGATAAGAGAGACCCTAGCAATAGGATTTCAGGACAATTTTCTCTGACAATCCAAAAAATGTTACATCTTTCCTCACTGTGCCCATCTCAAAAATCAGGGGAAGTTCTGCTGTTAAAAGTCTGGGCTGTCAACCAAAGCAGCAGCTGTCCCTGTTTTCCCTCAATTCCCTCTTCCTCCACTCAGAGCTCTAGATATTTTGTTGGATTATTGTGCCTTTTTGTTGTGAGTGTGACTCTGCTAAGTCATTACACACAGGAGCCTTTAGCAGCTTTCTTGCCACTTCAGGTTATCCATCTGTACATTTTACTACAACTTAAGTAGAGAGATGGGCCAGATATTATGACATTTAGTTCCCTGGACTCCCCACATTTCCCCAAGGGAGGTGATATGAGTTGTTACAGACAGACACTATTAAAATCAAGTGCACCAGAGAGGAAATATCTTCAAATGAGAGAACTACTGGTGCATACAGAAAGAAAAAAGAAGAAAAAAAAATAAAAGAAAAATGAGACACACATGAGGTAACAGAAACTATCAGTACCTGGATTCATGGGGGGAGGGAGAAGCAGCAGATGGGAGAGAAAGATGATTAATATTGGTCATTAATCAGAAGAAACATTTGTTTGGGATAATCTTCTATTAGCTATGATAATATTTGTGTAAGCAGATGCAGTGAAAATCACACTGAACATTATGTTGTGTTCACCTCCCTGCCCACAATGTTCTCCTGAGGGACTGCAAAGGGATCCAAGACAAATGAACCCACAGTACCAAGAACCAGCTGGCCAAGGTGGGGTGATTTTTTCATACAAAACAAATCTCTTTTCGATGCTTGAAGTAAGAGTGTGGCCAATAAGGCTCTTTGAGAGCTCTTTCAGCCAGACCCTTTCCTGCCTCTTGGTGACTTTTTCAGATGTCCCCAGCCATACTGTCCAGCAGCACACAGCTTGGGAAGTCCTGTGGTTCTCACTGCCCACAGGTACTGCCTCTATAGTTGTGTCAAATAGTGACATTCAAAGCCCAAGGGTCCATCTTGCCTGACAGCATGTTCAGCCCACACATCACATCGGGGTCCCACAAGTACCTGTGCTGGATCGAACCATCTCTGTCCCAACAACATGGCCCAGCAGATCATACTGGTTCAGGCGAGATCCACCCTTTGCCACTTCCACTGATTTATCTTTCCCCAGAGTCCAGGTGTAGATCACCTCTGTCTTCGTGTAGGCATCTGCAGACGAGAAAAGAAGATGAGGTTTGTGCTCCTGTCGGACTTAAAATATACCAGAGTTAGCCTGTAGCCAAATTAATCCTCGCTATTGGTTCCTCAGAGCCACATGGTTGAGCACAGCTGAACATGGCCACAGACCAAGGCAGCTCAGCAACTGTGAAATCAGATGAGCAAAAGGGAGGTGAGGTGGGGAAGGAAGCTGGAAGAGGGGGCAGAGCACTGTCATTGAGAGACATGTTGTCCCCTTGACATGCTGACTCTGCCAGAGCTGGCTCCAAGCAGAGACAAGAGAGGAAAGTGTCCAGACCAGCAGGCTGCTGGGCCAGCAGTATGGCCACAGCCCTCCCTTGCCAGTGACCAGGAGAGTCATGCTGGGAGTAGCTGAAGGAAAAAAAAAAAAAAGGGTGAAAAGTGTTGAATTTTAGGTTAAGGAAAAAGAGTTAAAAATCTTTACCCTTACTCATAAGCAACCCTCTTCAAGCCTCATGGCTTTGGAGGTAGTGTGCCCTCCCACCAAAGTGTTTTATCTCTGCATGACTCCGTGGTGTTTGCCAACCTCTGGTGTTTGCCAACCTCTGGGCCAATCCACGAGGCAACAAAGGAGGGCAGTGCTGAGAAAAGCCCTTAAGCACATCACAAGAGACACAGCAGGCAAGTGCAGCTGGACCACCTCGTGGAGGAGTGCTGGCCCCAGGGCGAGTTCTCTTCTTTGTCCCATCTGCCCAGCTCTCCATGTGCAAATACCTTTCTCTAACACATACAGCCACCATCATGTTCTCAAACCTTTGTGACTAAACCCCTGCTTGTACCCACAGCTACTCCCTTTCCCAACAGCTTCTCACATTCATGGGGTTACCAGCCCTATGGCATCTAGTAATTGAGTCTCTCCCGACTTAACTAGAAACTACTTTGTCCATATCCACTCCCCACCAGTTTTTTAGGCAAGAAAAAAGTCCACTAAACCACACTTTTAATTAGTTTTTACCATTAGCTTCTCCTATTAAGCAATTAAAGAATTATTTGGCTGGAATGTGGTGAAGCAATGGATTGAGTCTATTACAGAAATGTCTCAGCTCCTGCTCTGGGGAAGATTCTGTCCTGAAACAACCAGATTTCTCTAATCTTTTCACCACAACCAGTGTTATCCCTCCACTGTAGGCTTTGGCAAACCTGTCAAACACCAGGGTTTTGGCAAACCAGTCAAACACCAATCAGGTGCTGTGCAAAGTTGGGGAGCAGTTTTGATGATCAGCCAATGCTTCTCAGCACACCAGCAGGCTGCCTAAGCACTTCTGATCCCAGCTGGCATCTCTTAGATGATGTGCAACTCTCCTTTTCCAAACCCTCCTTCCACGCTCCTGTAGACTTCCATCCTTCTTCAGGTTTAGATTTGTGCAACCGTGCCAATGCTCCTCTGCCTTGAAGCTTCTGCTCCAGCAGTCATGGTTCCCACACTGCTACTCTTGGTCTATAAGGAAACTTGCTCACAGTTTGATTGCCATCATCCCTGAAATCATGGTTGTTTGTCTACATATCTGGTCCTCTGGGGCAGAAACATGTTATGTAGGCATGGCTTGGATGCTTGGAAGATATTAAATGCCATGAAGCTTTTTGATTCTGCTCAGTGCCTCAGTTGCAACACTGTCTTGTCCAGTCCAAGCAAGGACAGCTCTTTGACATTTAGTGGAGCTGGGAATTTGAGCAGTATCTCCTGCTAGCCCAGTCTCAGACAGCTGCTCTACAATGCCCTATGACTGGCTTAGAAACAGGTCTCTGCTGCCTGCATCCATCTTTTAGGGAATGTGGTGACAGGTAAAGTCATCACCTTCACTGCACTTGGTCCAAGCAATGATGCTGAAACTATCTCAAATGCCTGATGCCCTTAATTCTCCTGCAAACACTCTGCCTTCCCTCTTTAGGTGGCTGACAATGGTGGTGGTGAGACACTGGTTCAGATAGCCCAGAGGGGTGATGGGGGCCCCATCCCTGGAGACATTAGAGGCCAGGCTTGATGAGCAACCTGACCTAGTGCAGGATGTCCCTTCTCACTGCAGGGAGGTGGACCAGATGGCGTTTGAAGAGCCCTTCCAACCCTATGTTTCCATGACACAAAGATAGGAGACCACTGATAAGCCATTCTGGTTGTGGAGATGGCCTCTGGGGCAAATTTGGCTTATCATTTAAATAGCACCTGTCTGGCTCTAACATTATTCTTCTACCTACAAATCTGACCCACTCTAAGCTTCTTGAAAAAGAGCAGCTTTCAGCTGCTGATTGCTTTTTGGTGCAAACGTCAGTTTGATCCTCCTCCAGCACAGGAGAGGTGAGATCAGATGCTGTGCAGATGGGTGCTTCAGAAGGAGTTACACAAATGTTAACCAGCTGTCTGAGCTGCTTGTGTCAAAACTCTCATCATTCAAAGGCCAAATCAGTAAAACTACCCAGAAGAACCCCAAAGGGTGTTGAAGCAAATAAATGCACATTAATCTCTTTTCCTCAGCAAGAAACATAAGCAATTAGACGTGGAGTAATCTGCCTTCCTGCAAGTCTTCTAATAATCCCAGAGATTAGGCACAAGGTATGAGATTCTATATCCCTCCTATAAGGTCAATTAGCAATAATAATTCATCCTCTTCTAAGGCTTGCTGTTTTACTTACTGGCCTTACTGGTGTTTGAGGCAATGAGTCCTACATTTAATTAGGTGCTGCCTAAGAAATAGCTTTATTTTAGTAGCTTTGTACAATTTGATTTTGTGGGTGCATTTTGTCATGAGGCAGAGGAGCAGATGCAAATGATAAACATGATTTCTTCTGATGCCAGTCAAACTTTCCAACTTTTTCTTTAGTTAACTCCCAAATGACTACAGGAAAGAAGGATCAGTTTGGTAAGGGTGTGATTTCTCTGTTTTCTTGGGGTTCAAAAAGGAAATTAGTGGTGGGGGGCTCATCTTTTACTTGGAGGTGCGTACCTCTACCGTCTAATGCAAAGACTGCTTAGTTTGTTGGACCTGGAGGAGGCTCCAGAGAATGACTATGAATTTTATTTCCATGTTATGGTGAACCAGTGGCTTGGAACATGCTTCCCACTCACTTGAGGAACATAACCAAAAGAAATTTAATTTGCTTATAGGAGAAAAGAGGGAACTTGTTCCTAGGTATGGAGAGGGAAGCCTAGGCAGATGAGCAGCTGTAACACTGTGAGACTGGGAGTTTTCAGCTCACCAGGAGCCTGAAAAATCTTCCCTAAAGGACATTGGGAATGAGATTCCCGGAATTCCCAAGCCTTTCACTGGAGAGCAGCCTGCCTGAAAGACTGAAGAGGAGCAAGGGGTTTGTATGCTCCATTGGAGCATGGAGTCAGAGCAACCAGAAACCTCAGGCACTCCCTAGAGTTGCAATGACATGGAGAAGCTGGAAAGGACACCTGGCAGCAGATACCACTGTTGTCTTCCCAAATCTGTCCTCCATGTGGTGAGGGAAAAGCACTTCTGAATTTTCCATCGATGTAGATCCAAGCTGAAGAGGCAGCACTGCCCAGGCAAGGCAGGGTGAGCAATGGGAAGCTGCTCTTCTCAAATAAACTCAGAGCTAACCCATAGGTGCTGGAGCTATCACAGAGTCTCAGAATGTCAGGGACTGGAAGGAAGCTTGAGAGATCATCTAGTCCAATCCCTCTGACAGAGCAGGAACACCCAGATCAGGTCGCACAGGAAAGGGTCCAGTGAGGGTTTGAATGTCTCCAGAGAAAGAGATCCCGCACCCAATGTGGGCAGTGTTCTGTCACTCTCAATATGAAAAAGTTTTTTCTTATATTTCTGTGGAACCTCCTGTGTTCTAGCTTGCACCCACTGCCCATTGTCCCATCAATGGAGACCACTGAGAAGAGCCTGACTCTCTCCTCCTGACACTCACATCCCACCAGCCTGAGTTAACTTGTTTTCTGAGTTAACTGAGTTAAAAGGTTTCCTTGCTGCCCATTTCAGATCATGGTGGGAACTGCACACATGAGATCACAAAAATTTTCAATCCCATTATCATTATCAACAATTATAATGCCATACAATGCCATTACTAAAATTCTGGACAAAAACAGTCACACAAAGGACTGTTCTTTAGCTCCATACCCACCTCCATGTGAAGAGTCCCATCACATGGGTACTTACAGCTCCCAAATTTCAGTGGGCAGGCATGTACATCCATTGGGAAGTCCTCCAGGTGCATGGGGCACTCAGCATGAATCGTGAGCCTACAAGGCAAAACACAGGGCACGATCAGAAACTCACATGGCTGTAGAGCTCCAACCTGGCCCTTCTGCCACAATGCCTTTGCCCAGCATCCATCAAACACAACAAAGGCCACAATGTGGCTGCTAGCCTCCATGTCTCTGGGCAGAAGGCCATCAGTGGTGGAGAGAGCAGCAGGAACAAAGACCTGACTACCCTCCCCATGATATAAACTCAGCCCTCCTGACTGAGTTCATCTTTATCCACTCAGTGCAATCAGCAAAACCTGCCAAAGCCCTGGACTTCTGTTCACTGAGCAAAAAGAGCTCATTAATGCCTAGGGCATCTCAGGGAGCATGCTGGAAAGCAAAAGGAAAGGGCTTCCAAGCAACCATGGCTCTTCCCAGTGGTCTGGAAAGAGTCAAAGGAAAGCAGATTGTTCAGGAAGCCACAGGGCTACCGGGCTTGCTGTACAAAGCCAGTCAGAGACAAGAAGTTGCAGGTGCTAGACCAGAGAGCTACACAGTCCTGTGCAAATGGGCCATGTCCATCCACTTCCCCTGCCCTTCCCTGGCTGGTGGCACCACAGAGGATCATAGAATAATTTGGGTTGGGACCTTAAAGATCATCGAGTTCCAACCCCCTGCCTATGGCAGGGACACCTCCCACTAGATCGGGTTGCTCAGTGCCATGTCCAGTCTGGCCTTCAACACTTCCAGAGAGGGGGGGTCCACAACCTCTCTGGGCAACCTGTTCCAGTGTTTCACCACCCTCATTGTAAAGAATTTCTGTAAAGAATCATGGGGTTGAAAGGGATCTCCAAAGGCCATCTAGTCCAACCCCCCTGAAATGAGCAGGGACATCCTGCACTAGATTAGGCTCCTCAGAGCCTCAGCAAGCCTGGCCTTGCATGTCTCCAGAATGTCTCCACCACCTTTCTGGGCAACCTGCAGGAAAACACAGAACTACATGAGCTGGGGTTGTTTCATGGGTAGCAGGACCACTGATGTCCTTAAAACACCCACCAAATTACAGCAGGACAACTCATCAGGAGGTGGTTTTGTGAGAGAAGCACAACCATAAAACTACAGAATATGGGGCTAAGCATAAAAGGATAAGTTAAAAATGGCTCTATGAAGGTATCTTTAAGCTTGAGATCCTTCCTGAGATACTGCAAAGCCTTCAGTGAGGGGGGGAAGCCAGGGCAGATGGCTTCCCAGGAGATGTCTAATACAATCTTCTCTGAAGGAACCATTTGTAGACACTTCTGATGGCTCAGCAAAACAACAAATAAACTGTGACAGCAGGAACAGGTGGATGCAAAGGGCAAGTGCATAGACCAAAGGCTGAAGGTGGCTTGTGGAAAACTCAGGAGAAGGAGCACAGAGGAGTTCTTCTATTGAGATATTTTCCTTCAGGTGGATAAAAACATTCAGGTGAGTTAGTTATTCTTCATAGAAAATATCGAGGCTTAGTCAAAAGTAAAACAAACTCTGAAAAAAAGTGAAGGATTCAGATTTTGTTTGCTAAAAGCAAAAAGAAGAAAAAAAGAATAAAAAAAAAAAAGGTTATTTCTTTCAGCTGAAGAAAGAAAAAGAAAGGTTCTTTTAGGTGGGACAGACTGTAGTAAATGATTCCACCGAGAAAAAAATCAACCATGAGGACTAGTTTTTGAACTTGGCATTTAAAAAATTTGGTGAACAAAGAGGAGCACTTCACTAATTGCTCTAAAAACTCCCCGTGGGTATATACAAAGCAGAAACACCATGAGCCGAGGCAGCAGGGGACCTGCGAGGCTGCAGCGATGGTGGCTGCGAGCGGCAGATGGTGCTGTGCGCGGCGGGCACAGGCACAAGCAAGGAATGGAGCAGCAGCAAATTCCTGCGCTGGAAACTCTCCACAGGCTGGGAATTTCCTCTCTGCCAGGTGAGGGGAAAAAAAACCCAAAAACCTTCACCATTTCAGAGCCATTTCCAGCCTCATCTGCTTCTTTCTGAGGAAAGCAGGCAGTGCATCCTTAGGAGATACACGCAAAGGCATTAAATGAAGAAGCTGAGGGAGGAACAGGGATGGAAGGTGTCGTAACTTTGATGGGTGGCCAAAATTCTCCTGTGTAAACCAGAGCTCCTACTGGGGTTTAAACACCAGTTAAGCCTTTGGGAATGTCTGGGAGATGAGGCACAAGACCCCTTTGCAGTGATTAAGGCTGGATATAAGTAAGAAATTCTTTGCTGTGAGGGCGGTGAGACACTGGGAGAGGTTGCCCAGAGAGGTTGTGGATGCCCCCTCAATCCCTGGAGGTGTTTAAGGCCAGGCTGGATGAGGCACTGAGCAACCTGGTGTAGTGGGAGGTGTCCCTGCCCATGGCAGGGGGGTTGGACTAGATGATCTTAAAGGTCCCTTTCAACCCAAACCATTCTATCATCACTGGGATCACTGTGCTACAGAGAAGATCACAACATACTCTTATTTATTATGCTTAAGTCTTGTGTGAGCCAGCAAAGGAAAGGAATGATTTTTCCTGCAAAACTTCTAGACCAGCCCCAGTGTTTCAGTGGCACCTCCCTGATGGAGCAGCCACACACATTCCTTTCTCCTGCTTTTCAGTGCCAGGTATCACTGTCTTGTCTCTACTGGGCACATCCACCCCATCATGCCACAGGAGCTACTCCACAGTGGGGAAAAACATCCCTTCAAAAGCATCTTTGGCAGTCAAGACAGGACTGATCCTGATAAATGGCTCTCAGCTACTCAACATCAGCAGGACAAGGTGCATACCCTACTCGTGGGGACTCCTTGCACTGAAGTTCTAAGGGGATGGCTGTTGAGTCACCACTCACTGCTGGGAATGAAGGGTCACAGCAGAATTGTGGTTGATGCAGTGCTCCATACTCTGGCCAGGCTCATCATGGAGGGGTTTTTGGGTCTATATGGGGTGACTTCATTCCTCATAGAGGAGGCCAATGGCTACTTACAGACTAGTACAAAACCTGGGTGAAGCAAACCACACCTTGCTGTCATCACCTAGCAGCCAGTGTTTTCTGGCTTTGATGATTCAGAGGCTGTATCCAGGTGATAGAGACCAAGGACCTTTTCTTCTCTCCATTCTGAACCTATGTACACGAGTAGTGACCACAGTATCCTGTAGAGATCATTCTAGTGACAAAGAGGTGATGATGACTGTCCTGCTTGCATCCTGTCTGGCCCCAGTTGGCTCCCTCAGTCAATCCAACAGCCACTGTGTGGCCAATATAACTTCCTTGGAAACAAATCAATCTCTGACTTGCAGATCTCTTCTTCACCACGGAACTGAATCATAGAATCATAGAATCACAGAATAGTTTGTGTTGGAAGCGACCTTAAAGATCATCTAGTTCCAACCCCCCTGCATTGGCAGGAACATCTCCCACCAGATCAGGTTGCTCAGAGCCTTGTCCAGCCTGGTCTTACCTGTTCTACATGAAAGAGATGATTTAATCTTTAGGACATGTAGCTATAGGACAAGGGGGAATGGCTTAAAACTGGAAAATGGTATCTTTAAATTAGTTATCATGAAGAAATTTTTTCACTCTAGGGTAGTGAGGCACTGGAGCATGTTGCCCAGAGAAGCTGTGGCTGCCCCATCCTTGGAGGTGTTCAAAGCCAGGCTGGATGGAACTTTGAGCAACTTGGTGTAGTGGGGAGTTTTTCTACCCATAGCAGAAGGATTAGAGCTAGATAATCTTTAAGGTCCCTTCCAACCCAAACCATTCTGCAACTCTGTGACTCCATGACTTCCACCAAGACTAACTGAATTTAATGGAAAGTCTGACAGTGATTTTAAGATAAGCCTAAAAGCATTTTGTTGGGATGATTTTCTTTTGGACACTCAAAGGTCACCACAAACAAATTCCACATTTCCTCTGACTCATCTCTTTTATAATCTGGATGAAGATTGGGATTTCAAGAAGCAGGTATGAAAACCTGCTGACTTGACAGCCTTGCTCCTCCTGTTTCTCTTCCTTT
The DNA here is from genome assembly GCA_013400935.1 of Turnix velox. Taxonomy (NCBI): domain Eukaryota; kingdom Metazoa; phylum Chordata; class Aves; order Charadriiformes; family Turnicidae; genus Turnix; species Turnix velox. The sequence goes on from VZTY01020899.1 coordinate 37,319, forward strand.
TGTGAGGCTTTCTTCTGTCAGCTCAAAATTCACTTGGGGAGCTTCATGGTTGGCAAGCTTGTCAAGAATGTCCTCACAGACCTTACTGTTCCATTCTCTCTGTGTCCTTTCCAACTGCAATGGACTTCTGTAACTTGTATAAAGGAAAGGTTGATGCATTTCCACTGTCTGTCAGCAGGACACAAAAGACTTTTCCTTTTTACTTTTGTTGGCTTCATTAATTACTTCATTATTTCAAAAAGCTCTTAGCTGGGTGCTCCCAAAGTCAGTTTTTCTAAAGGACCTGTGCTCTGAGCAGTGCTTTCCTTATAATATGCCCTGGACCCCTCAAAAAACCAGAAAGACCTTTTTCATCCACTGTCCTGTTTGCAAGTCTTGGCAGTGATCAACACCACAAACAAGGCTGAATGACTCAAAAGACTGTAGGTTGTGGGTCTGGTGGTTGAGTGACATTTGGAACAGGCAGAAAGAGGGGCCAGGATGGCAGCAGAGACCTGGTGGGCACATTCTGGCTTTGGCCATAATTTTTTTCTCTCTCCAGGCCATGGTTGATGGGAGCAAGGGTTGTCCAGTGAAGGAGATAACTTTCTATGGATGCTGGAATACTCTGTAGCTGTGTTGGAATGCAGTAATCTAAATCTACAGTCTGTTTTATTAGCTGAGCCAGGAAAAAACCACCACAATAAATCCATCGACAAACCACCAAAAGAGCATCCTAATCTGCCACTTTCCACCTACAACTGAAGGAGCTTTAAAGTCTCCTGGAATTAAATAAAAGAGAAAATGCCATCTCATTCCCACGAGATGAATCTAGTTCAGCAGCTTCAATCAGCATGTTCACAGATAAAACACAAAAGGGGGAAGCAAAACAGATATTCCTCCTCCCAGAGGTTCTCCCATGAAGGTAAGGGGTACCTCACCTTCAAGGTATCTACCTTGAAGGGAAACCTCTTCACTTTACCCTGTATATGCTCCTGAGATGCTCTCCCCATAACAAACACTCAGCACTGCTTGAGCTGCTCAGCCCATACAACCCTCCTGCAGCCTCTCTCTCACACACACTCATCTTTCAGAGTGCTAATTAGCAGAAGTATTTAGGCAAGCTGTGGAATCAATCACAGCTCAGGAGAGTGCCCGCGTTCCCCTTCCGCTCCCCCCTCCCTGTGCTGGCCTTCCCCATCACCTCCTGTTGCTGGCCAAGGACTCCTCAGCACCATATGCTTTGCCTAATGAAACGTCAAAATGTCAGCCTAAGAGGAATGTATCTCCCTTCCCACACAATTACTGCTGCTCTGCAGCATTTGGGCAAAAGAGCCTGGTGCAGAAATTGCCATCTTTGCCCCTTATCCTGTGCAAGAGAGCTTATGGCCAGCTCACTACTGGGGTTTGCTCTCATGCCCTGCTCAGGTCTGGCCATTCCATCCCTGAAATGTCATTATAAAGCTTAAACAGTGTGTGAAAAATAGACAAGCTGCCAGCAAACACCTAATCCTGCTGTTGTATCCTTTGGCTCAAGCCATTAAGATACTGGTTTAAACTTAACTTAGAGAAACACAGAATCAATAGAGTGGGAAAGGACCTTCAAAAGCCATTAAGTGAAACCCCCTGCAGTGAGCAGGGACATCCTGCACTAGATGAGCCTCAGCAAGACTGGTCTTTGATGTCGCCAGGCTTGATGGGGTCTTCACCACCTCTTTGGCCAGCCTGGGTCAGTGTCACACTGCCCTCATTGGGAAGAACTTCTTCCTCATGTCTCATCTAACCCTGCCCTGCTCTAGTTTCAAATCACAGCCCTTCATCCTGTGTCTCCATGCCCTGGCAAACAGCCCCTCCCCAGCTTTCCTGTAGGATCCCTTCAGGTACTGAGAGGCTGCTCTGAGGTGTTCCTTGAGCCTTCTTCAGGCTGAACAGGCTTCTCTCAGCCTGTCCTGATAGGAGCTGTGCTCCATCCCCCTGATCATCCTCTTGGCCTCCTCTGGACCCTCTCCATCAGGTCCATGTCCTTAAGCAGAACTATCTTGAAATCAGACCCCAAACTCCTCATGCTTTCTCTTAGCTTTGCTGCTCCAATGGCACCAAAAGTGGAACATCCAGGAGAAGGAACCATTTTTATTTTTTTTTTCTCTTCAAAGTCACGGGAAGTCTTTTGAACTGCTCAACACAATAGCAAGAAGCGTGAATCAGGCTAAACATACCTCTCCCGGGGCTGAGGGTACAACAAACCACTTCAGCTTGGTTCTCATGGTTACCAGGAGCTTAGCAAAGCCTTTGATGTGTCATTAAGAGCTCCCGTGGTTACCTGTGTGGTGGTGCTGCAGGATGAGCAAGACTTTTGGTCCAATTTCTGGGACATAAATGTAATAATCCTTGTGTGTGTGTGTGTATGTGGTACAAAAACATGACAGCACCCTGCACAGGAGAACCAGCTTTGTTTACACCGGGAATATTTGTCCTGATTTCTCCTCCAGGAGACTCATTAATAACCACAATCAGGCCAAATAGTGTTTACAGTTTGGGCTGCTGTGTGGGAATCTAGGTTAGGTTTAATTGCTGGGGTATGAGCTTGAAAGCCAAATTGCTTCTAGGAACCTCACTCTGGATCTGAAAGCACCAAACCCACTTTGCATCCTTCTCCAGCCCTGGGAGGTTTCAACCCATGGTGGCAGAAATGCAGTGAGATAAGTTGGTCTCTGAAGATTTCTCCCTCCTGGGACAGCTTCCTTACAAAACTCTGCCTGAGCAAAAGCAAGCCTGGAGAATGGATGTTTTCTGCCTTTGAATCCACTCTGGAATCTGTCAGGCAGGGAAAAGCAGGCTGTGCAAATCTCATTTCCTCTATTCATCTACCTATGTGTTTAGCCACCTAGCTTTAGTCTCCTTGGGTCCATTTATGCTGGTTTTGGGGATCAGCCCTGATCTGGGATACACACAAACAGCTGCCAGTCCATACTACCCTGAGGAGCTGGTGCTGGGATGTCCCAGCCTTTGATCTTGCAGAGAGAGTGACAGTGACACCTCCATCACGTGGATGGGTTCTGCATGCTCCAGCCTACAGCTCTCACAAGTTGAAATAAAACAAAGACAGGCAGTTAAAACATCCCAAAATCTTAGATGGAAGAGACACTGGGAAGCTCTGTAATTTTAAAAAGCAGCCTGGGAAGCTCGAGCCTCTGAAGATGCCACAGTAAAAATAGGACTTGTGACTGGGGGTTCAACAACCCCATTATGAATCCACGTGTCCTGGGTGCTCTTGTGCTCAGCTTTCCCAATCTGCTCTACATCACCAGGGGGTTTAATGACAGAATGCTTTGAGTTGGGAGGGACCTTCAGAAGACATCTAGTTCAACACCCCTGCAGTGAGCAGGGGCATCCTGCACTAGATCAGGTTGCTCAGAGCCTCATCAAAGCCTCATCAAGCCTGGTTCACCAATTCTCCTTCCCAAGAGCTCATGCACTGCCACTAAGGACTTCACATCATCTTTAGCAACACAGGTTCTTGAAGCAAAGTCTTTGGGCATGTAGCTGAATGTGTCAGCCTGGCAGGTAAAGAAAACATCCTTTAAGTGCATAACTAAAGTACACATTGTCTGGGAAACACTCTGACAATAACCACAAAGGCCCAACATGCTGCTCTGACAGCCCCTGTGAAGAGCAGGAGAGCTCTTTAAAGCCTGGATTCTCAAAGTCAAATCCCATCGGTGCAGCATTAAGCTCCTGTTATTTTCATATGCTTCAAGGCCAGGAAGAACCAGAACATTGACTGTGTGCCCCACACAGTCCAAGGCAGTGAGTACATCCAGAGATTGCCTTGGCAGCTGAGGTTTTTGTCTGTACCTTATGTAAATCACAATTCCCAGTTTGTCATACTCCACTCTGACACCGGAGCTCTGAGGTCCTCGCTGGGCTTTTATGAAGCACTTGGATCTTGTAGGACCTCCACAAACAAGACTGTGGAGGCAGAGCTACATTATCAAACGGTGTTCTCAGTGCCCTCTGAGGCAGGCAGAATAGCAGGGAAGAGGCAGAAGGATTGGTAAGTCCCTTCCTCAGCAGCCAAGAGGGGGCTATTCTCTATAGAATCACAGAATGGTTTGGGTTGGATGGGGCCTTAATGATGATCTAGTTTCAACCCCCCTTACATGGGGAGGGACACCTCCCACTTCAACAGGTTGCTCAGTGCCTCATCCAGCCTGGCCTTAAACACCTCCAGGGATTGAGGGGGCATCCACAACCTCTCTGGGCAACCTCTTACAGTGTCTCAACACACTCACAGTAAAAAACTTCTTTCTTCTCTCCAGCCTAAATCTTCCCTCTTCGAATTTGCATCCATTACTCCCAGTCCTGCCATCCTGGACCCTATTCAAAAGTCCTACCCCTTCTGTAGCCCCCTTCAGGCATTGAGAAGCTACTCTGAGGTCCCTCCTGAGCCTTCCCTTCTCCAGGCTGAACAACCCAACTCCTTCAGCCTGTCCTCAGAAGGGAGTTGCTCCAGCCCTCTCATCTTCTTTGTAGCCCTCCTCTGGACTTACTCCAACAGCTCAATGTCCTTCTAATGTTGAGGGCTCCAGAACTGGACACAGTAACTCCAGTTGGGGTGTCACAGAGCTGACCAGAGGAGCAAAATCACTTCTCTTGCCCTGCTGGCCACACTCCTCTTGATACAGCCCGGAACTGGGTTGGCTTCTGGGCTGCAAGCACACACTGCTGGCTCAAGTTGGGTTTCTCATCCACTGACACCCCCAAATGAAATGAAATTCTGAGCTGAGGTGGCAGAGGCCATCTCATCACCCAGATGCCATGGCCTGAGATAGTGATGAGATTTTTGCACCACAACATTGCACCAATCTACAAGGAGACTGCAGGAAATCTCTGGATGCTGAGCTATAACTGGTGTTTGGCTCCTTGGATCTCAGGTCAGTGATAAAGAGGCTCTTTCCAGGAGCTATAACCAATGTCACACAGGTGTAATTTCACTGGATGCCAGTGACAGAGTCGCTGCTCCACCACAGCAACTTCATTTATAAACGCGGGCCTTGACTAAGAGAAGTTGGCTTTCACTGCGGGATAAATAGTGAGGGACATGCCTCTAATGGCACATCAGCAGGGCTGATCCCTCAAGGATACTGGTTGCTACAAGGTAAAAGAGAAGGATTTGAGGAATCCAGCTCCATCGGAGGACATAACGGGCTGGGAACGGCAATCTCCACACAACAGAGCCGGAAGGAAACATATTTGGGGGTTAGAAGCCGGAAGAAGCTGCGAGGCCGGGCCGCGGTGCCCAGTGAGGAAGCGCGGGGCGGAGCCGCTGCCCCCGGCGGCTGCTTCAAACGGGGCGGGAACTCAGCAATGGCCCCGGTCCCCTCACACGAAGAAAAGGGGCCTTTCAGGGGCGGAAACACGCAGGGAAGGGCCGTTCCCTGGCATTAACCATGGCGGGGGCACCGGGTGTCAATGAGGATCTCCCACCCGGCGGCAGAAGGGCTGTGAGAGCCCAGAGCAGGGCCCTGTCCCGGGGAGCGGGCAATGGCGGAGCCTGTCGCTGCTGCCGAGGGGCAGCTCTGAGGGGCCTCTGCGCTGGGAGCCGGGAAGCATCTCCTCAGCGCCATGGCGGAGGGAGCACTCCGTGACAAAGAGGAAGGGCTCTGGTCCAGCAGAGAGGCTGAGGCAGAAATAGATTTTTGGAGCAAGACGTTCCCACCTTAAATCAAAAAACAGCCCCTGACAGACAGGAGACAGGATCATGGTGCCCCTGCGGCCTGCCCTGGGCAGGCAGAGGCAGANGCGGTGCCCAGTGAGGAAGCGCGGGGCGGAGCCGCTGCCCCCGGCGGCTGCTTCAAACGGGGCGGGAGCTCAGCAATGGCCCCGGTCCCCTCACACGAAGAAAAGGGACCTTTCAGGGGCGGAAACACGCAGGGAAGGGCCGTTCCCTGGCATTAACCATGGCGGGGGCACCGGGTGTCAATGAGGATCTCCCACCCGGCGGCAGAAGGGCTGTGAGAGCCCAGAGCAGGGCCCTGTCCCGGGGAGCGGGCAATGGCGGAGCCTGTCGCTGCTGCCGAGGGGCAGCTCTGAGGGGCCTCTGCGCTGGGAGCCGGGAAGCATCTCCTCAGCGCCATGGCGGAGGGAGCACTCCGTGACAAAGAGGAAGGGCTCTGGTCCAGCAGAGAGGCTGAGGCAGAAATAGATTTTTGGAGCAAGACGTTCCCACCTTAAATCAAAAAACAGCCCCTGACAGACAGGAGACAGGATCATGGTGCCCCTGCGGCCTGCCCTGGGCAGGCAGAGGCAGAATCCTAAAAGAAGGGAACCAGTGAAGTTTCTGGGCAGGCAGAAGCAGAATCCTGAAAGAAAGAAATAAGTGAAGATTCTGGGCAGGCAGAAGCAGAATCCTAAAAGAAAGAAAGGAGTGAAATGGAGGTGGGGGCAGTGGGTGAGCTCCCTCCCTGCCCACCTCAGCTCCTCTGAACAGCTGGGATGAGGTTGTGGCTGTTGAAGCCCCAACAAGTGAAGATGTGAGGGATGCCCATTCCTCACTGCCAATGTTTTTGCGGTTTTGGAGGCCATTGCTTCAATAAAAACCTCATCCACAGGGAGAAGATGGGATGTAGTCATTGGATATTCCCTCTTAAGTTCCCATGGTAATTGAGGTGTTGAGTACCTACAAGTGATGGACTCTGAGCTCAGCCTGATACACAATCATGGACCTTGTGTCCTTCCATCTTCCCTTCTGAGCCACAGCACAGAAGAAAAAGACCCTTCATGGCCCTGAGCAGGCAATTCCTTCAGCAATGAGAAAAGGGCAATGATGTGATGCAGCAGCAGGAGAGATCCCATTCTGGGTGTGTTGCAATGCAAATGTAGAGGAGCTCCTGCTTCTTCCTTGCTGTGCTCTCCTGTGGAGTGGCCAGTACCTTCCAGATGGCCACCTGGCCAGCTCTAACCACATCTCCAGCATCTTGCTGGCCTGGAACCCCACCAGGGTAACTTTAGACAGATCTGTACAACAGCAATTTGTGCTGGGTAAGGAAAGTATCTCCTTGCACTGCAGCTCCTGGTACTGTGCAATAGAACAAATGACAAAAGCCCTGACATCCAACCTTCAACCTTTGGGCACCTCTGAGTGGGCTCTTCACCTCTTACAAAACCTCAGAGGTACATTTAAGGGGGACAGGAACAGACAGGGAGGTTGAGTCTCCCCCTCCCCCCTACCCTTCTTTAGGAAACAGCTAAACTGAAGGATGTGCTGAATTCATCTACAAAACCTCGTGACTCCATTTTCTTCAAGAAGCTTCCCAAGAGCATCCTGGCACCAAAGTAAATCAAATACTTTTTCAGTCACACAAAACTCGCTGAAGCTAATGGCTCTTTGCTGAATAAAGAAGAAGTGAAATTATATAAAGGCCCTGAAATTGAGTCCTTTTTTTTTTTTNTGGCACATCAGCAGGGCTGATCCCTCAAGGATACTGGTTGCTACAAGGTAAAAGAGAAGGATTTGAGGAATCCAGCTCCATCGGAGGACATAACGGGCTGGGAACGGCAATCTCCACACAACAGAGCCGGAAGGAAACATATTTGGGGGTTAGAAGCCGGAAGAAGCTGCGAGGCCGGGCCGCGGTGCCCAGTGAGGAAGCGCGGGGCGGAGCCGCTGCCCCCGGCGGCTGCTTCAAACGGGGCGGGAGCTCAGCAATGGCCCCGGTCCCCTCACACGAAGAAAAGGGACCTTTCAGGGGCGGAAACACGCAGGGAAGGGCCGTTCCCTGGCATTAACCATGGCGGGGGCACCGGGTGTCAATGAGGATCTCCCACCCGGCGGCAGAAGGGCTGTGAGAGCCCAGAGCAGGGCCCTGTCCCGGGGAGCGGGCAATGGCGGAGCCTGTCGCTGCTGCCGAGGGGCAGCTCTGAGGGGCCTCTGCGCTGGGAGCCGGGAAGCATCTCCTCAGCGCCATGGCGGAGGGAGCACTCCGTGACAAAGAGGAAGGGCTCTGGTCCAGCAGAGAGGCTGAGGCAGAAATAGATTTTTGGAGCAAGACGTTCCCACCTTAAATCAAAAAACAGCCCCTGACAGACAGGAGACAGGATCATGGTGCCCCTGCGGCCTGCCCTGGGCAGGCAGAGGCAGAATCCTAAAAGAAGGGAACCAGTGAAGTTTCTGGGCAGGCAGAAGCAGAATCCTGAAAGAAAGAAATAAGTGAAGATTCTGGGCAGGCAGAAGCAGAATCCTAAAAGAAAGAAAGGAGTGAAATGGAGGTGGGGGCAGTGGGTGAGCTCCCTCCCTGCCCACCTCAGCTCCTCTGAACAGCTGGGATGAGGTTGTGGCTGTTGAAGCCCCAACAAGTGAAGATGTGAGGGATGCCCATTCCTCACTGCCAATGTTTTTGCGGTTTTGGAGGCCATTGCTTCAATAAAAACCTCATCCACAGGGAGAAGATGGGATGTAGTCATTGGATATTCCCTCTTAAGTTCCCATGGTAATTGAGGTGTTGAGTACCTACAAGTGATGGACTCTGAGCTCAGCCTGATACACAATCATGGACCTTGTGTCCTTCCATCTTCCCTTCTGAGCCACAGCACAGAAGAAAAAGACCCTTCATGGCCCTGAGCAGGCAATTCCTTCAGCAATGAGAAAAGGGCAATGATGTGATGCAGCAGCAGGAGAGATCCCATTCTGGGTGTGTTGCAATGCAAATGTAGAGGAGCTCCTGCTTCTTCCTTGCTGTGCTCTCCTGTGGAGTGGCCAGTACCTTCCAGATGGCCACCTGGCCAGCTCTAACCACATCTCCAGCATCTTGCTGGCCTGGAACCCCACCAGGGTAACTTTAGACAGATCTGTACAACAGCAATTTGTGCTGGGTAAGGAAAGTATCTCCTTGCACTGCAGCTCCTGGTACTGTGCAATAGAACAAATGACAAAAGCCCTGACATCCAACCTTCAACCTTTGGGCACCTCTGAGTGGGCTCTTCACCTCTTACAAAACCTCAGAGGTACATTTAAGGGGGACAGGAACAGACAGGGAGGTTGAGTCTCCCCCTCCCCCCTACCCTTCTTTAGGAAACAGCTAAACTGAAGGATGTGCTGAATTCATCTACAAAACCTCGTGACTCCATTTTCTTCAAGAAGCTTCCCAAGAGCATCCTGGCACCAAAGTAAATCAAATACTTTTTCAGTCACACAAAACTCGCTGAAGCTAATGGCTCTTTGCTGAATAAAGAAGAAGTGAAATTATATAAAGGCCCTGAAATTGAGTCCTTTTTTTTTTTT
>VZTY01020901.1:0-40041 GCA_013400935.1 Turnix velox
GGATAGTTGTTACACTGAATTAGAATGCATTTGTGTTTTTTCCAAATGTCACTTGTTTGATTTGATAGTACTCAGTGAAATGCCACACTGATGGAAACACTTTAATCAGTCCTAAACCAGACTACTAGAAAGAGATCTGTTTTAAATACAAAAAGACAGACTTCCTGTTTTGCATACTATCATGGAAATGTAGGAGCATGACTTCTTGCCTGCTGTAGCTATCATTTTTTTTTCCCTGTACTTTCCTAATTTGTTATGAGGCTGAGATTCTTACATGCATTTCTGGTCATAGCATCTAGCTTTGTTACACCCACCCATCCACTATTTCCTCTTGCAGAGAGATTAAAACACTCTTCATCACACAGTGACCCACTGTGCTCCACTCCCCGTGCCTACAGTGGGGTGAGCTTGTAATTTTTGAAAACGTAAGAGCTATTATAGAGGCATCGTCTTGGGCAGTGGACTTCTGTATATAAGCTCCTGTGGTACAATGGTGCTTCATGTCATTAAAGAGAACCTTACTCTTCCAGGGACTGCTCTTGTGCTTTTAGAAATTGGGTAATGATCCTGTGTTCTGATAACAAGTGTCATTCCATGGTGAATACTCTCTGAAATGAGGTTGTCTGAGGCTTAAAGGGAGACAGAATCAAATGTGTAGGAACTGGTGCTGGCAACAAATTGTGAAGAGGATATCCTTGCGGAGGATATCAGCTGTAAAACCAGGAGTACAAGCATGGAGGAATTAAAAGGATATTGTTTCTCCCCATGAAGGTACCATCTTTGTTTAAACATAAGAGATATGGCATGAGTAATATGAGTAAAAATTCTTACAGTTAAGGGAACTATTTTCTATAATAGTTAACTGTTTAGTCTAATTTCCCACACCTCCACTGGCAGAGAAGTTTACAAAGGGAAGACAATGTTTTGTCATGCAGAGAAACAGGAGTACACAAGATGATTTATGTGTCAGGTCTCTTGCAGAACAAACACAGCACCCTTTCTACAGGATCATACTTTCTTTTCCATGTTTGGCTGCAGAGGCTGTCTATTATGCTTTGTCCTATGACAAATTTTTATTCCTTTTTTTATTCACTGAACTTAAACCTGCTTGTTTTAGTCTTACTCCATTAGTATGTAGAAGCGTTTGATTTGTTGTTTACAGAACATTAGTAGTTGAGACAGTAGCTGCAAAGACTTAATCTCTGTACTGAAAGCATTATTCATTAGAGGAATACACACTGTAAGAATTTCCTATCAAAAGCTCAAAGTATTGCACTTTAGGAAGAATGGCTGATCACACCAGGTTGAGTCCTGCCTTGCCATAGTCTCCAACCTGCTATTTAGCTAAGGACTTTGTTTGCTTTAGGCCTTCTTCTGCGTAGTATAAGTTTTACCATACTCTGTAGACGGACTGTCTAGACAATAAAATATCAAAACTGCAAAGCACTTAGTAGAGGGTGATACAAAAATAGCCCTTGTAGTATCAAGTGATAATATTCGCATGCCCTGGTAAGAATGTTCTGTGGACTGTGAATTTAATGCCTGCAAAAATAGCGTTTTCTGTTAGTGGAAGGTACAGCATGGTTAGCTCTAGTGAGGGCAGTCACCCATAAAACAGGCACAACCTCAGCAGAAACCTGGGATTGGACGCATCTGTCTCATCTCTTCTAAAATTACTAATAAAGTGTTTCTGCAAAAATTGTGGATCTTAGTGTTTAGTAATAGGCATCTGAGTAGGCTAGATAGTTACCCACTAGAGGACTTGGAAATAAGTCTTAGAAGAATTCATATTCCCATTGGAAAAATGTCACTGCATCTTGTCACCAGTTTGGAGAACAATTCTGAGCCTTCTGAGAGCAATTACTTAGATTCAAAAAGACTTTGGTGTTTGGGGTGAGGTACTCATACTGCTGTTTCCTGATTGTCTCTCATGTTCATTCTACCTTGCACATTAGCACTTGTGCAATATTTAACCTGAATAAAATACAACTGTGCATCTTGGGCCTGGTCTGTGAGGAAGAATGCAGAGTCTGTTTAGCAGTGTGCCTCCAGAGACAGCTGCACACTTCCCATTCATGTCTGCCAGGGTCTCTGCTCTCTGCCATGATCCCAATCCCAAAGCTCCAGACAAAATGAGCTGAGTCCCAACAGCTGCAGAAGGCTCAGGTTATGAATCTTAATTTGGGTAAGGCATTATTTGAAGTATTTCTTTTCATAAGTCACTCATGATGTTTGTAAGGGCTGCATATTCCCATTCATGCCAAGATAATGCTTACCTCTTAAAGAGATGGAGTTGGGGTGGTCCGAGCCTGGGTGGATTCCTCATTCCTCTAAACAAATAATCTTCATGGAGACTATAGTGTTTTTCTATGCTCAATTCCCCTTTTCTCCTGTCCAGGTCACAACATTTTTTGCACACACTGATTTTTCCAGTTGTATTTTTTCCTTGAGAGCAGACTGCGCCCTTCTGTGATATACAGCTTTCATAGCATTGGCAGAGTCCCAAGGAAAACTGGTTTTAAGTCCTTCACACCCACACCTGAATATTTTTTCTCTGCAGTTTAACCTACATTTTATGTATTTGTCTTAGATTACAGCAGCCACTTTCACATGAGAAGAACAAAGCCAAGACTGTCCATTTCTCCATAGTTACGTTGTACCTGTCACTGCATAGGAAGCCCTGCCCTTTCTTTAGGGTTAAATCATTAGATTCCTTAGAGTGTAACTGGGTGAGTCACTTAGTCTCAGCCCTGCTGTTAGAGCATGCATCTGTTTAATATAATTTCCCTCTAACGGGGCCAACAGTAGCAGCACCAGTAGTGTGAAGTCCGTTACAAGTTATCTGCCTACACACTATTCACAATATCTAATTTTTGGAAAATTCACCAGAAATTTTCAAAGTAAGCATACTTTTTTTTTTCCTAAGGCGGAGACTTATATAAGTTGATGTAGAAGATACCTAATCTTGAGGTAAACTCTTACCAGGGATTCAAAGCCAGCTGTACCCTGAACTATATATATATATATATCTATCTGAACTATAGTATGATAAAGCCAAATTGAGGAGAACTTATTAAAAGAGAAGCTGGTCCCCATGATCACCATACCACTTTACCTGTGAACATTCTCATCCAGACTGGTGAGCCAGTCCAGGGAATTCAAATGATAGAAAGCTCTGAAGTTCTGGTTTGGTTTCCTGACCCAGCTTACTGAACATCAGATGACCGGAGGGGTGAGTGTGGGGAGGTGTCTTGGGGGCAGGGGAATCCATCCCTGGTCTGGCAGCAGCTGGCTTCTGGGCTCACTCAGCTACATGATTAGTCTGCATTCTCCAAACCTGAGAAAAAATAGTTTAGTGGTTTTGTCTCTTACGCCTGGGTGAGGGCTTTGTTGATTACTTTGGGGTTACTTAAAAAAAAAAATCTATAGGCTATACACAAACACTTAGCATTGTGTCTCCAGCAAGGCTGTGATCTAAAAATCTGGAGTTTTTTTTGAAGAATCTTTAAAATTCAGAAGTGAGTTAACTCAGATGCTTAAAGAGTCAAAGGCACCGTGTCTTCATAAAACGTTACTTCCTCAAGTTTCTAAGAATATGATCACCTCTTAACCGGTTTTTAAAGGTGAGGGTTTTTTCTAACGTGTTTTAAATGCTTATGGGGGTTCTTTACTTTGTACCATACTGCTCATGTATGCCCTGCATGAAAAACTAGTAAGCCATTGCTCACGTTGGATAGCCAGAGAGATTATTTGACCAAAGTTTCTGCTCTAAGACTCTGAATTCTGTGAGTAGATCTTTTAGTTCCTAATTATTAGAAAAACTAGACTAAGTTTTTACACTGGTAATCTGCTGCATTTTAATTAGATCCATTTCTCAAACTAAGTTACATTTGACATTACTAATAAGAGAACATGCCAACCTAGATTAGTCAGTGCTTGGTGTATTTGATCATGACAAATTGATATTTGCCATAACTCAGGTTTTCCAGCTTCAGAACCTGAGGTGTGACACCATCAATTTACTGGTCTTTCTAGTGACTTTCTTCCCCTCCAATACTCTATGCAGGATATTCTTCATGCTCACATTCTTATTTTAGTCTGTTGTCATGAATGCTTCACTTTGTCTTTGAGGGTACAGCAGAGGTTTTCTTTTCTTTGTGGGGCGTAGCAATCTACTCTTTATGTGAAGGTGTGACCTTAAGGGGCGTTTGCCTCAGTCTCTGCTGATGGTTCTGGTGGGTGCTCCAGCATCCTTGCTGGAGGAGCATAAGTGTGCTGGTGTCTTCCAGTTTTCTAATTTTCAGTTTTTCAGGGACTGACCATGCAGGCCTTATACAAATTTAACATTGTTACACTTAGGTTGTTTTTTTCAGAATGTAAGAGGCTTAGATCTCAAAGCAGTAATATGTCCATATAAGCATCTCTCTTTGCCTCACTTCACTCAGTGTTTTTGACAGTTTTGGCAATGGTTTAGTTCTGTAACCCATCCAGGAAGTTTCTTACTCCTAAGCATCCCATGGTGATACTGGCTTTAAGTGCTTAAAATAACTTGAAAGCAATGGGAGGACTGTTTCTGGCAATGATGCAGATGAGTAGGAAACAGGTCATTAATTCTGAAGACCCTTCAAATAGCTTTCAAATATTAATTAGCTTCTGGTTCTGTAAAGTCCTTCTAAGCTGAAATGCTCATTTTAAACTTACATGGAACAGCAGCCTTCAATCTGAAGTTAACCATATCTGCTTCTGAGTGCTCCATTGCTTGCCTAATAGTAAGTCCTGAATTGAGGCATGTCTCATAGTTTACCTGTGGTTTTTCAAAAAGATTTCAGAGCTAAGTAGCATGTCACAAGAGCATGGAATTCCCATAGAGAAATGCTTTAAAAGGCAGAGGTTTAGTGACATCTCAGGAAGCTGTCAGCAATTACTGCTAAATAAGAAGTTTCCATACGGATGGGACAGAGAAGCTCTTGGTTAGAAGCTGTATCTCCATGGAATGGTAGTTGTTTGGCTTTCTAACTATTGCACTGAGGAGAGCTAGAGTTACTTCAGAAATATATAACTACAGAATTGCCATAGCCAGTTGCTGTAGGGAGTAGAAATGTAACCACAATCTTCTCCCAAACTACAAAAGCCAGAGTAGCTTTAGTTTTTGGTCCCTGGGTAAAAGGCAGAATTCTGTCCTTTGGTTTCAAAGTGAAAACTTAGTACAAGCTCACCATGCTTTTGGTTATTCACACATCTTATTTGGAGTCCATCTGTACTTAAGAGGCTCAAGAGTGGAGCATTTGCAGGACTGTCTGTTGTCATGGAATTTTTAACATCAAGAGGGCACTTGGTGTGTTGGTATCTACCCAGTCATGAGACTTGGTACCAAAGGAAGCACTTAGCCAGGGGATACAATATAGACCTGTGTAATCCAGGCAGTCAGCTGTCTTGACAAGCTATATAGGCCAGCAACAACTGGGAATGTTTTTCTGTGGGATGGAAGGAGGGGGGAATGAGGTGTAACTCTGCTGAATTAGGAAAAGTATCTTAAGAAGTGAAAGAACCTTTCTTAGCCTATCAAACCAAAAGACTGGAGATGCTGCAAGGTAGTTCCCTTCTGGATGCCAAAGTTGGACATTCATCTCAATCTCAGTTAAAAATTTAGATTTTGTGAATGGCTTTTTAAGAAGCAGTTTTACATTCCTCTCTCAAAGCAAGCTCTATGTCACCACTGGCAAAAATCTTGCCATGAAGCTAAACACAGCTGATGTTTGGGGTTTTTTTGTCAGAGATTGTATTTTTTAGTTAGGCATCTTGCTCTTCAGCAGTTTTCCCATTCTTTGATTCTGGGTACACAATATTTCTCCTGTGGGCTGCAATTACTCCTCTGAGCTATATGAATAGCTTCATTTGTCTGATTTGTTTGACAGGGTCATATTCTTGTCCTGTTCTTGCACATCACATATCACTGATAATTTGTATAGACTTGAACAGCATTTTCCCTTCTACTTGTCACTGCTGCTATTGCTGCAGGCATGAAAACTCAGTGCTGCAAGAGGTTAGGTAATATTGATGCAGTTCATGTTCTTCACCATGAGGGCGGTGAAACAATGGCTCAGGTTGCCCACAGAGGTGGTGGAGGCCCCATCCCTGGAGAGATTCAGGGCCGGGCTTGATGAAGCTCAGAGCAACCTGATCTACTGCAGGATGTCCCTGCTCGCTGCAGGGGGTTGGGCTAGATGGCCTTTGAAGGTCCCTACCAACCAAACACATTCTATGGCTTTTCTATGGAATCAGGGAGTACAGCATGTTACTGTCCCCAGAAAACATCCACAAAAACTTTCGTAGATGAATGTAATTCAGGAGCTAACCAGATCTTTACAGAGAGGAAACGAACTGCTGAGTGAGCTGTAGTGTTAGACCTCCCACTGGGAATTTCCAACCCTTTCCCTCTTCCTTCCTCCCTCAGAATATATATAGTAAACAGAGTAAATTAAGCACTGGGGGAGGTGGCACCTGAAGGCAGCAGTAGTAGAGGGTAGAGTCTAAAACTAGGCTAGAGCCTTCACTTAAAAACAGCTGACAATATACTGACCAATCCTCTGAGTACCCTAGTCGTACCACCACAAATAGTGGCAGCAGGAGAGATGTCTCCAGCAGCTATGCTAGCATGAAGTGGGAAGAAGGTTCTTTAAATAACTAGCAGTCGGTCTTATTCCCTTACTGTGTCAACACTGAGTTATTTTTCACCCTCTGAGCAGAAAAAATTAAGTGATTGTGTAGCAAGCAAGTGACAATTACATCATTGTCTTGCTTTTTCTAGTTGCTATATCTGTTTTAGAAAGGATTATAATTTTGTGTTTCAGTTCAGAAGCCCTCTAAGCAACATTGAACATCTTAACAAAAGGGGGCTAGACTTAGTTGAAATCAAGGGATTTAAGAGACAGGAAGACATAGAGCTTAGAGATAAAGTTTAGGGTTGTCAGAGTTGGGTTGATGGTTGGATTCAGTGATCTGAAAGGTTCCTGCCAACCAAGGCCATTCTGCCGTTCTAGAAAGTGTCTTTTACTCAACTTTAAAAAAAAAAAGTTAATTGGAGAAAAGCTCTATTGGATCTTGACAAATGTGATGGGGAAGCAAGAAAACAGCAAGGTGATAAAGCTGCTAATAATAAAGACAGTGAAGAAGAAAGTTGCTTGAAGAATTGCAGGAGGTTGTAGGTTGAAGAAGTGGTACAAGATTTGGTGTGAACACCAAATTGTGGTACAAGAAGTGGTACACGATTTGGTGGAAGGTGGTACATAGAGGAAGGTTTTTCTAGCTTTGCATCTTAGCTATCTAGTGCTGAACTAACAACTACAACAGAAACGAATCTTTGAGCTAGTTGACTTGCTTTCCATATTCTTAAGTGCTCCGCTAAATCCAAGAGGCAGGACTTGTTTTCCTGTCATACTTCTTAAAATGTTCTGTAGTCCTGGTGTCAGCAATCAAGTACTTCATAGAGAGTTAACTCAGTCACAGTAGATATTACCGCTACAGTAGGAGATGTACATAAAACATATTTATCTCAGCAACATAAAATTTCTCCAAGTTGAATGTATTGGCTAGTCTTGCTTCTCTCCAAATTATTTTTAAAAAACTTATTTTAGTGAATACTAAAATATCAAATATCTGATTAATAGTATCAAACCTGCTTATTTGTGTTAGCATTTTCAGTCTATATTCACTCAACTTACTAGTAGTCTATCAATTTAGAGCTATCCTTCTTTGTAGCAAAACTGATTTTATTACTGTTGCACTATTCAAACTGACTTATTTCAAGCTTTGATTACTTCTAGAATAGTAGTATTGGACTGACTCACTGTCATCTGTTTTCCTTCAAAGCTGTATTAATTCTGCCATAACTCAGAAAGGATTTGCGAAAAAATGTTATTTCAGCAAGTAACTCTCTTACACAGTAGGGCTGAGCATTGATGTTAGATTTGGAAAAGCAAATGCAGCAGCACAGCCTGAAACTGCAAAGCTGTCAGCACCGAGCTGGGAATTCTTCTGCCCCAGCCAGGCTGTGTTATCCCAGCTATGGAGCAGCTGTTGGGAACAGCGCTGTGAATGGAGCCCCTTGTCTGTTCAGCAGAGCCAGTGACAAGTGGCTGGTTTTTGCCAGGGGGAAGCAGCACAGCAGCCAGGAGCTAAGTTTGGTGCCATGGATACATTTCTCTGACTTCATATGCATGTGTTCACACCACCCCCTGCAACAGTGCATCAGCCCAAAGGGCTGAGATGGAGCAAAA
Organism: Turnix velox; assembly: GCA_013400935.1. Taxonomy (NCBI): domain Eukaryota; kingdom Metazoa; phylum Chordata; class Aves; order Charadriiformes; family Turnicidae; genus Turnix; species Turnix velox. The sequence continues at coordinate 8,277 of VZTY01020901.1, forward strand.
CTCCCCCAGCCAGGGCTCAGCTGGATGTCAGACTCTGGGGATTTCCTGACAAGCATCACATTAAGATTTTTCCCTGGTTCCGGAGTTAACAAGACAGCATGCCATTTTTGGGCAAGTATTCACGCTGAAGTCTGTTTTTTCTTGGAGGAAAGGAAACACTGGTTTATTTTTTGAGACAAATGTGCTTCAAAAGAGGCAAGATCGCAAGAGTATTTTAGTCAAGTGAAGTAAATATTTTTAAAATGAGCCCCCTTCTTTGTTTGAGAGAAGAAAATGTCTGTGGACAATGACTTGAACCAGCGTATTGGGTGCTGACAAATGAGGTTAACAGTTTTGCAATTTATTTTTAGCTGGAGATTTTTTTTTTTAAAACCCACCAGAAGTACTGTGCAGCTTTGTCAGTTGCTGCATATTCACTGTGGGTGGATGGAACTGAGAAGTTGCATCTGTGCTAGCAAGCTTTTTGGAATTCCATTAAAAAATTAAACTCATGTACTGGAAACTGAAGCTGTATCAGCTCACCTGGGGAGCTGTGCCCTCCGAGTGTCCTCCAAAAGGTAAGCAGTGGTGCCTGGCCAAGGCACAAGAATAATTGCTTGGGCCTCAAGATATTGACATCAGCTCAGATTTGGACTGTTAGATTGATATTTCCTTTCCCTCCTGAGATTCCAATTCAGTGAGTTTGTCTCTACCCTCTCCTTCCAAGATTTCCCTCGAACTAGGAAGGCTAAGAGTTACTTTCAGAAAGCCCACTGAGAAACAATTTAATGCAGTTGTTGTTCCAGGTGCTGGATCTAAGGAGAGTACTTAAGACTGTGAGACTTCATGCAAAATATAATGATTTCATCTGGAAAACAACTTGGACATTTATCCCTCTTCTACTCAGAGGTCTAATTTGTGAGTGGTTCACATCTGCATAATGCAACCCTGACCAGTGAGAGTTTGTTAGCAAAGATATTTCAGGCTTGAGGGTCAGTTGAGCCATGATTTCTCAAGTAGACTTTTTGCATGAGCGCTCTTATTTCAAATGAACACTAAGAGCTCTTCATTGGGTTTTCTTAGAGGTAGACAGTGTCTTGACTTTGATCTGGCCAGGATTAATGAATCCTCAGGAATTCTGTGGAGTGAAGTGTAATCCACATTAAGCAGCTAAAAAAAATAACACACTAAGTGATTTGCTGCAAGCTGTCATAATGTCTGACCATCCCACCTTTCCTGGAGAAGGACTGGATGACCTAATGCTGGAGAGGTTTACTGAAACTCAACCACAACAGAGGAAGAATGTCAAATAGACTTCTGATCTTCATGTATGCAGCATCACAGTTATCTTTGAAATCTAGGGATTCCTTCATAGCTCTCCTTTGCCTAAAACTGTCACTGTGAGAGTAGTTACTGTCCACTGTAGGCAGGATTCAGAGGAACAAAGGCAGAAACTTCATCACCTCAATACTCTATGGAGCAAGGTATGTAATACAGAACATCTAAAGGGTGATTTCTCTGCTTGTTTCTAGATAGCAGCAGTTGCTAAGCTGACTAGCTTTAAAGGAGCTAATCCTCAGTAATTAAGGTAGCATATTTTAGATATGGTATTTACAAATTTGGAAAGAGGTTATATTTGTATCTTTCTATTAAAAATAATTTTTTTTAAATAAAATTTTAATTGTGTTTAAATCCTTCTCAGTCTTTGGGAAAGTGGTGTTTTTTAATTATCTGTTGTACCCTTGGGTTTTAGTTTCTTACCCAGAGGCACATTAAAAGAAATCACATTGAGAATCCACTCCTACTTTGTTTCTGGTGCTTTTGACCATTCCCAGTGCCCATGATGGGAAACATCACACACCTTTCAGCAGCTGTTAGATCCACATCTCCTGCACGCACAAGTTTCTCACTCTGAAATGTTTTTTAAATGCATCTAAAAATCTGCATGATTTTGTTAGCTGTGTTCATCCCCAGAGTAGTTTTCCTGCCCGAGCTCTGTGAGGACAGAAAATCTTAGATGTAGTGGGAGCCATTGTATTGAGCTAGCAGTGTACTGCTAATAAGTACTTCATCTACTCTGAAATTCTCTCATAAAAGAGCAGTGCTGACAAATGTTTCAGCAGAAAGCTATATAGGCTGAAAATTACCATTGAAGAGATTTATGCATCATGCATCCAGCAAGGGATAAGTGAAGATTTTCAAATGAATACTTTGCAGCTTAAGCTTGATTTGTTTCCTACTGAATTCTGCACTAAAAAGATATTTCTTTACTGGGTATTGAGAAAAAAAATTGATCTGCTGCATTAAGTTGATATTGGGGGAAATGTTATACTAATGAGTCACTGACACCTGAGCAAAGAGATAGGCTGAGGGACACCTGTTTGATAGCATTAATGGCAAAGGGAAAAGATACTTTAGAATCAGTGAAATAGAATACAGGGTATTCCTTCTAGCAAGGTTGGTTTGTGATGTTCAGGTAGACAGACAATGGCTTGAATTCTTCATACATCACTATAAATGAACTGAGATCAATTTGTTTCTCCCCTCATACAATTTAAAATTCAGGAACACCAAAACTCCAAGCCTTCTCTTCCCTTGGATTCTATATTAAGTTAGCAAAAAAGCACATCTTCTGGTTAAGACCTACCACTTCTACCATTAAAGAAGTGCAGGACAATATCCTATGCAAAATAAATTGGCTCCTAAGAGGTAAGATGTATGGAGGGCTTCTAGGTCTCTCCACTTATTTCTCTCTGATACCAAAGATCACCTTTTTTTTAGATCTGTTTTGTTAATTGAGGCAAGAGAATGCTATCAACTTGTCTTGAAACATTTCCTTTTGTATAGTGCGAACTGTTCATGATGCATTTTTGTCCCTGACTGTGAAATCTCCTCCCATTCTGTCTCTCCCAGACTGATCCCATAAATAGAATCCTACTCCTTGCCCATCCCAAGTTTTTGGCTTGGAGCTGTATTTCTTGGCTTTCTTCAGTGGGTTGTTTACAGTACTTAAATCTGGTACCACTCTGTGGGAGGCCCAAAGGCTGATTCTAGATCTGTGCTTAACTTGGGCAAACCACACTATTAAGAGTCTGGCTGCTTGCAGGAGAGGAACATCTAGGGATGGCATTTAATTAGGTTGCCTACAGTTTACCAAAGCCATCTGTGAGCTGTCTGACCCTTTTAAACTGGTGTTTTTCATGGCCACATATGTGTCAGCAGAAAGACTAGGTGGTCCATTTTGGTAAGGACTTAAGTCTGTTAGAGGGTAAGAAAAGTTCAGAGGTCTGCTGCTGTGCTACCACATTACTAAACAGCAGGAACTTGGCCTGCTCAAAATTGGTTTACTTTTTGGTATGTAGTTTGCCTTGAGTATTTTCAGTTAGTAGGAAGCAGAGAGACTTGGCTTCAGAAACAAAGCTACTGTAGAACTTGATACTATTCCAATCATGTCAGCAAAATAGGAAACCCACTTACTGCTGTGCTATCAATTTTGTTTCCTAGAATTCATTAAGGCAGAAGCCCTCCCACTAACAAGCTGGTTAAAAATCTTCAAGGCTAATGATATATACATTTTGAAGGGATGTACATTTTGAAGATGCAGTGGAAAGTATCAGTTATACTAATAGTAGTTAGTAACTTGATGGTCTACTATGTGTGCTCTTAAGTTGACCAATGTTTATTCTTTGGTAGTCTTAAAAGGAAGCACATAAAATGAGTCTCTGCAAAATGGCAATACGGATATTTATGTTGACATTTAGCTTGAAAACTCAAAGTGAAAATAAAATGGAAGATATAGCAGAGGCAGTAATCTTAGTGGCCTTGTATTCAAGTGGCCCTTTGTAAAAAGGGAGCACATAGAAGCCAGAAGCTGGAGCACCATGTACACACCCTGTGTTTTTTGATGTAAAATGCTGAGATATCAGATTGAGCCTGTGCACAGTATTTGCACCTTATAACTCTGTCTCTTCCTTCCATTGACAAATCAGTCTCTTTGGCCTACTGCCAGCAACTCTAAATCCTTTTCAGAGTTTTATTTCTAGATACACATTCTTCTGTTTAAGAGAGACATTGACATTGGGTTCCAAAATTCAGACCATGGCAAGTTTTTTAGAAGCTAAATTGTGTATTTCAAAGTAGCATAGTCAGCAAGATTTCCTTTTATCTAACTTTACCCCACTGCTAGAAAAAAAACAGAGAAATGCTACTAAATGAATGATTTAAGCTGTACAGGAAGGGCAACTGCTCTCAGGAAACAGCTTTGAGGAGCACCACAGGGAACAGTCTAAAGAGCTGGGAAGAGCTGCTGTGCCCAAAAGGTGAATTCTCTCAGCAAGGAAGTTGAGTATACCAGAATTAAGATTTTATTTTGTGCACTTACAGTGAAGGGAATAGAACAGGATGTAGATGTCAAGTTGATGGCCTAACACATAAAATAACTATCTAGGAAAATCAGTTGTGAAAGAAAGAATGCTTATCCACAAGGTAGAAGGTGCCTGATTTTCTTTGGTGCATCTGATAAGAGCTTAGGAACAATGCTGCAGGGACAACCCATGTTCTTCACACTGAGAAACACCTTCAGGAGTTTGGGTGGGTGAGGGGTACAGGAACAAAATTACCATGTTAGGCAAAACTTATGGCCAAAATGTTCCTTGCCCACAATGCTAGTGCTGGCCACTACTTGATTCCCATCAGTGGCCAGTTAACAGACCAGCCAGTGCTTATGCTTTGACTATGAATATTCTTCTGCCTGAGGTTAATATTGATAAGGTCAATAGAGGTATTTGCAAGTTTTATTATTAATCCAACCTGACTTTCTGCTAATCCTTCTTTGTTCCAAATACCAATAGCTCACCTGTTGTATTTTAACTAATGAGTGAATTTGTTTTTATGGATAAAACTATTAGCTATTTATTATAGCTTAACTCAAATTTAAGTGTGGATCTATATGTAGCATGCTATTTCCTAATTGGTGCTCCTAATTAAAGGCATGTCAACATGTAGCTACTGGGTGGCATGCTGCAAAACTTCCTGAGCTTAGGCTTGGAGGAAGATGAAGAGAGGTGGCATGCTTGTCAGAATTTTTGTAGGACAACAGGTATTCTAAGGTATTTTCTTTGGTATTTATTTTTCCACATATATTTGGTGACTGGGACAGGGGAAATGGCTCATGATACAGGAAATGCAGGGAAAAGCAGCTTCTTGTCACCACAGCACAGCCACAGTAGCCATAGTGGCTACTTATATTGTGTTTATCCACATCCACCAGCACTGCAAAACACAAACATTCAGAATAAGCCAAATTGTTAATTTCTTACTTTCAGCCCAAGTCAAGTCTTCCTCTCATTGTGCTGTTGCATTTCTTACAGAACAGCAGTGTTCAGGAATTGCAGAAATACTGCTTTTCTCTTTTTTTTTTTCCCTCTTCTTCTTTGTGGGCTCCTCTCCCCCAACAAAGACCAACCACCCATTTCCCTTTTCCCACCCCTTTTTGTACCCCTCTGGATGCCCACCACTCTCCCAGGTGTAAGACTGCCAGAGAGATGGCCTGTTCTTTAACCCTTCATTGTCCAGACATTAGGAGGAGCCCATCTTCTTACAAACCGTGTAACATTTCCCAGAACACTAGGGCTTTTAAAGAATTTGTCAAATAAATCTTAAATTTTTTGGAGGTATTTGATGGTAGCCTTTCAGGGAGCTATCCTGAGTCTTAGTGAATCAATGAATACACAGCTGACTGGACATACTCTACTGCCCTTGCTTTCTGTTTCTTGCTGAAATCCTGAAATGTTCAAGTGTGTGTTTTCTTGCTCACAGCTCCTACAACACTTAGGCATGTATTTTCACTCATGTCATTTCCTGTTGATTCATGTAAATAGTGCTATGGCAATGGTATGTGGAGTGGAAAAATGAATCAAGCTGGGCGGCCCCCTTAATGAGTGAACAGCTTTGTAAGTTGTACAAAGGAATTTCTCCAAGGAAACTTGTTTGCTTTCTTCCCAAACACTTTGTTGCCTAACTCTTAGTGGAGCAAAATTCAGTCTTTATAGCTCATCTCAAAATTGTTTCAACTCCTAGTCCAGTCCCCACATCCTCTGTTTGTTCAGCATTCCCTGGGAAGCTCCACCCTCACTTCCAGCTAATAACCAAGCAACCCACAGCTTCATTTTCCCAGTTTCTCCTTCACCCACTCAACTGTACTTAGTTTTTCCATTGGCCGCCAGCCTTGCGAGCAGTGACTATCTACACGTGGTGGTGTTTGTGCTGGCAGTGGCAGTTTGGGACTTCTCGTGTCAAGCAGCTTCTTCTGCTCCCTGTGAAGCACAGTATGATTGTGGGAACAGTCCTCTTCCAGTCTAGCAGCTATGGCAAAGAGGGCAAGCTGCTGTGCTGCCTTGGTGAGGAAGCCTCTGAGCCTGGTGGGTCAAGTTTCACAGGTATGATACTCAGCTGTACTCAGTTTCTATGAGTGCTTCCATGAGGATGTGGATCCTTTCAAGTCCGTCTTTGTCTTGTAGTATGAGACCATTCCTGCTAGGACTGATTGTTTGCTTTTGTCTAGGTTTTAGGATTATTGAAATGCCTTGTTTTTATGAGCAGTTGTGCTGTGTTTTAGAAATAGAGCCCACTTCAGCACCTGATTTAAGGTTTTGCGTGTACTACCTCCTGATCTTGGGACCAAAGAGGTTGGTAATTGTTGTGTTGGCAGCACAGGGTGGGTTGGCAGAAAAGAAAAAACATTCATATCCGGAGAGAAGCAAATTGTATTGTGGGAATAAAGGAAGGAGATGGATGAAGCATTCATTAACTCCTCGCATGATCGCATATTAACTTGTGCACTAAATGATGATGTAAGTTTTCCATTGTGTGGGAAATGAAAGTGGTCATATGTGATTTATGATTGGCCTGTAAAAGGAGCTGATATAAAACAAAACTTCACAGCTCATTTCCTTGCTTTTGGTGTGAACGGAGCTTACAGACTATTCAGTTGGAAGGGTATCATTTGTCATATGCTTTGGTTATCGAATTTTCATTAATGAGGTCTATGGGATTATCATGTTTCACTGACCTTCCATATCCTTACATACTGGATAGTATAGGTGCCACACCGTATTGAACAGCATAGACTATTTTGTCCTAATAACTTGCAACAAATAGTCTAATATCTTGATAAATTCCCCTTTACTAAATACTTAGTAACATTTACAGTTCTTAAGCATCCAGTTTGCTCTGAAAGTGAAAGGAAGCTGCTGGTGAGACACGAACTCCTAAAAGCATTTTTTTAGGTGATGTGATTTTTAGGTAAGCACTGGAGCTAAGTGATTGAATCCCCTCATTAAATATTAACTTCTGCTGGCTTTTATTTTTGTATGTGGAGTGTTGAGAACGTGTACCAGCCTCATGGGCATTCCCAAGGAGGCATCTGCTCTGAGTCCTGGCTCTGTGGGAGCAGAGCAGCTCGGTGTGGAGCAAGTGCCTTTTCTGCTGCTTGTGCCTTGGCTGTGGTGCCAGCTGCTTGGGCTGAGCTGAGCTGCTCTTGGCCTTTGCTACAGCAGCTCAGGGTAACACTGAGTAGTTACGTGGTTAAAGGCTTAACTCTGTGCTGTTAGTAGGAGTTGGATGCTCATCTTGTGAACTTCTCTGGCTTGAGAAAGAAACATAGTATGCTTTGATTTGTAACAAATATGTGCATTTAAAACCTTTCACATTTCAGCAGGTACATAACTGAAAGGAAGGAGTTATTTAAACACCATTAAGGTTGGATATTTTTTGCTCCATAGCAGAGATGCACAAGTCTGATTTCTTGTGTAGCACATTTGCTGAGTAGCATTGCTTAAGGCATTGAAGTGCTCTTTCAAGCACTGAAATGCTTCTTCCTTTTGTGTTAGGAAGAAGCATAAAGAATGTATACTTTAATTAAATATTTGTTTTTACTCCATAAAGCTCCAGCTCCATAAAGAGAGCTGAATTTTGGAGCTGGTGTTCTTGCCTAGTGCTTAGTATCTAGCCATGCATATGGACATATCCACGCCAAAAAAATTACACTGGGATGTTGACAGCCATGCATGGGAGCAGACATTGGGATTTTCTCTCTTTTTCATGATAGCACCCGGTTTGATGCATTTGGGTATTGTAAAACTAATTAAAGTTGATGTGTAGTAACAAGAAGTATATGTCAGTACTGTATCTGCAGATGATGAAATCAAAGAATGATGAAGTAAAAGAATTTTGGTAGCTTAATTTATAGTCACTTCTGTTCTTGCTAGAAGGCTTAATAGGCTTCTACCTTGGCAAGGTTTGGGAGGTAAGCCATTAAGTAATTGTAAGGTGTGCAGGTTGTGCAAGCAATGTAACACAGAATGATTACCAGAAATTCAATCAAAAGCCACTTAGCTACATGTTTTAAAATAACACAGAACAAACTTCAACCATTCACTTTCTCATGTACCTACAGTCCAGCCAAAAATTGCTCAGAGATGCTGGGAACCCCTCTATGTCCTTGTTTTCCAGGCTTGAGCTCTGTCCTGTGACCCAGATTTGGCGTACATTTGCCCATTACTTGGCACAGACCTTTTCCTGTTTTGTGTCTCACTGACTTCCCAGTTTTCCTGTCTTGTATTACATTTGAGCTCTTTGTTAATTTTTAAAATGCCTTATAGACTAGTGCCCTTGCTCACAAATATCAGTCTTGTGAGAATGGAGGGTGGGGGTATTACATATATATGTTATACNGGCAATGGTCTGCTAGAAAACATGCAAACATCCTGAGGCTCATGTCTCAGCCTCTCAGAAATGGGTTAAAGGACCCATTGCAGAGGTCTTCTTATGGTTGATGCATTTCATTAAATCTCTTTACAGTGAATTTCCATAAGTAAGTTCAACAAGAGAATTTGGGAATATGCATCAGGATGGAAAATTATGTCAGTTGTGCCATCAGAGAAAATATTTGCATCTTTAGATCTTCATATTTTTTTCCCCCCTGAGCAGGCCACATGCCTGAAAATCATGGCTCTTTCTCTTCTCAATATTGAATTTATTCTACTGCATGTTCTTGGAAAACTTCTGTATGGGTTAGAAAGCCAACGGTGATGTTGTCATAGAACCACCATGAATATTCAGACACTTGCTTTTTACTACAGTTCTTTTTGAAACCCGGTGTATTTAGATTGTTTTTGTCATGACAGGAACTGTGGGAGATTTCTTTCTTTTGTCTCTAAAACAAGTCTGATTCTTCCCCCAGCTCCCTTGTAGCATCAAGTTTGCATTAGTTCTCCTTTGAAACAACAAAGTGGAACTGCTTGGACATTCAGAAACGCTGCTGAATACCTGGTGTCATCCTTACTCTTTCTGTCTGTCTCAGGTTTCCTGCTTTTCTTTACACAGCCTTTTGTTGTATTTACAATTGTACACAAAGTCATTTCCACTTCTGTTCTTTTTTCAGAGGCTCTGCACCGTCCCTATGGTTGTGATGTCGAACCCCAGGCACTGAATGAAGCCATCAGATGGAGCTCCAAGGAGAACCTGCTTGGAGCCACTGAGAGTGATCCCAATCTCTTTGTTGCACTTTATGATTTTGTAGCAAGTGGTGACAACACACTCAGCATCACCAAAGGTAAGGCTGTGAATTGCAGAGCAGCAGCTAGTTAAACAATTAGAAATAAAATGTAGAATCCTTCCCCAGATAGAAATAGGAATGAGTGCAGTTTGAGAAGGTTATTCTCTCAACTGATGAGAAGCAGATGGTCTCTTGGATTGGAGAGACACCTGCCGGGCATCTCTCTTAGTACTGACTCAGCTCTGTGTAGTAGTGCTCAACAGTCCAGTCCAGCTATGAGTGTTACCCTTCTAGGCTCTCCAAATCACCAGCCCTCTGAGACAGCTATTTTGAGTGGAACAGAAGAAATAATTTAAATTATTGCTTGTAACAGAATTCAGCACTTCCAGCTGGAGCAATATAAAAAATGAAGAACAGTGCAGGGATTTTTCACTTCTGTTCAGTATATGTATCAGAATAGGAGCTGATGCAGAACTGCTTTAAATTAAATGTCATTAAAGACTTCAAGATGGAGACAAATAAGTCTTTTTATTCTAAAAAGCTGGATTATGGGAAGCTTTTTGAGTTGATAATTCACTTAAGGTAAATAAGTAAGCAGTGTCCTATGTATTTTATGCAAAAAATTTCTTCAGGAATACTTTAGATTACTAGTTTAGTTAGAAGATCACTACTGCAGGTTTTTATTGTTAAGCTACAAACCCAGGCTTAGTCAGTTGTTAGTTTCAGTTACTTTCTCCATTAATAAGATCCAATACATTGCACTGTGCTTATTTTGCTTTTTTCCTGCTGGTCCTAGGTGAGAAGTTGCGAGTCCTGGGTTACAACCAGAATGGTGAATGGAGTGAGGTACGTTCGAAGAATGGGCAGGGCTGGGTACCAAGCAACTACATCACACCAGTGAACAGTCTGGAAAAGCATTCGTGGTACCATGGGCCAGTGTCACGTAGTGCAGCAGAATATCTGTTGAGCAGTCTCATCAATGGCAGCTTCCTGGTTCGTGAAAGCGAGAGCAGTCCAGGGCAGCTATCCATCTCGCTCAGGTACGAAGGACGTGTTTACCACTACAGGATCAATACCACCTCAGATGGAAAGGTAAGGATCTGTGGGTAATGCTGTGGGACATGGAAATAAGGATATTCACTAAGAGGTGTTACAGTTGCAGGCTGTTCAGAGGGGCATGTGTGACAGAAAACAAGTCTGCTGGTTGATTAACATAAAAAAAGAAGAGCACGTGCTGAGATATCAATGGTAACTCTCTGAGCACTGCTTTGGAAGAAGTGCATATGGCACTTATCCAAGCTGAAAGCATTTAGGGAACAAAGCAGTTGTGGTTTGATGTGATATCTGTCACATTGTTCCACTTAGAACCAGCAGAACTTTGGCAATTCAGCAGTTTTGATCAGGATTTTGAAACCTTGATTGACTTGCAGTACAGTGAGTGGGGTGATGCAGAAACTCACCTTGTGCCTGGCTACAAGAATTCCAGTTTCTAGTCCTGTAAAGCTTAAGTCAGGAGCAAGCACTGCTCTCTAGTGATGGCTTCTATCTGGCTGCCTTCTGTAGGTAGAAATCTCACTAATTAATATCTGTTTGTCAATCATTATGAGAACAAATACTCCAAAGTCTGCTTCCAGTCTGTTTTTTTTTCAGACCTGATAGAATGCTTTTACTGTACCTGTTTTGCAGTGCTACTGAAAGCTTCCAGCTGCCCTCATTTAAGTAAATTTCTGGTTCACTCTTCACAGGTCTATGTGACAGCAGAGAGCCGTTTCAGCACACTAGCAGAGCTAGTGCACCATCACTCAACAGTAGCAGATGGACTGGTGACAACTTTGCATTACCCAGCACCCAAGTGCAATAAGCCCACTGTCTATGGAGTGTCCCCCATCCATGACAAGTGGGAGATGGAGCGGACTGATATCACCATGAAGCACAAACTCGGGGGAGGGCAGTATGGTGAGGTGTACGTCGGTGTCTGGAAGAAATACAATCTCACGGTTGCTGTGAAGACATTGAAGGTGAGCTTTCAGATTGTTAGGCACTGTTCACTTGGTCACCAGTTGTGGTAAGGAAATGGTAATGCTTTCTTTTACACCACCTCATGATGTGAGTATTAGAAAAGGAAGTGTACTGATCTGCTTGACAGTGGCTTTGCAGATCAAACCTTATCAAATTTGCACCAGTGCACATCTCTTAAAAGTAATTTAGAATTTCGGTCCAGTATGCAACTGAAGAAACTGCCTGTCCGAGTTTGATCTGCAGAAGTGGTTACCAGTTCCACTTCCCTCAGAAAAGTTGTGTAAACTACAAGAAATCGAAGATGTTGGAAATATCTTCTGTCGCCTCTTCTTTACTGCTGGAAAAGTTCATCTTCTCCATTTATCAGCCTTTTAAAAAACTTGTGTTTGTTTCAACATGAACAGCTACAGTTCTGTGTAGTTCGTAAGCAAGGGAGCTTTCAGGCTTCATTTTTGAAGCAGAGAAACTGAGTGATCTGAGAGTCTCAGCAGCCACAAATGCTTTGATATTCCACAATAGCTACCAAACTAGATCTGGGTACTGTAAATGTGTCACTTGCCCACACTGGAGGCCAGCTGGGCAGCTTTTCAGGGCTATTACATTTTGCTTTAGTAAAAGTCAAAACAAGGGATCAGAGACAAGGAAACCATAATTTCTATTCAGCTAGGATATGTGGTGTTAAGCAGAACCTGGTCATGAAGATTAATTTTCCTTTCTTTTGCTTCTCTGTTTATCTAGGAAGATACTATGGAGGTGGAAGAGTTTTTGAAAGAAGCTGCTGTGATGAAGGAGATCAAGCATCCAAATCTTGTGCAGTTGTTAGGTTAGTGCTCTTTCTGTTCTTAATTTAGTTTCCACCAAAATTAAATCTGTGTTGTTTAAAAGCAGTGGCAGGTTTTTTTGTATTTATGTAACTTTCTGAATCAGGTCAGGCTATGGGCTGTTATTTTGGACAGCTTATTCTTACATGTTGTACTGGGGCTGAGACACTCATTTTAAGTAAAATATCCTATGTAGACACTTATGTTACTAGGTGACTTTGTTGCTGAGGTGTAGGTACCTTATATAAAAGTTTGCAATATTTGTCTCCTGTTAGTTTGTATCCTTGGCCTTACAAATTCTCTAGCCTTTAGTTACCAGGGTCAGATTCCTTTTCTACTCACTTAAATCAGCTTAGCAAAATTATTTTCCAAGTCTCATTTTTCTGATTGAACTGAACAAAATCTTAAGAAAAATCTAAGGGCAAAGAAAAATGTTATACATCAAATACCATTCTTCATACTTTCAAATCAGAAACATTTATAGAAAATGCTGCACTGAATAAAAGAAACTAGTCTCTAATTAAGCAGAATACAGCCAGATTGCTGCTGCTGCAAAGGGCCTTGTGAATCACCAAATAAATGTATGAGATCAAGGCTGTGGCAATGGAAATCAGATCAAACAGTACATGAATGAAAGAAATCTGCAGGCTTTACAACTTTGCTGTGCCCCGCATATCTCACTGGCAAATGCCCAATAGGATGATAGTCTCTGCTAAATAGTCTACATGGCTGTTAATTCCACATGTACAGATACTTAAAGAAACACCCTAATCCTTCATTAGTCTTTAATTGTCTCTGGACATTAGCTGCTTTCTGGAGCAAAGCTGTCAAGCCAAGCCTGGGATGAAAGGAAAAATGTGAAGAATATGAAGGCTTTTAATAATGGCAACTATTATGTTCTCATTTTAAAAATGGGCACAGAGGAAGTGTCTGTCCAGTCCTGTCTGCTTCCAAGAGTAGAGATCAAAAGATTTCTCACCAGAGAGATGCCTTTTTCTCTTTCTGATGCAGGTTGTAGGTGTGTTTTACTCCCAAGTGTGAGCAGGGGTATGAGCAGGCATTCAGCAGGGCTGCAGTGGGAGTATGAAGAGATTTGACAGCAGTATCCTGTTGCCCTCCTCTGCTAATACATGTTTTGTGCATAATTGCAGTGACTGTAGCCAGTCATTTGTCTGAGGAATGTGTGAGAGTGCTGCTTTGGGAGCAGGTCTCACTGAGGTGATCACTTACCCAGCTAGGACACGTGGGAGTGCTTCATGTCTCCAATGACACTTCAGTCTGCAGATCTTGACAGTTGAGAGGGGCCTACTTCCAGTTGGCTAATCTTTAGTTTTAAGAAGCAGGAGAGTGGGGGGAAAGCTAATTGTATGTGTTTAGAAGAACTCCTGTTTCATTCTGTAGCACTGCAAAGAACAGAGTTACTCCTCTGTATATATTACACAAGAGTAGTGGTGCTCTATTAGACATGTTTCTACCCATAAAGTGAATGGACAGATAAATAGACAGAAGCACTGAATTTTAAGTTGAGCTGCATTGATATGGGTCTTGCAGATGTAATTCTTTAGTTTTCAAAGAAACACTCACTGGTACAAAATGGACCAAATGTGGATATTAAATCAGGAGCAGTGGTAAGCCAGGGTAGAAAGAGAAGCTTTATTCACATGCTTCCTCCTCCTCATTGCCAGGTGTATGTACCCTGGAGCCACCCTTTTACATAGTGACAGAATACATGCCGTATGGGAACCTGCTAGACTACTTACGGGAATGTAACCGGGAGGAAGTGAGTGCTGTGGTGCTGCTCTACATGGCCACTCAGATCTCCTCTGCCATGGAGTACCTGGAGAAGAAGAATTTCATTCACAGGTGGGTGAAGTCACATTGAGCTGGTAGAGTTTGTGATTGCAGTGATGACCAGGATACCAATTCCTCCTTCTGAGGAGGTTTCTTCCAGGGTTAGGTTTCACACTTATCCATTGTCTGGTTTGTTTTCAGTACTGTCTTGCAATACTTTCTCCCTGTGACAATCATAAAAATTTGTGTACAGCTGCCTGACAGCTGTGAAATTTGGTGTTGTCCTCTTCTGATGCAGTCCCTATGTGCATGCAAGACATTGTCAGCCCCAAGTCCTGTTTTAATCCAGTCACATAAAGCTGTGCCATAAAGCTGTTACCACTGTGTGATGAGCTGCTGCTCTCATCCTATTTTCAAGAAACATAAACCTCTCATTGTAGCAGCTATCCTTACTGGAAATTTAATAGGATTTAACAAATGAACCATAATCCTGACTTACCTTGTGGCTCCTTCCTAAGTCCACTCAATTTCTGACACTGCCCACACTGCCTTTGCCTGCAGCGTTCTAAAGCCCTGCTCTTGCTCCAGTTGTAAAGGAGTGTGCTTTATTCCTTTGTACAGGGACCTTGCAGCACGGAACTGCTTAGTTGGGGAAAATCACGTGGTGAAGGTGGCTGACTTTGGCTTAAGTCGACTCATGACTGGAGATACCTACACAGCTCATGCAGGAGCCAAATTCCCAATCAAATGGACGGCTCCTGAGAGCCTGGCCTATAACACCTTCTCAATCAAATCAGATGTGTGGGGTAAGAAAACTCCACTTCGGTATTCTTCTCTTTTTAATTTTGTTTTTCTTTGCCAGCCTTGACAGTAACTTACTTACTGGCCAGGGCAGAAATGAGGGGAGGAGTGCCTGGCCACAGCTTTATAAATCAGTAGCGGTTTTTTGGCTTGTAGTGTCTTCATTTGGGCTGGTCAGAAATATCTGCAAGAAAGGAATACCACCTCAAGCTTGAGTGATGACCCACAATATAATGAGCAACAAAAAGGGAGGGCAGACTTATGACCAGGAATTTTGTTTTCCTCCTTTTTCAGCCTTTGGGGTGCTGTTGTGGGAAATTGCCACCTATGGGATGTCACCGTACCCAGGCATTGACCTTTCTCAGGTGTATGATCTGCTGGAAAAGGGCTATCGGATGGAACAACCAGAGGGATGCCCTCCAAAGGTTTATGAACTGATGAGGGCATGTGAGTATCTTCTTCCAGTTTGGGGCTCAAAGCCCTAGAGGGGTAGGAGGAACCTATAGTTAACCTGTAGTTAACCTGTAGTCCTTGTTGGTTATGTGCCATTGTGTTAGGTAATGTGGAAAAGGCCCCATCACTTGAGATGTACCTGGTTACTGATGCAAAATGAGCTGTTCTCTAAGGAACAAGAATTCACTTTCAAAACTTGTCATCTATGAGTACAGCTAGTTAGCAATTTGTGGCAAATTCTACTGGTATTTTGTCAGTAGTGTTCCTACTGTGGAGTCACCTAGTCACGTAGTTTCCAAGGCAGTACAGAAAACATCCTCCAAGCACCACAGTGCTCCTGAACAAATAGAAAACTGTAGAATGTGTTAGGTTGGAAGAGACCTTCAAAGGGCATCTAGTCCAAGTCCCTGCA
The DNA here is from genome assembly GCA_013400935.1 of Turnix velox. Classification (NCBI taxonomy): domain Eukaryota; kingdom Metazoa; phylum Chordata; class Aves; order Charadriiformes; family Turnicidae; genus Turnix; species Turnix velox. The sequence goes on from VZTY01020901.1 coordinate 24,109, forward strand.
GTGAGCCAAGACATCTTGCACTAGATCAGGATACTCAGAGCCTCATCAAGCCTGCCCTTTAATGTCTCCAGGTTCCCACTCATACAGGTCCAGGACCTTGTTTTGAGGGCTCCAGAGCTGGACACAGTATTCCAGGTGGGGGTCTCACAAGAGCAGAAACAGAGGGACAAATCTACTGATGTAAGCCAGATGAGGAAGACAGCAGCAGAGGTTAAGAGTGTTGCTAACCTTCTTCAGTCCTGTAAGAGCAGAGAATAATTAAGGCAAAAGATCCTAGGGAGCAAACCAGGTTCTGAATGAGCTGCTGCTGGGTATGCTCTGAGTGGAGAGTCCCTGTCAGTGTGACCAGGGTGGGAGCTGACTCTGTGGTGCTAACTCAAGGAATCTCTGTGGCCCTTGATGTGCAAGACAGACAAACCAGGGTGTAAAGGGCCATCCTACAGCCTGTCTGCTGTGATGCCTGATCTTCAGCAAGTCAGAGTGAGCTTCAGCTTTAAAACAAGCAAGCTGAGTAATGATGAAGAATATTGTTCAAAAAAATTCTTGTTTGTTGAACGACTGGTGAGTGCTATGAGTTAATATCTGTGAATGACTTAAAAGCTTGTTTAATGGTAGGATTTGAGGGTCTGACTGTTGAGAAATCTCACAGGTTTTCTATTTCCTTGGACAGAATGGAAAATCATCTACTCCCTGTTTTGGACATTAAACCTTACTCTGCTTTCTCACCTTGCAGGCTGGAAGTGGAACCCACCAGACAGACCTTCCTTTGCTGAGACTCACCAGGCCTTTGAAACCATGTTCCACGACTCAAGCATCTCAGAGGGTGAGAGTCCTGTTTGCTTTGTTTCTGGAGCAGTACTGGAGTTCGTATCTCTTATGGATAGGCTCTTAAGATTCCTCTGATACCTATGCAGGGATCTGTACAGTAACTTATTTGAGCACCAAGATACCAAAGAGGTAATTTAAAGAGTATTATCTCTGTTAGAGGAAGCCTCTGGTTTTCCATAGTGAAGAGTAAGGAAGAGTAGATGATGCAGAGAAAGAGGAAGATGAATGCATATCACGGTCGACTACTGACTGCACAATTAGGTCATGAAATATTATTCTATCAGCTTTTATTTTGAAGAAGTGTGCCTTAATCTCTGGATTTTGTACTTAGCCACTTCTAGGAGTGAATCTATGCATCTCAACTCTTGAATATAACCAATCAGGAGATAAACAGTGGTGAGAAGCATGATGCAAGACAGCATGCAAGCAGAGCTGTCTCAATATCTTCTAATTTTTTCAATCAAATATGAAACTAATCCATCCATTTCCCTACTGCAGAAAAAATCACACCAGGGAAGATCTATAATAGGCAAATCAAGTGGCCCATATAAATGCCAGCCTGGATGCAACCAGAAGGTTATGGGGATGGTTTTCTGGGATGTTTTTTTAAAAAATCAGATTCCTTGAATTGGGAAGGGAACATGCATTCCTCACTTCTCATTGGCAAGTGCAATGCTTTGCCTCAAGCAAAGCAGCTTAGATCCACAGAGGACACAAGTTTTGAGAGGTCTCCAAGGAGCATCAACAGGAGGCACTTTAATTAAGAACATAGCCAAATGCATTCAGTTCTGGCTTGAGCTCGAGTAGCCCTTAACCCAGCGGAAGGCCTACTTGTTGGGCTTTTTTTGGATGAATTTATAAAGATATAAATGAGTTTAAAAATATTATGAAAACTTACTGTGAATACTTCAATTTGAGAAAAAAAAAAAGTCCATAAACTATGTATTTCTCAGGGTTTGCAGCAAAGTCACAGATTTTCTTCTCTTCTTCCTCTGGTGGTCTCTGTTCCAACTATTGCCTTTTTGGTTTTTCTTTTACCTTCAGAAGTAGCAGAGGAGCTCGGAAGAACAGCTTCCTCCTCATCCATAGTTCCTTACTTGCCCCGGTTACCCATGCTTCCTTCCAAGACCAGAACACTGAAGAAACAGGCAGAGAACAAGGAGAACATTGAAGGAACACAAGATGCTGTGGAGCACTCAGCCTCCAGCTCAGCACCAGGTATGTGCAGCAGGACAATGGCAGTGAAGCCATGTGTTTTGGGATAAGCTTGCTGCTGGTGTAAATTGCCAGAAACAGAAAACAGAATAATATTACAGGGGAAGGTGCTGTGTGGTTCTGTGTCATTAGGGCTGTTGGCCACCTCAGCAACCCAGTGATTTACTAGCAGATAGAAAACACTGCAGCTTGTTAATTTTTTTTTTTTAAGTAAATACCATTGTATTTTTTTCTTTTAAATATAGTTTTGGTACTTTAAAAAAAAAAATTGTAGCTTCGAAACTAAAGCTGACAATGTAATGAGATTCTTTCTTTTATACATGTGGTAAGGGGGAGGGAGGAAAAAACTAAAGGAAGGGAATAAGAACCTGGAAGAAAAGACTTAGGTACACCCCTCCTGAATTCTCTCTTAAGTGGCCTTCCCTTATAGACAAACACCAAATCACACAAGCACAACTTGTGCAGCAAAGTACACTGGGCTTATAAAGCCAACTGCAGAGCATGGTGGTGGAACTGGAGATCAGTTGTGCTGATTCACCCTTGTTTCTTCTGCCTAGGATTCATCAGAAGCACACAGACAACAAGTGGGTCTCCTGCACTGCCTCGCAAGCAGAGGGACAAGTCACCCAGCAGCCTGCTGGAGGATGCCAAAGAGACCACTTTCACCAGGGACAGGAAAGGTGGCTTCTTCAGCTCCTTTATGAAGAAGAGGAATGCTCCCACACCTCCCAAGCGTAGCAGTTCCTTCCGGGAGATGGAGAATCAGCCCCATAAGAAATACGAGCTGACGGGTAACTTTTCATCTGTTGCTTCCTTGCAGCATGTGGATGGGTTCTCTTTTGCTCCCACACAGCAAGACTCAAGCGTGGTGGCACCAAAGTGCTACGGTGGGGGCTTTGTGCAGAGGACCTTCTACAATGATGATGCCACTGGTACCAGTACTGGGGGTGTAAGCGCTGGTGGTGGGTGGTCGGGCATCACAGGTTTCTTTACTCCACGCTTGATTAAAAAGACACTGGGTTTGCGAGCAGGAAAACCCACTGGCAATGAAGAAGCTTCAAAGCCTTTTCCAAGGTCAAACTCTACATCTTCCATGTCCTCAGGGCTTCCAGAGCAGGATAGGATGGCAATGACTCTTCCCAGAAATTCACAGAGGTCAAAAATCCAGCTGGAACGGACAGTGTCCACCTCCTCTCAGCCTGATGAGAGCATGGGGAGGGCCAATGATCTGCTTCCCAAACGGTTTGAAGAAGGCCCCACTTTGACCAGAGAGAGACCAAAGGCAAAACTCTTGCCCAGGGGTGCCACAGCACTCCCTTTCCGAACCCCCTCTGGATCAGAAGAAAAGGAGAGTGTGGGGCTAGCAGCAGCTCCTAAGGGCAAGGAAAAAAACAGTGGCCCAAGGCAAGGAGCTCTTGAGGATGGCGAGAAGCCAGGGTGGTCGTCTCCAGTGAAGGCTGCAGCAATACTTCCAACCACTCATAACCACAAAGTGCCAGTCCTAATTTCACCCACTCTAAAACACACTCCAGCAGATGTGCAGCTCATTGGCACTGACTCTCAGGGTAATAAATTTAAGCTCTTATCTGAGCATCAGGTCACTTCCGGCGACAGGGACCGGCCCAGACGGGTAAAACCAAAGTGTGCTCCACCTCCACCACCAGTGATGAGGCTCCTACAGCAGCCAGCTGCCTGCTTGGATGCAGCAGAAGAGCTGAGCAATGTGGCAGGAGCGCAGCATGGACTGGAATCAAGTGAAGGGAGTAAGAAGGCAGCAGCAGCAGCAGCACCTGTTGGTGGAAAATCTGGGAGGCCAGTGATGCCTCCACCTCAAGTGCCTCTGTCATCGTCTTCCACCTCCCCAGTGAAACTGGCCAACGGCACGGCTGGTGCAAAAGTAGCTCTGAGAAAGACCAAACAGGCAGCTGAGAAAATCTCTGCAGACAAAATCAGCAAGGAAGCTCTGCTGGAGTGTGCAGATCTTCTCTCGAGTGCCATCGCCGAGCCCACCCCAAACAGCCAGCTGGTGGACACTGGACACCAGCTGCTGGATTACTGCTCAGGCTACGTGGACTGCATCCCTCACACACGTAACAAATTTGCCTTCCGGGAAGCTGTGAGCAAACTGGAACTCAGCCTGCAGGAACTGCAGGTGTCCTCAACAGCTGCTGGCGTCCCTGGAGCAAACCCCGTCCTTAATCACTTATTGTCATGTGTCCAAGAAATCAGTGATGTGGTGCAAAGGTAGCTACTGTCGATTTGGGTAAGATAAATACACACAGGGGAGGGGGGGAGGGGACTTTTTTTTTCTGTACTGATGCTTTCAAAAGGAAAGACTGATACTTGAGTATGTGAAGTACCTCAGATCACTGAGTTCTCCTCACGTTTACAGGTTCATCTCAAAAAATGGGGATGGAGAGGTAGATTAAAGCTGGAAGGGGCAGAACATCAGGTATTTGTCCCTATCCAGTCAGTCAGATCTGCTTGGTATGGTGAGGGCAGGGGTGTTTGTGCTCCTCCCTTGGAGAGGCAGGAGAATCGATGGCAGGTTCTCACTCTGGGAAGGATGTGTGATAGCTGGAGTCCTGGAGTGGCTTCAGGCCGCTCTGCTCTACAGCTCCTCCCCATCTGCACTAGCACATGCTTTGGCCTCCTGACGAGGCAGAGGGAAGGCACTGGGGCTCTGCTGGCACCAATGGTCGAGCAGCCTGAGCTGGAGTAGCTCTGAAGGGGAAGTGGCTCTCGGTTGGGGGAAGGTCTAATGCACTGACAGTATTCAGAGCTGCTGGAGGTGGATGCACTAGCCCAGATGACTTACTTCCACAGCGCTGCTGCTGCTGCTGTAATGAGAACTGCAAAGTTAGTTAATATATGAAACTCTCCCTATTCCCTCCTGTCCACTTCATCCACCACATGTTCTCATCTTTGTTGCATCATAAGCGTCAGGGATGCTGGGCAGACTTACCACTGGAAAAAACTCTTCTTCTCCCACAGCCTTTGCTCAGTCAATGCCTGTTTCTAGTGATCTAGCACAGGTGCTGCTTGGTGATCTTTTGTGAGTAGTTTGGGCCTCTTGCACAACTTACCGGTGTTGTTATTGGGGTGGGTGGGTTTGGGTTTCTTTTTAAGCTCTAGATTGTTTTAACTTGTTACTAGGTTGATTCCCCAGTTCAGTTTCATCACCTTGAGGACCCCTGGTTAGGTAAGGCAGAGCCTCCATCACACACCCTTGCTGCTGCAGGATCCCCTGGCCCAGTCCCTTCTTGTGGCAAAACTTAACATGCCACACTGCTGGCTGCCTTGCATTTATTCTACTGCTTACCAGTCTTGCAAGCTTTCAGCATCCTTGCATGTGAAGGTGACTTAGGTACACCTGTCATCAGCACACAGGCCAATCACAATCATCTTTTTTTTATTCATCCCATATTTGAAACACTAGGCCAGAATATCCTGCTGTGACGTGGAGAACTGTACGCTCTGATGCCCATTGACAATCCCAGAATGAAAACAGTGGTGTGGCTGGAGTTGTTTTCCTTGCTCCAAGTGCTGTCTGTAGACTGTTGTGGCTCCAAAAAGCTGGCTTCTGCGGGCTCGCACAACTCCCTGAGCTGTAACTGGCCTGGCAAGTAGGAGACCTCAACTAATTGCTGGTTTGCAAGAGGAAGAAAAGAAGCCTGATGCCTGGCTCCAAATAAACGTTACACTGCATGCTGCTGCTCACTTCACACCACTGGTCACAATAGAGGGTCTGGCTTGCTTTGCACCTTAAATCTTTTAGTTTTGGCCAAAACCACATTTTTAAAATTTGTGTTTTAAGTGTGACTGTGCTGCTTTTAGTTTGAGCATTAGAGTTGAGCTGGAGCACGGGTGTGAATTTAGAAGACAAGCGTTTTCATTCCTGTCTAAAACCATTGCTCTGTTGGTGCTTGTGAGTAGGCAGGGCTGGCTCAGTGCATGGCTCTGGGTTTTTTTCATGGAAAAGGAAGACAGTAGCCTGAAAAAAAATTTCGAAATGGGCTGGGGTTTGAGGATCCTCATTTTAGTTACTGCTCTGTGGTAAGCAAGGTTGCATCCAGATAGATGAATGCACCCCAGTGGAGCAGTACAGCAGGTAAAATGGCCCACCTTGAGCTTCTCAAATGAAATGGTGGAAAGAAATCATCCAAACCAAGAGCATCCTAGCCCAACTGACAGGCAGTCAAGTGAATTAATCATTCCTGCAGTCAGTTGTACTCTAGTGTGCTATTACCTACATGGAGACAAACAGAAGTTCAGCGTGGATTACTCATCCTGATGTAGCCATACCCACCAAAGCCTGCTGTCTGCTTCTGCAGGAGGATCTCCAGCTCAGGCCAGCAGGGCAGGAGAAGCTATGCCAGGCTCTTATACAGCAAGTCTCAGCCCAGTTGAAAGGCAAAGTACCAAACCCTTATCTCCTAGACTTTACTGAGGCTTTTTAGGGTTTACCTTATCTCTTTAAGTCATCTTTATCGACAGTGTGCATTGCTGCACACCAGACTGCCTTGGGAAGGGAGACCTGCAGGAGTCTATGGTATTGCTTCACGTGGCACTTCAAATAATCTAAAGGCCTAAAGGTAGAGAAGCTTTCTTTGGGGCAGAAGGGCAGGTCTTGTTTGCCCTGGCAGACAATTGCATGGTTTCATTCTCCTGCTACTGCAGCCTAAGACAAGTGGCCTGAAATTGTAGTGATTCTCAGGGGAAAGCTAAGGTGTTCTAAACAGAAAATTATAAGGCTTGTATTCCAGTTCTGATGAGTATTTTGAAAGAAGATCTGGTTTTTTCTCTCCTGAATGCCTAGCAAGAGACAGATGAGCAGAGCCAGTTGTGGAATTTCTAACTTCACCCCTCTTTCAGCCCTTTCTGAAGAAACTGACTGCTCCAGTAAAGGGCTGGTTCCCCTCCAGTAGTCGTCCCTGCTTTTGTTTAGACACTGCTTGGTTCCTCTCCCTCACCAAGAGCAGAGGTGGTGGGCAGTGGGACTGGGCACAGGCAGCAACAGCACTGGCACAGCCATCTGTTAGAGTCAGACTGGCTGAGGCTGCAAGGGATGTTCCCCCATTCTGCCCCTTATCTTGAGCAGGGCCCTCTGGACCAGGCTGCCCAGTGCCACCTCCAGATTGTTTCAAAGATGGAGACTCCTCAACCTCTGTGGGCAACACAGTAGCTTGTTCGCTTTTGGTGCCTTCAGAGGAGGGGAAAAAAACTTGTCATCACTCCTACAGAGAGTGTTTTCTTACATCATGGCAAGAGCATGGACAGCAATATGATAGAAAGCTGGTTCTGCTATAAGTCACCATTCACTTGTTCCTTCTGGCACAGCTGCTCATCTAAAATCATTCCCAGTCCTTCTGCTTCTGTTCCATGTGGCTTTTTGTTCAGCCTTAAAGGTCTCTCCTTTAGCAGCCTCTGCTTTCAGCCTTGCAGGGGCTGTTCAGAGTAATGTAAGGACAGTGAAGCCCTGTTGTTTGACCCCTACTTCTTGTTCCACTGTTTAGGGTCAGGGACAAGGCCTAAACTTGTAGCTCAGCCTGGAGAAGAGAAGGCTCAGAGGGGACCTTATAGTAACTTACCAGTACCTGAGGGTCCTACAGAAAGGCAGGGGAAGGACTTTTTAATATGATATCGGATGGGAGGACTAGAAACAATGGATGTAAATTGGAAGGGGGCAGATTTAGACTTGACATAAGAAAGAAATTCTTTACAGTGAGGGTGGTGAAGCACTGGAACAGGTTTTCCAGAAAGGTTGTGGATGGTCCCTCTCTGGAGGTGTTCAAGACCAGGCTGGACAAGGCACTGAGCAGCCTGATCTAGTGGGAGGTGTCCCTGCCTATGGCAGGGGGGTTGGAGCTCGATGATCTTTGAGGTCCCTTCCAACCCAAACTATTCTATGATTCTATGTTTCCTCACCCCCATCAGTGTGAGGATGTAGGTGCCACCAGGTGCTCTGTCTTGAGGTAGTACAGACTCAAATTTATAGGAGTGTTTGCAGCAGGGAAGTGGCATCACACAGGGCCTGGTAATGCCAAACACAAAGCATGTGCTCACAGGAAGCACTTTGAGGGAGAATGAGCTGACTCACAGGCACAGCTCACTCTTCTCCCTGCACTGTACACCCTTTGTAACCCCAAAGGGGGTGCACTTAGCTGTCTGGTGGCACTTTGCTTTTATTATGTCCTTTATTAGTGTGGATAGGGGTGAAGCTGAATCAAAGGTCTTTATCTTGGGACTGCATCACATTTAAGCACTGGGAAAGAGGAATGGAGCAGAGCAGCACTGCTGATGCAGAACACAACTAGGGTAAGGAGAAAGAGCTCTGTGTTCCCATTCTCCTCCTGCAGGACACCTCTGACTACCACTGGCCTTAGGCTAGTGAGACAGTCACACACACACACTGACATCTCACCAGGTGGGCTTATGCAAGAGGTTTATAGCAAAAAACACCCACATAGCTGGGTGACCAGAGCAGCCCCTTCCTAAAAGGCCACAGGTGTCCAGGCAGGGAGGAAATGGTTACATTGGGCAGTTATACAGAGATCCTGTCCCTATGGCCATACCACTGCCCCAGCAGCTCAGGTGCACTGCATTGCACCTGTCAGTGCTCTTGGGCATCAGCAGCTGTGACAAACACTAATGAATCCAGATCATCTTTCAGTTTTGCGAATGTATCAGGCTGCTGTCTTCTCTTTTAAAACTCAGCCCAGCTCTGTTGCTGGTCAGGAGCTGGCAGGAGAACTGAAGGGTAGTGAGCAGAGCATGCTCCAACACCTCCTGCTTCAGCACCAAGGGCACCATAGAGCATAGACAGGCACTGGGGCTGTGCTCCAACAGCCTCTAGTGTAGAACAAAACCTCCAGCCCATTCCCTAGTGGTAGGGAAGAAGAGGTTATGGGACACCTGACTTATTTATAATACCTACATGGTAAGAAATGTCTGTACCAAAGGAGGTCATTCTTCCACACATGTCTGTTGTGCATAGGAGGTGAAGCCCGATGGGCTCAGCACACTGTTTGTGTAAGTAGTGAGCTCATTAAGGGCAGGAATGGATTAAAGCAAAACACATTAATCACCAATCACTCTACCAGTGTTGTCAACTGTTTTTGTTTTTAATTGTTATTGTAATATATTTTGGTTGTTTTTTCTAATTTAATTCTCTCACTATCGTCTGACTGTGAACTGCAAACAGTGTTAAACTTGATGTAAATAAGGCTCTGGGAGGGGCCTCTTTGCCTGTTGTTTCACAAAGTTTTGCCAATTTGCATTTTGTTTTAAATAAAGGTTGCAATATTTTATTGGCAAAAAAAAAAGCAATGAAGTATATACTGCCTTTTTTCCACATCGAGGAATATTTAAAGCTGATTAGAGAGGCAGGCATAGAGCTTAAAGATATGGTTCAGGGATGATTCCAGTCACAGTTGGGTTAATGGCTGGAACTTGATCTGAAAGGTCCTGCCCAACTGAGGCAATTCTGTGATATTGGGTAGAAAAGAGAAAACTATTGTAAACCTGTCAAAAAGGGAAATGATTTCTTTCTGTCAGACTGCAGTAACATACAAGCTTTTTATTTATGCCTTTAAAATCAAACTGAACACTGCCATGGAGCAGTCAGAAGAAAACTGTGTTTGCTGTTGGGGCTACATAATCAAACGCTCACTTAATTCTCAAACACAGGCCAGTGTGCCCAGAAAGAGCAACTAGTCTTGCATTGTAAGGTTAACAGTTGCACCTCCTTAATCAGTAACAGTAAGAGCTGAACATGTCAGCTTCAAACCAGCACTGCCCTTATGAAAAACATATCACAGATTGTTCTGGCTTATACAATCTTTGAAGCAATTAAACCTTCATCCAACTGAAGAGCTTCCTAAACATTCTGTCACAGGTGATAAAAACCAACCCAAGTTGTGTCCTTCCTGGGGCTGCATCCTTCTTTCCTCTTCTGACTTCCCTGGGCACGCCTCCCTCTTGGTGCTTTCTCAGCCTGAAGCAACAGTTTTTATACCTGTGGTCAAGAGACAAGCTGAGTCTAAGAACTGTCTGATGAGAACCCTGCACACCAGCACAGGCCCTAACGTCCAGTCCAGAGACAAGTTTAAGCTAATGTTGCATCAGCTGAGCAGCAAGGAAGCAGCTCTTCTTCCTGCCTTGGACTCTGAAGCCAGGTTAGATAATGGAGCCAGCACACCAGCAGGACAACACAAAATGTGCTGGAGAAGCAAGTGACTGGTCAATCTTTTCCCAGAGGTCGTGCTGCTCATCCCTGGCATCCCAGGGAGGTCCCAAAGCTTCAAATAGATCAAAGGCCTCGCACGTGGGGTGTCCTTGGGCTGTGCTGTGTCACCCTGTCCCCTCCAGCCCAGCAGTGTTGGAAGGGAGTTTTGACCTAGAGGTCACAAAGTGATTCCTGTAACACTTGAAATTTTTTTGGTCCTGATGTAACAGACTTAATCACCTGGCAGGTACCCAGACAGCAAACAACACCTCAGTAATGCTGATACCAGCCAGAAAAATCATAGTGTCCAATGTAGAAGGGGAAAAAAAACCCCTCAGGAAAACATCCCAAGCTCTCTGCATCCCTGAAAACCTGACTTCCATTGCAGCCACCACCCTCCTCAACGCCCCCCCCCAGCATAGAATCAGTCTCCCATTTTCATTTTGCAGTAAAGCAAACAAGCTTTTCACACAATGGCTTGGGAAGATTATTTCAGCAGAAGTTCACCTCATCCCTGCAGCTGCTTCCATACAACGAAAGACTCCTACAGGAGGGGGACACTCCAAAGGGAGAGGCTATGGGTTTAACATCTCCAGAAGAGATTATTCGGTCCCTTTTCTCTATGCAGGGGTCTCCCTGCAAAAACCAGAAAAGCCTGTGTGAAGGCAGGAGAAGCAATAGAGAAAAACACTGAGCAAAGTTCTGTGCAGTCTTGTGAAGTGACAGAGTCAGGCAGGGACTGGGATGAGGACAGGCTTCTGTTGGGCTGTCTTAATAGGACCGGTCTGTCCCAAGCTTTCATTACAAAGTAACCAAAGACTCTGCCATCCCCTCTCATGTGAAACAAAGTGCCCACAAGCACAACCAAATTGCCTCTCCAGGTTAGATCCTGCTAAAGGAAGGGACTTTGGACCGACTTAGAACACAGCCACACACAGACTGTCCCCATATCCCGCAGGTCAGGCTGGGCAAGCTGCACCTTCCTGCAAACAGCCCTCACAGCAACAAGGGGTTAAGTCTCTGTGCCAGTGCAAGTTCCTGTCTGGATAATCCAGACCTTGTGCAGCTCCTGCTGTGCCAGGCCACCGGTGTAGTCCTCCACTGGTATAGTCCTCCCACCTGGTGTTCAAGGAAGGAAGTAATTGATGCGCTGGGATACAGATTTACATCCCTGGGCAGAGAAAAGCTTCTCCTCTTTGGGGACAAACACCATCATCCCTGCCACCTCATCAAGGGCTGCTTCAGTGTAGGGAAGTCCACGGGCCAGGAAAGCATCCCGCACACAGAGCTTCACGTGGTGGTACTCCAGAGGCAGGAATGGCACAAGGAAGTCAATGAGGTTTTCTTCAAGGAGGTGGCTACGGGCATAACCATTGTCTGCAGCAAAAAGCAAGGCAAGAACTTGAGAAGCTCCATATCAGAGTTGACATCCCTTTGTGAGGCAAGGCTTGTTTGCTTATTCAGCCATATGTGGTAGGAGAGGGACCTTTACACTTGTAAAGAGCTGGCCAGCACTTAGTCTGGACACAGAACACCCCCGTGGTTTGTCCACCTCAGGCCAAGAGAAGCCCCAGAGGAGCTTTGATACTTCCTTGCTATGTTAGGCTGATGTTCATCAGGGCTAAAGGCCACCTTCTTCCTGCTGTGCCCAGCTACTGCTGTGGGGCTCTGCTCCTGGGGCCAGGTTAATGGGAATGAAGAAATGGGCCGAAGCTGCAAATAACCCCAGGGTAGGGATTGCAGTAAAGGCCTGTTCCACAGCACACAGGCTCAGAGGAGCCACAGCATCCCACAAGCCAGCCTGGCTCTTACCTGCAGGTCCCTGCAGCTCCAGCCGCAGCTGCTGCTCCAGAAACTCTATGGAGATCTCCTCCCGTGCCCGGTTAGCTCGCCAGAAGTCCAGGGCTACCTCATTGATGGTGTTGCCACCAAGATTGCTGTAGAAAAAAGGAAGTCACCCAACTGTGCCCCCAGAGACTACCCCTGAGATCAGCCAGCAGCCACCCCTGCAGACAGGCCTCACCAGTTGTTACCCATGAAGAATCAGCATCTGAAATATCTGCACAGAACTGGCTTTCTTCCCTAAGTGCTCCTTTCTATACAGCCATCTTCCACCCTGCCAGGCCAGACCCTGGGGCAGCTGCTTTCTCTCCCAGCACAGGATCCTGCAAGAATCCACCACCTCTTTCAGCCCCTGCCCTGGCTTGGAAGCCATCCACCTCACAAGTGACACTTGGCTCAGCACCAAACACTCAACAAGCCACCCGTGGAAGTCCAAGTTGGAGGGCAGAGCACATGTCAGGAGTTGCACTGGAAGTCAAAGTCCAGGGCAGGGATTCTACTGGCAGCTCAGAGCTTGGCAAAGAATCTACTGCCTGAGAAACAAAGCAGCAGTTCCCACGTGAGGGCTCCTCTGGACACTCACTGTGTGGGCAGCACCATGGTGGGGACATGTGTCCTGAGAATCAGTAATGCTCCAGGGCAGCCCCTTCACCTCAGAGGCCAGGCAGCCCCCAAGCTGGTGAGTGGTTTGAAACAATCTCAGACAACAGCTCCCAAGCTCTGAGTGCCCTGTCAGGAGTGAGATGGTGATATTGGGAAGCAGCTGGTTGCAGGGCTGGTGTAGGAGGGAGGCACTGGGAAACTCAGATCTTGCATCCATCTCTCCTCTTGTGTCTCTGAGTGGGTTCCAGGCCCTCTCCTCACAGAGGGCACACAAAATTAAGAAGCCTCTGCTATTTTTCCCCCTACTGCCTTGTGAAGCTAAAAGCTCATACTGATCCTGCTCCTACCCGGAGTAGGGAGAAACAGCCCCTTTTGACTGAGAAGTGGCAACCAGTTCCATCCCACCCACACCACTCAGATCTGGCAGAAGCTGCAGGACCAAGCCACTGCCAAAGAAGCCTGGGACAGAGCCAGCCCTCCTGTAACAGATCTGTGTCACACTGCCACCAGGATGATGAAACCCCCTCAAGGTTACACCTTGTTGGGGATCAAGGCACCCTGCTCTGCTCAGTGACACCTGCACAGCCTGCCAGGTAGGACACAAGGTCAGCTCAGCCAAGCCAGCAGTATGTCTGCCCCAACCCAAGTGACAAAGGAGAATCTGCTCTCTCCACGTGGCACCTACCAAAGGTGCAGGAGGGTAGGTAGGGCTGAAACATGGCCAGCTATACAAGTGCCCTGCACAGACACGGGTCTTCTGTGGGCAGAGAAACTTTTCTGGGGAACCACCAAGCATGGAGAACATTCACCTGGATGGTGGGAGATGAAGAGTGGATGCACTGCCTGCCTCCAGCCCATGGGAACATCTCTTGCCAGAGCCAGGCTGAAGGCTTCAAAATTCAAATTGAAGGGGGCCCAAGACTCTTGTCTTCCCTTGGCATTTCTCCTTGACTACTTCAGGCAAGTGCCCACCTCACATCTCAGTTTTGAGTTTTGCTATGTTCCCCTTCTCTCTCCAGAGGCACCACTCCTAGACCTGAGTGAGGGACAGCACTGGGGTGTACACATGCCAAAAGATCTTTCCCCTTCTGAATGAGAAAGAAACTATCACAAAAGCAGAAAGTAAGTTGATACCAGGACCAGCCCTCACAGCACAGCAGATGGATGGCAACTCAGCTCTCCCCACCTCCTGCTCCCACCTCGAAGTGCCTTGCCATACCAAGCCACAAAGCCCCAGCTTTGCTCCCTGGAGCACAAGATCTCCCTGCTTGGCTGTCCAGGGTACAGAATGACACTGCAATAGCTCTGACTCTCACTAATTCCTTGTTTCGAAACCTAGGCAGTGCCCTGGGTGCCCCAGCTAAGCTGGACCTCAGGCTCCTCCTGCAAACATCCTGTACTCAGGTAGGATGCCCAGCATCAATAAGAAAAACTGACCATGGAGGCAAATGCCTGTTGGAGGAGCTAGACATCTCTTTCCCCTTCTCTGCAGCCTGACCCCCTCAAAAAACACAACTCGGGATAAACTCCATCACTTTGTTCCTCCCCATCCATCTGGGCACCCAGAAATCACCTGAGGAAGAGGAAGATGGATCTCTGGTAATCCACCTGGCCCTTGATGTTAGACTGAGCCATGAAAGGCTTGATGGCATCCAGGAGGCTGAAATGAAGTTTCTCCGCCTCATCAAAGATGAACAAGGACTGCTTGCACAGCTGCAGGGTCTCACTTATCTGCTTCTCCAGCTGAACCTGCAGAGCAGCAGGGAGGAGGATGAGAAGCCCAGCAGCAGCCACTGCCACCAGAACACAGAGCAGGGGCTGAGCCCAGCATGGGTTAACCTTGGCTAAGCACCCAGCAGACACTTGCTCGTTCCCTCCCACACAGCAGGGCAGGGCAGAGAACAGGAATCCAAAAAGCAAGTAGAAGTGTGGGTGGAGATAAAGATGGTTTAATAATAGAAAGGAAGAAGAAAGAAATCAAAGCAAGTGATGCAAAGGCACCTGCCACTGATACCCAGCCAGTCTCTGAGCTGTAGCTTCCAACTTAAACCTCTCTCCCCACAGTTATTATTGCTGAGCAGGACATGAAACAGCACGGAATATCCCCTTGGTCAGCTGGGGTCAGCTGTCCAGCATGTGGACCTCCCAACTTCATGCACACCCCCAAACTACCAGCTGTGAGAGCAAAGAGGGAGAAAGCCTTGAGGCTGTGCCAGTGCTGCCCAGCATCAGCCAAACACCAGCGTGTTATCAACACTCTGCTACTCACAAATCCAAGACACAAGCCCAAGTATGGGCTGCTATGAAGAAGACAAACTCCATCCCAGTCAGAACCAGACCCAGACCTCCCTGCAACATTCAGCTGCTGGCTCTCACCTTGTAGGAGTCCACGTATTTGTGATGGGGGAAGTGGAAAAGTGAGATGAACACCCTGACACACTCACTCTTCATCCCATCTTGGTAAAGGTGACTGGCCACCATCCGAGCTACAAAGTTTTTGCCTGTGCCAGACCAGCCATGGAAGGAGAGAACCAGAGGCTTCTCTGGCTGTGGGTTCTGCAGGAACCCTTGCACTGCCTGGATGACCACTTCTTTGGCCAAGTGCTGCCCATGGAGTTGCTCATTGAGATCTGCTTCTAGTCCTGCAGAAAGGAGAGCAAGAGGTCAGCTTTTAACTTGCTGCTGCAGGTGGGAATAAGAAATGATGTGTCAGGCACTGAGCTTGCAGAGCCCTGCCAGCAGGACTGCCCCTCTGGGGCCCTGAAGTAGCATTACAGCCAGAGCACACTGCCTGCAGCAAGACACAGATCTTCCACTGACTCTTTTCTTCCTTGGGAAAGGAAATATTGGATGACTGCAGGAAGCACTGATGCCCACAGACTCTTGCAAGTCCCAGAACATGGACACCAGAAGCCTCAGGGCCAGCAAAATGCAATGGAACCTGCACAGGGCTCACACACAGTTCTTGGTGCACCCTTCTGACTCAGGGTTGGATACTGGGCCATTTGAACTTCCCCAGGAGTTACCGGGTGACAACAGGGCTCACAGCAAACTGGAGCAGCCAGTCTGTACAATAAGGGGCAAAATCTCCTGCAGTCTCACAACTACAAATAAATAATGGGAAATGGGACACAGCTCAGACCTTTGCCTTCCCACCAGCTCAGCACCCTGCTGAGAAATGTGATTTACTTACATATTTTTTTTAAAAAATACTTTAA
>VZTY01020901.1:40170-67799 GCA_013400935.1 Turnix velox
ACAGAGAGGTGCCAGCAAATGCTTTTGGCTATTTGTGAGGACACTCAGCTGAGCCCAGTTAAAGGCAGCCCAACTCCCAGGTGTAAGGGATGAGAAGTGCCCTGGCAGGCACTGGGCTGTGGGGAGGGGACACAAACACCTAACGAGCTGAGCTGCTCAGGTGGGCACAGAGACATGTCTGCCGCAAGGAGAGAGATGCTGAGGAGGAGGGAGACATTCAGGGCAGCGGCCCTTCTTGGGAAGGGAAGGAGGTGCTGTGGGCACAGAGCCTGTACCGGGGGAGCCAAGGGAAGTGAGAGAAAGGCAGAAGGTGCTTACCTGGCCTGGACTCTTCCCCCTCCTCACAGCCTTCCTGCCACACCTTGCACGCCAGATACCGCCAGTATCGCTTGGAGAGAGCACCCACAGCTCCCAAGTGCTTCTTCATTGCTTCGTACCTCGCCCGGCCCCACAGTCCTCTCTGTGCCACGGGGCCCTGTTCCTCTTCCCTCCCCGGCCCCGCTGAGGCCGGCGGCAGCAGCAGCAGGAGGCAGCAGGTCAGCCCCAGCAGGTCCATGGCGGCGGGGGGGGGGGAATCCCACCCTGTCCCAGCTCTGCTGCCGCTCCGCGGGCTCCGGCCTCCCTTAAACCTCCCGAGCCGTGACCTCACTTCCTGGCTGCCGGCAATTGGAGTGGCTGGAGAAAAGCCGTGGTGTCACCATCAGCTCGGCTGGACCCTGTCCCACTGGTCCCTGGGCTCAGCACGGCAGGGACAGGCGGCAAAGCCCGACCCTGTCCCCAAAAAGAGGCTCCGGGCACCCCCCGTCCTGCCTGCAGCTCCTGCCAACCCTCGCTAGGAGGGGAGGCGAGCAGCTTCCCTTCCAGCCCGGCTGGAGATCCCCGAGCCAACTCCCCGACACCATCACCAGCCTGCTCACCCCTCCCTCTGTCCTCCAACACCACAGCACCAGCAACAAGAGGTGCCCAGGCAAGGTAAATCTGTTCTTAAGAAGCCCAGCGGCTCTGCTGAAGTTTTGATGCCACCAACGGAAGAGGCGTTGGCGGTTGTACCTCGGGGCCATTTCCAAGGGGACACGAAAATAGCCGGGATAAACAAGGGAGCGGCTGAGTCATCCGAGCGCCGCAGGGAGCTGCCGCCCGCTGTGCCCTGAGCTCACTCTCACACAGCGTTAGCTCAGAGCTGTAGGACAAACGGCTTTGCTGTCGGCTGGGGGAGGGCTCGCTCGCTGTGACACCGGGAGTCGCTCCTCATCCAGCCCAGCAAGTGTTGCCCTTCACTTTCACCAGCACACCTCCAACTCCAACACTCCACTTACGCCGCCACTAAAGAACTATTTCAGATCAGCACAGAACCACCATGAAACCACAGAGGAGGGCTGAGGTACAATTTAAAGTCCCTTCCAACCCGAACTATTGTATGATTCTAATTCATTCCCACCACTAAGCTCACTACCAGCCACCAGTTTTCTCTAACCAGCCTGTAAAGCCTCTCCTGCCAACACAGTTCTCAGGGCTGGCTGACTGTGCTTCAGGGGACTTCTGGGACACAGAGCACAGGTTGACTTTGATTTTGGAAACAAGTAAATTCGCCAACTCAACTTGGGGGAGGAAGGGGGAGATAGAGGGGAAGATGAAGAGTGGGTAAAGCCTCATATAACCTGCATGTACCTGAAGTTGTACTTACTGATGACTCTTAAAAGGCTAACACCCCTACAAGTTACTCAGCATCAGGACAAGGCCACCTAACCGAGATGAGGCCAAGATGCTTTGGATGTGGAAAGAATTTCAAGGGTTATCCCAAATTATCACAAAAATAAAACTAAGGATATGAAATGCAGTGTAGCCAGCGAGGCAGCTACCCGATGGAGAGAGGGATCCAGCACAGCCAAGGCGTGGAGTGGAGCCTATCACCATCTACAGGTGGATACAAATATTACACATCGGCATTAAAGATACTGATTGACATAATTTTCCTCTTCAGCTCAAAAATAGAATAGCGAGGCAAAAAAACCTTAACATCACTTGAAAAGAGCTTAAGATAATTTAAACCAGTGCACATTAAAAAGAAAATCAATTAAAAAACCCTCAGCTCACTGTAGCCATAGCAAATTAAACTGCTTTCAGCCTTTCTGAGAACTAGTTGAAGAATCTAGACTAAAGCATTTAAACACACATAAAAAGTCATAGAAGTCCACTGTCTCAGGGATAAATGCTTTGATGTGGGAGAGCTTATCAAAAAGGACAGACTTCATAAAAAATAGATACTTCCATGTTACAAAAAAAATACAAGCACTTCAAGATGAAACAACTGATTATTCAGCATCCCACCAGCTCCATACTACTACAGCAGAACTCCTTGGATGTTGTGGATGCCCCCTCTCTGGAGGTGCTCAAGGCCAGGCTGGACAAAGCACCGAGCAACCTGATCTAGTGGGAGGTGTCCCTGCCATGGCACGGGGGTTGGAACTCGATGATCTTTAAGGTCCCTTCCAATCCAAACCATTCTATGATTCTATGTCAACTTTGCTCAAGTGCAGGCCATCAGAACTAGTTGTTTTGTCACCTGATAAGTAGAGCCTGTTGGATCTGGCCCTGAAGTGGGGGTGGAGAGGGAAGAATAAGAATCTACTTCTAATTCAATTCCCTCTGCAAGTCCTTAGGGAGGAAATCACCACATGGACTACGTGGGAAACTGCAGGAGACTGGAAGAGATCCTGGTGCACTACACTAGGACCATGCTCTTACTCAGCTCAGGAAGGATGGGGCTCAGGAGCAGTCAATGCCCTACTACAGATCACTCCTCCCACCCTTTTTTTTTTTGCTTCCTCTGTATTTGCTATCTTCAGAGGCCAGTCCTGCAGGGAGAGGCAGCTGCAGGGGTCTGCACAGCCCCAGAGATGATATCAGGATGCACAGTTTACCACCTCACAACTGGTCATCCCAAAGCAATCCTGGCAAGCAGCAGCCATCTGATTAAACTCCATCATGTCAGATCAAGTCTTACAGTGCAGATATCTAAAAAGGAACAAAAACTGGCACCAGGAAAAGGTGGCTTATGTCTGGCTTATTCAGATTCCTAGTACAGCTGGGTTCAAGTAAACTCTGCAATCCAAGATTTCAAGATTTTATAGTACAGGTTCTATCTGCTGGGCAGAGAAATGCCATCCATCCACCCTTTGATTCCTCCACCCCCCATTTCTATACATCAGTTCCTTCTGCTCATCCCCAAGGCAGGAGGGGAGTCTCTCTCCATCAGATTAGCTCAACACAGTCATGGATCATGTCACTTGCTGAGGAAAATCTGGAATAGAGGATACAAAGAGAGAGTCCTTCCCTCTCAGTCCCTTAAGTTTTTGCCCCACAGAGTGCTAGCTCCAGTCTCTAAAAAATACTGAGACTCCACAAAGAAAAAACAGAGCATCAATCCTACATATGTGACTTATGAATAAAGAAGTTATTTTAATTTCTAGTTTTCAGAACCAGTAAATATTTGTAGGGAAAGAACTAGAAAGAAATTCAGGGAAAGTGCTATTTCTCAAAATGCCTTTGCTTTCTGTTGTCTTAGAGCCATTTCTCTTCATTCTTCTGTAAAATTGTGTTACATAATCACAACTGCTTTAAAATTTTAGTTACATGAATTTTCACCCTGTTCCTAAGGCAAATCACTTGAAAATTATACAGCAGCAATACAACAATGTACCTGTAAAAACAGCCCTCAAAACCAGTTACTTCAGCCTTTCAGAACTTAAAAATACCTGTGGTTTCTGCAAGCTGCTGAGCTGCTTATACACAAGCAAGAATCCTGTCCTGCTCCCAAAGGAAATCAGCATCTCAAAACCAGAGATGAAGGATATGAAAAATTACCTCCCATTACACAATGCTAGGAGACATAAAAATCCCAAAACATCCTACTCCTGGAAAAGCTCTGAAATACCATCCTCCAAATTAGTTCTTGCAAGACTCAGCAATGTTTAAGTCCAAAGCTTTGAGTTAGAAACTATGGTTTGCAAAAAAGCACCGTTGGTGTTTCCCAACATGATACTAGAGGCCAAGTCAAGCCCACTCCTGCATTTCCTTGGTGGCTTTATGGGGTCCTGTCCCTAAGGGCTATGAGGGGTCTGGCAGCAGCTCATGGTGCCCTCAATAGATCCCTCAAAAGCTCTTGGAGGCTTCCTTGGATACAGATGTCTGATGCTCAGAGTGGCAAGCATCACACCTCCTCGCTCTGCAAAACTCCCTGCAGCAGGTTAGTGAGGAAAAAAGCTCTGATGAAATCCCTATGCTGTGGGAACAGATTTTGATGGCTGTTTACTTGCCCTGTCTGATAAACTGACTCCAGTAATAGCTTAGAAAAGCCAGTCTGAACACCTGCCAACTCTAGATCCATCTCTTGCCAACTCAGGATACACCCCTGGCTCCACAGAACAAAGCCAACCTACTGCAACACAGCCAAGAAATCAGCCAAGCTTCCAGATGCAGGGCCATGGGATGCACTTTGAAAAAATACTTGCTCTCTAAAGACTACTTCAAACTACAAGTTTGAAGAGTTGTTTTGGTTTTTTTTGGTGTAGCTTTGGGACACTGTTCTTAATTAAACATAGCTTTCCTTAACAGCAAAGCCCTCACAAGCAACCTGGTGTGTTTGACCCCATTCTTTGAAATACTTGACAGGAATAAATGCCATTGATAATTATTAGTGAAGAAGTAACCAAACATCAGTAGCAAAACATTCCAAACATTCAGCCCACCATGGGCTGGAAAAGAAAGAGACAGGCAGGAGGGGAAGAGAGTGACTTGAACAATTCTTCAGGGTTGCTTTATTAAAATCTTTATTCACACAATGTTGCTTTATGCGGAATCTGACCCTGGGGGACACATGTAGAAAGTCATGATTGCATTTTCTTTTCTTATTAGCAACCTCCATTTGTGCAGCTGCTCCCAGGGGCAATCCTCTGACAGCTCCAAGAGGGGTGTCTGTTTCAAGCATCCTGCTCCAGCTGCCACAGCAAATAAATTACCTTCTTAATAAATTAGTATTTTTCAGTTGAAGTTTGTTTGGCAGACACACTCCAGTTCATTAGCTGCTGAAGAGGAGCAGGCTTCAATGTCTCCTCCAGCCCAACTGCTGGCTTAGGAAGGAGGACAGAAATAGCAGATGGCTGATGATGCTCTCTTTTTAATTAGTCCTTGATTTCTGTGCTTCAAGTGCTCTGATATTACTAATATCCACAACCCAACCATTTTGTAACATCTGGAGCCAGTGCATTAGAGCGTGCAGAGAGAAGGAGGATCGGAAGGTGTGACGAAAACCTGACAGTGCACAGCACCTGCCTCACAAACGACATGATTTTCAGAAGATTCAAGCAGATCCAGCTCATGTGTGGATGCTGCTTCTTACTGCCTTTGCAATGCTTACAATTGATTTTTAAATCTGTCAGAGTTCTGGGTTCAACCAAGACAACAATGACTGTGAAAACATCAGAAATTATCAAAAGGCCAAAATAAAATCTACCTGACTTTGGGAAAGAGGAATTCATTCTTCTTTCCTGCTGCAGGACACTAAGCTCCAGTGATGTTTACAGTGACCAGAAGCATCATGACATAAAAAAAAGTAACCATTTTGTGCTTCCTTCCACTAATGATGCCAGACTTCATGCCCTTCATTTACGAGTAAACAAAGACAGCACTTTAAACCTTTGACATTCATACTTGGGGAAAACTTAATCTCCCCAAGGTTCCACCTGATAACAAAAGGTTCAGCTTAGAGCCCCATGAAAAAACAACACATAAGCCCTGAAAAATAACTTGATTTCATGAAGACAGAAAGACTTTTCTCAGAATCCATTATTAAAATCAAATGCAACTGATCAAGAGCGATCATATAGAAATCAAAACATCACGTTTTGGTAGACCCTTACCAAATTATTAAGTGCTCATGATTACACTCAAAGAGAAAATAGCATGCTTTCAAAAATGCCACAAGCTACTGCCATATGCTTCATCATTTCTTCCCTGTACTTGCACTCCAGTTACATGGGGAATACTTTATGCCAAAATGCCTCAGAGTGAATCTGTTCTGCTTCAGAATAAAAAACATTTACTGACCACCCAATTGCTGCCCACAGAACTTCCCCACACTGTCTCACTCCATCCCTGCAACCTGCCAGCTCTGGCGAGCCCTGCCTGCCTCCTCCCAGCTCTCCACTGTCCCAGGGCACTCACTGCAACCCACAGGAACACACGGGGTACAACCCACATCACTGGGTTAAACTCACCCAAGGACTGTAGCTTCTAAAGCAACTGTTACATTATCAAGTACAGCAATAAACAGGCTCAGCACCTGTGTCCTAAAAGCTGGCTGTGTGTTACAGAACTGCCCAGTAACATCCATACATCACTTGGCACACATCATCCAAACTGCAGAGTGGTCTGTGATGTGGTCAAGACCAGAAAAGATTTAGAAGAACATAAAATTCAATTTGAGGTAAGCAGCTACCTTCTATTTTCAAGAGCTTGAGCAACAGCAAAGAGACTTAAACAGAATAACTGTAGCTTTAGAAATTAACCCATTAACATCTCTCTGACTAGGTATGGCAGCAGGAGCCAGAACAGGAACAAGCTCTCTATCTGCCCCGCATCACTGCAGAGCTGGAAAGATCCCAACAGACAAATCAAGGTAAAGGTCTTAAAATGACATTTGCTGCTCTTGTCACAGGTCTAATAATGCATTATCACTTTAGGAAGCAAGCTCTTCCCTTGCTTCTAAGGGCCATACTGTCTGAACTGAAAATCAATACAAAGCTGCTAAATTTGGAAACGTAACAACCAAACTGCTTGCCTTCTGGAGACACAGATTCAGACCTATTGCAAGTGTGACAAGTTTTACAGCCACAAGGTCATTTGTACCACAGGCTGACGCAGAGCTGAACAATGAAAGCACTGGCACAGGGCGAAGGGATGGAGGCTGCCCTGAAAAACCAAGCTGCACCAACTCCATGGCAAGATCATCAGGAGTGAGGACACCAAGATGACCATCCCAGCCAGAATGTCACAGTGAGGATTGCAGGAAGCAGCTGGGGAAGGCAGAAAACTTAGTGAAAGTGCTCACAGCTTCACAGCTCAGCCAAAAGCCAGGCAAGGCAGATGGTGAGACTGAAACTAGTTTCCACAAAACAGCAGCACTGAGCTGTGATGACAACATTCAGCAGCAGGAAGGATTTCTCAGTGTGATGCAGAAGACAGACCACAGCTCAGGGTTCCTTCTGTTCCTTTGGGGTCTTGCCCATGGCTGTGGGCTCTTCCCCCAGTGCAACATGCCCAGAAACCCCACGTGAAAGAGGGCAGAGTAAGCAGCATGGCCTTGCTGAATGGAACCTGCTCCCAACAACAGATTCTCTCCTCTCCAGCTGCATTATAATGAAAATTTGGCTAATATAGACACAGCACTGCAAGGACATTTTCTCTACTCAGACCTTGGCAGATTCCTTGTAAATGGAAAACCCATTTGGAAATGGAAATGAATGGAAAACAGCGATAGGGAACTCACTTTAACCCCTCAATTACCAAGTGCTGTATAACCACCCTGTCTTCCATCTCCAACTCTGTGGATAAGTCTTTGATAGGACTTCAGCAAAAACACTGAAGTATTATCACATATGAGGCAAACCCCTTCCCCAGCCTTCTATCAATGAAAAAAGTAACTGAACTGCAGAGGTCCCTCTCCCACCCCTAAAGGCATTCAGAAGAACATCCCACCCCCAGGGGGTGGCACAACTCTTCAGTCTAATAATTACGTTATTCACCACTTCCTCTTTCTCTAAAGAAGCAGCAAAATGCCCAACCAGCTCACAGCTGATTATGTACAACCCTGAATCAGACAAAAAAACTCGCAAAAGTACATGTGGGGAAGAGAAGGGGAGAGGATCATACTGTTCATCTGTCCCCTCTAGATTCAGTCCACAAATTGGTGTCTCTATTCCACACACTTCCACCAGACCAAGAGCCATTTTCATCCGGTGCAATGCCCACCGCCGGCAATGGACACGCCACAGCAGCCAAGATGCCATTATAGGTACTGAACCATCTGAGCCTTCAACTCCCACCTCTCACTGCTGTCAGCCCAAGGTAAGAGCCAGTGTCACCTGTTTCTCTGGCTCAGAAGCTTTCCTCTTCATGTCATTCCATCTTGGCCACAGCCCTTCCGAACCGATTGTGCTGTTTTTCTATCACTCTTTTGTTTGTTTCTAAAAAAAGGAGTTTCAGCTGCTTTCCACTGCAATTACAAATGAGACAGAGTCATCCTGTCTTCCACCAGCACAACATCTGTCCCAAACTGGTCTGTGCACTGCTTCACTGTAGCCAGAATGCTGAGAAGTCGCTGGTCTAGGGCATCCAGATGAGGGTCAGAAAGCACTGGTGAGATGGGGTCATGTGACATAGCAGTCTTTAAGGCAGACTTCAGTACTCCATTCTTCAGGTAATTAAGTCTGTTCCAGGTAGAAACCCGGATGCTGCAAAAGAAAGGAGCACATCATCAAACCACATCTAGCTCAAGTCCCATCAGCAACACCAAAGTCAACCTCTTGAGGGAACCTGTTACATCACAAATGTAGCCTTTTTACAAAAGTGGATTTGAGATGGAAGGGTTCAGGCATGACTGCATTATATGCAGTATCTAAGTGAAACTTGAAAAATCAAAGTGAAGAAGAATGACTCTAATGTGATGTAATTCTTATGCTATACAGGAACACTTTCATCTGCTATCAAGGAAGTTCTTCAGAACTGAGGCCTCCCAGGCAAAATTTGAAGTGGGGAAAAAAATTAAGAGTCTGGCACTTAATTCAAGCACAAAATTCAGGTCACCTCAGGCAGATGATCAACAATTAATCACAAAGGACAAAAATCAGTTGATTGAACTGCTAAGAAAGTAATTTTTCTGCTTCTTTAGCCATTGAACTTGTTCTCATCAGCCCATGTGAAAACTTGTTCTGTAAAGCATCTTGGGATTCTCTGCCAGATTTTCATGATTTCGTACCAGTGGTCTAAGCTCTTGGATTTTGATGGCCTCTAAAGAAACCAGCAGTACAAGAAAGTGTTGTAACAGAATAGATAAACCAGTTCCAATACAATTTTTTATATGGCATTTGCTTGGCATCAGAACAAAAGGCAATCTGAAATGCAGAAAAATGCAAAGCCTCTTACACAGATCACAGAATGTCAGGGATTGGAAGAGACCTCAAGAGATCATCTGGTCCAACACCCCTGCCAGAGAGCATGAACACCTAGACCAGGTCACACAGGAATGTGTATGGGAAGGTTTTGAATGTCTCCAGAGAAGGAGACTTCACAACCTTTCTGGGCAGTCAGTTCCAGTATTCTGTCACCCTCACTGTGATACAATTTTTTCTTATATGTCTGTGGAACCTCCTGTATTCCACTTGTACCCATTGCTCCTTGTCCTATCATTAGAGGTCACTTAGGCTCCATTCTCCTGACAAATAACTTTAACATATCTATAAGCATTAATGAGGTCACCCCTCTGTCTCCTCCAAGATAAAGACATCCAGCTCCCTCATAATGGAGATTTTCCATTCCCTTCATTATCTTTATTTCTCTGTGCTGGATCTTGGTTTCTGTCAGGAGAACTCAAACTGTGATGTGAACTTTTTACTCGTCAGGAGCTGGATGCAGACACAGCTGCAGACGTGAATTACCTGTCACACTGATTCAGGATTGATTTAAATCAGTGACCTGGAGGTGAGACTGTGTCCTACAGCCTACTCTCTGATTTACTGTCTTGATGAAAATGTATTCCTCAGCTTCTGGAGCAGAGAGAATGCACCAAACACAGTACCCCCAAAAAACAAAGCTCTATGTACCCAAGCAAACATCTTCAGGTTTCCAGAAGGCTTTGAACTTTAAATTATATCACAGAACTAAGGACAGCAATTGCACAAGTAAAATGAATAGCATCCCTGCATTTCACTTACATGCAGCACTGATAAAGAGGAGCTAAGATACTTCTTTCATCCAGGGAAGGATTTCCAAAGCTGAAAATCAAAACCAAAACCAAGTGAACCAGTTGAACTCCTAATATTGTTCTCATCATCAACATATTTGTAAAGAATTCAGAAAAATCAATACGAGGCAATTTAATGCTCCAACACCTCAAATAATTTAAATATAACCAGGTTATGACCAATTACAGCAGTGAGTCTCAAACAGCATCGGTTTCAGATAAATGGAAGCAGTATCAGCATACCCAGTACTTCATCTGGCACCTTAGAAAGAAACTTCAGAGGAGTTTAGAACTTGAGCTCATCTTAGGAAGCCAGGGAAAGGAGTCACTGATGTTCTTGACAGAGAGCAGAAGCTTTGCCTGACACAGGTGGGCAGGGAATGAATAAAATAGCAGCCACATGTTGTTTTACATGACCAAACTTAGAACAAGAGCTCAGTAAACAAGGTAACCAACTTTAACCATCTCTTGAACAAGCTTTCTAAAGGAGGCCTGACAAAAGGATTTGATAGTGTTTCAAACACATGGCTTTTTTTTTTCCCCCCTAATAGCTTCATCCCTCCTCATAATATTGTTTTCAAGAAAGAACTTTTCCTTCTATGAAGATGATTAAGTCTAGGAGTTTGACATTACTCTGCTCAGATAACTCTTACTGGTAGCTTTAAAACTGGAATAAGCTCCCCAGGGAAGTGGTCACAGCACCAAGGAGTGTCAGGATGTCTTTAGTCATGATGTCTAGTTTTAAGTAGCCCTGGGAGGAGCAGGGAGCTGGACTTAGTGATCCTTATGGGTCTCTTCCACCTTCTAAGATTCTATGAAAAAACTTTTTCACACAGCCTTTATTTCAAAGGGCCTAACAAACTTTACTTAAAATTCCATGAAACCAATATACTTTCAAGCCTCAAAAGCCCCATCGGAAATGTTTTCATAATGTTACAAACACAGACTATAGTTTAAAGTGTGACACGACCTTCAACCATCATATTCAATTCCAGTTACCATTACATGACCTTCCTCCTAACACAATGCCAGAGCATTACAGGATAACATTTTTTGCCAAATTCCCCTGAAGCATTCTGAAAGCAGCGATAATTGAGCAGTCCCAAGGTGGAATGCATCCTGCTGACCTAACCAAAGGAGTGTTACTTGAACCCCATCAAAAAAAAGCCTCTCAACTCTCTAGACTGAAGGATAAGAAATTGGAACAGCTTATCTTTTAAAAACAAAAAAAATTAAGGAAATGGCTGATTTAAACTTGTCTGTATCTTCACCAGGATTTTTAACTATACCAACCAACATCCAAAAATTATAGCAAAGACAGAACACCAAATACTTTAAACACATATCCTTAAGAGAAAAGTTTGCCCTTAATAAGGACTTCTCATCACGTTCTCTCAGCCACCACGTGCTTTGTTTTTGTTTTGATAATTAATGCCCACACTTAGGACATCAAAATCAGCTCTCAGTATCAGTTCCAGCTCAATTTTAAACTTAAGCCTTTAAAGGCCAGAGCAGACAGATCCAGAATGCAGGGAATGCAGAATTATTCAGAGACACACTTTCATTGTCACTCACTAATAGTCCCTGGTAAATAATAAGATTTCAATCTTCCATTAACTAAAAGCAGAAAACAGATGGGTTTTTCTCGGAATAGGAGAAACACAAGCAAACCTTTGAAAGCTGCCGGGGGTGGGGGGGGGAAGTCATTCTGTGTTGATCTGGGCATTTCTGTAGCTTGAGTAAGACTTTGCCCACAGCACCGGGCAAAGTATCTAGAGCACAGAGTAAGCATCACACCCTAATACTTGTCAAGCAATTTCTGATAAGAAAGAAAGCTTTCAATTTCTAGCACAAAAAGTATTAATGAAAAAAAAGTAGTGAAAGAAAAAAATAATCAGATACAGGGCAGATAATCATGTGTCCTTGTACTCACCACTGCCTGGCCACCAGAATTTTCCTTATCCTTACCTTTTGGCATTATCCAGGAGGATGAGCATACTGGCTCCTTCATCATCCTGAAAACTCTCATAGTGATGCCTGTCAGCATTCCCAATCAGATAGTCAAAGATGGCGGTGTCAATGATATCAAGGAGACGAGGGCCTGAGTCATATGGTGAAGTCTTCTTCACAGCATCACAATAGCTTTCATCATACTCCCATCTGAGCAGCACCAAGAGAAGCCAAAATAAAATCTTCAAGGAATGCACACCAAGGCTATTTACAGCTGCCCCTTTATTCACTTATAAGTGCATAAAGAGAAGGTGAGTGCAGCAGTAAAGGCTACACAAAGAGTTAAACAAAAGTGTTTTTGTTAAAAGTCTAAAACCTGTATTCTCCTCTTCTTCTACACATAACCTAGGTAGGCACTTGCAGTCTTATAACAGGGGTGTCACATCTCAATCTTCCAAAGCTAAGCTTATAAATTTTCTCATTTCTTCTTTATGTTTTTCAACGCCACCCCCACCAGCCAAATCTCTGGTGTATATCCTTTCCATCTGTCAATCTAAATAACTACATCTATAACATCTTCCACATAAGGACTGGAACAATTGTTCACAGAATAGCAATTAGGTTGGAAATGCCTTAAACCATCTGTATATTTGAAACAGAAATGGAAGAAACACAAGCTGGAGAGATTCACTGACATACTCAAAATTGCAGAGCACCATAAAAGCAGGAAAAAGATCAGAATTTACCTACTAGAACTGTCACATACCCCACCTCTACTTAAAGAGGTCTGGAGCCTAAGCTCCAGCCATACAAATCAGAGTGGACAAAAATTTATCTTCTCAGTATTTTTGCTGATGTATCACACATACTTCTCCTTTGCATCAAGGTCCAACTCACATTCCAACTTCAAACACAAATAGACAAGATTTGGTTTGTGCTACATCCCTTGGACAAATTTACTATGCTCAAAACTATCTGCTCTGGTTATGGCAAAACATCTCCAACCCTCAATACTAGAACACATCCCATCTATTGTAGAGGACTGTTAGATCCCATGTTTGTCCTTCACTGAAAGCATTCTCTAGCTGCTGAGCATGGTCACCAAATACTGATGCTATTTAAAGGAAAGTACAACTTTTTCAGTGCCTTCCTACTTAAGCTTCAGAGCTCTTGAAACAAACTACAAGGATCATGAAATCAGACCTGACAGAAAACAACAAAGAGCTACCATATTTTAATGGCCCATGGGGAGGCAGATTTGTCAAGAGTCTTTGTTTGTCCAGGTACAAGATTTTCAGATGCTGGAGTGACTGCATAGTGCAGTTCTGTTCCAGGCAAAAGTAGAAAAAGAAGAACACTTACTATTGTAGAAAAAAAAGTTTAAGATTCCTTTCTTGCTCAATTTAAATCTCACCCTAGGCTTTTTGATTTCTAGTGCTGAATCAAGAAAACCATCATCAAAACTATTATTTTGAGAACACTTGCTACTAAATTTGCCACTGTGTTGCAAGGATACTTCCAGTACAAATTATCATTGACAAAGAATAGTCCTATCATTCTCATACCTGGCAAGTTTGCCTTCACGGTACGTCCTACCCCATGGGTGCCGATGCTTCTGAAGAGGCCAGACATCTGGAAGCCACAGAGTCACTGACCCCTCCATGACATCCCCATCAGCACAGGCTGGTTCTGTTTCCCGACAATAGTAGCACTTCCCATAGAAGCAAGTGTTATTACCTTAAAAAAAGAAAGAATTATCAAAAGAGTAGAACTTAATCCAAGGTATGTCAACTGAAACTGAGAAACATTGTTGCAGCAGAGTGTTTGCTGCAATAGGACTGCACTGCACTTCCCATCTCTTAGAAAAAAAAGGCTCAGAAGAGAATCTAAACAGAAATATATTAATTCAAAGCAACATTCAAGACTAATCTTCAAAGGAGAGAGTAATTATATTTTCTGATGTTTTTATCACCTTGACAGTTAATACAACATTCCTCTTTCAACAAGTTCTTGTAATCCCTTCCCAGATATTAGGACCCTGGCTTTGCAACCTTAGTGCAACTTGGTTTTTAAGTTTCACATATCATGTGTCATATTTTCCACTTCTTTCAAAAATTTGACCAAAGAGAGACAAGAAAAGACCTGCTTCACAGAGAACCACCATGCTCCACAGAATCAATTGTTCCAAGGACTCTAAGGAAAGGCAATGAAGATTTCTAGAATCACAGTTTGCAAGCTAGAAAACTGCTTAGTTGTCTTGGCTGAAATTATAAAGCCTGCCTGAAACAGTGCAAATGCAAAAAGAGTGTGGTAAAGCAGAGCTACTCTCATCTGAAAGTTACACCTTGTAAGAGAAAACATTAAGCAATCTTGGTAGGTGAGACTATCAACAGTGCTTATATAATAGCACATGTATGTATCAGCTGTAACAATCAATTTCTAGAGTGGTATTAAAAAAAACCCAAAACCAAGTAATAATATCTCATGAAAAGCCTGAAGGAGTTGAGGCTGCAGTGCAAGTCATTTCGTGTTGCTTAATCACCCCGTAGTAGGAATTCACATTAACAATTCCCAGTAAGTGTCCTTCACCACGTTATTACTGTAAACAACATGCAGAAGTTCTGCCACATTTAGTTCCACTCAGACTGCTGCAGCACAAAGACCACCTAACAACAACTGGCACATCAGTTCCATATAAATCATCCCAAATCACCTCCACATTAAATAAAATCCTATTTTCTTTTTCCTTTAAGGTCTAAACATACAATTTTCTAGCCACCTTTGACAGCAGAGAGAAAATTCTTAACTCAAAAACATCCCATCTGTAGCATCAGCATGAAGAAACACAGGAAAGCTACAGAGTTAAAAAACGCTTGGAGGAAACAGAGACCTCCTCCCCCACCAACTGGGGTTACAAACATTAGGATCTCTCTTGGCACAGAAAGAGACTTACCAGCTCCCTGTATTGTATTAACTGTTCCATAACTGTGTCAGATTCACATGGCTCTTTCTCCCAATAAATGTTTTCTTACTGGATTGCATAGTCCATGAAATCCACTTACCCACAGTCATGAAGGTTCCCAGAAGCTGCTCTGTGGCAACAGGTTTGATCTCTGTACGTAGATTCACAAACCTTCCAACCACCAACGGAGCTCGTCGGAAACCCAAAATCCTGATTTGGGGTGATAAAATACAACATGAGGATTTGCAACACAAGCAGCAGATCTAAACTAAAGCAAAACAAACCCACAGTTTCTGTCCCATTGGCTGAAATTGAGATGACTCACACCAAAGAATAAAGCTGGAAACCTGCAGTGACCTCCTCTTTCGCAAGGCTAAGTACTTTTCTAAAGAGCCTGGATGTTAAACTCAGTTTAGAGGCCGTTAATGACATCCCTGTATTAGAGCATTTGCAGCAGAGCAACACAGGATGCACTGTGCTCCAACTCTCACAATTCAGAGCTCATAGCAGAAATATCCACCATATGTCTGATGTACAGGCTGGAGCAGGAACCATATGTCCTTTGGGCTGATCACCTGGAAAGATCACTTACAGTTTGGGAATTACTATCTATTAAAACATCAAGTTTAAGCCCATATCAAATACACCTGGAAGTAAACAATCTTGGAGTTACTTTGCTTGGCATGAGGGAGGAGAAAGGAAGGGGCAGAACAGAACTAAATGCCTGAAGTGTCTTGAAAAAAAAAAGAGAGATGAGAAGAATAATCATAAAACTCACAGTCACAAGATCCTGGTTCCAGTTTCACATCTGCCACAGTCATTGCTCTTTGACCACAAATGACTTGTATATTTGTAATGTAATTTTAATAGTGGTTAAAGGAGGAGCACAAACATTAGTACAGTATCAGTCCCAACTCTCAATGTACTTTTGATACTCTTTTGATAGTCTTTACAGCTCTATAAAAATTATGTAAGAGACACCATCTCTTCTTCTCTACGTATAAAATTTCTTCAAGAAAGAGCAACAAAAATGTCTGCCTAAAAAACCATGTATTCACAAAGCCAAAATTCATAGCTAATACATAGTTATGTTCAGCTTCAGAAAATGCTGGTGTTACAAGGAAATAAGGACAAAGTTTATTTGAGAAATCTATACCTGCATTTTCAGACCCACAGCTGCAGGACCACTACCCTGAACAGCACAGTCACTTCATTAGTGGTGGACATTCAACATGATTCAGATCCTTCCTCAAACAACACTCTCCTCAGACAAAATATGAAACTGTCACTATCCAAAACAAAGGTACATGCTGAAGTTAGGTGGGCAGGTGACTTATGCTAAGTAATCTTCAAGAACATAGAGATGTACATCCACAGAAAAAGAAACAAGCACAAAAACAACCAGACAGTAAGGAAGAGTAAAGAAAGAGGGTTTTGGACACTGGACAATGGCTTTGAGTCGCCGCTTTACAATGTCTGATCATTGTTTTGTCAGGAAAACTGAAGTCAATATGTCTCTTGAAAGCACAAATGAAACGGACATCTGGCTATGTCATCTTAAATACCCTGATTTTGGCCCACCACTCAAGACTGTAACAGCACCAATGGTTATTACACAACTGGGTATCACCGGACCCTCCCAGAATTACCAATTTCCATTGCCTGTACAAGAGTTCCACAGATGAATTAGCATTAACAAACATATCTTCTACCACCTATGAACTGAGTCATCTCTAGAGGGGCTCAGGTCCAGGCTGGACAGGACTTTGATCAACCTCATCTACTAGGGAGTGTTCCTGCTCATGGCAGGAGGTCAGAACTAGATGAACTTTAAGGTAGTTTCCAACCCAAACTATTCCATGATGAACCTCTTATTTATGTACTGAGAAACTTCAGTTTAAGTTCAGCCATTCTATTTATTGCTGCACATTTCTCTACCTAGGGCACTTGCCAAGTTTTTAAGCTTCCTTGTGCAAGATTTTTTTTTTCAAACCTTTTATTATCCTCAGAAATCTCCGAAGTGTCAACACGGTCCTTCTTATAATGTTGAGGCCAACACTACACTCATTTATTCTAGATGAAACTGCACCTGTTACTCCCATTTTATAATGACTGGCACTCAGTGTTTTGTGTTTTCTTTCCCATTCTTTGTACATCATGTACCTTTGTTTTTCATCCGATAATTGCATCTCCACTTCAAGCCACAAAACCATGTGTGCATCTCAGTAAACAATAAATATATAATCTCTTTTTCTTCTAGAATTTACTGATTTACAATTATGTCAGACTATGTTATTAGTCTACATATTTGATTAACTTCTTAGAATACTGGACATTAACATGCACACTCAGCATTTCAGACTCTTCCACAGGAGTTGGTTAAGATCTTTCCCCTGTATTCTAAAAATTATCAGTTGTTTCAGTGCTAGATCTCCTTTGCAGATTTCTCAAACAAACCTTAAATGTTAGAATCTTGCACAGATCTTCAAGAGTGAGCTTCAGAGAAAATCTCATTATTTTTATTCTTGGCTTCAGTGTGATACATTGACAAATTTAGAAATAGCTCACATCTGTGGTGCCTTCTTCAAAGGACTCCTTTTTCCCCAATTCTGAAAGAATGTTGATCAGAGGTAATAAAAGCAGGTAACCCCCAAGTTCCATACCTATCCAAGTGAAAGGCTGCCACTTCTGCATTGTGTCTGTCATAGCCAGCATATGGCTCTCCTTCCACTACATAATCTCTGGCATATCTGTAATTGAAAAAAGTCAAATAAAGCAATTTATACAGGATTCACACCAACTCTGCTGTTCAGCATAACAACTGCAGTAACAGTGCTACAGTAAACAGACTCTGAGCCACTTTCAAAATGATTGCCAATGGCACAGAGAAAAAAATATTAATGAGATTAAATAGCATAGACTGCAGAAGCAGTAAATGAGGTGGAAAGCTCTGTAATGTACAGTGGTACCAAAAGCTTGAAAAGTGGTGACTGTACAAACTCAATGAGTTCCAATTCAACCATATCCCAAGCCCCATCTAAAAACAAAGTGTAAAGACCTAGCTACAGAACAGGGGACTGTTCATACTGGAAAGCAGCAACTCCACAAATTATTTTGGGGCTGGAATGGACTGTAGATTAACATGAAAATACAATTTGATACTGTGGAAGAAATGCCAAATGCAATCTTCAGTAACTAGAAGATCAGCAAGCGTGAATCCGAGGACAATACTGGATATAAAAGGACCCTTTATTCTGCTGAAGAAAAGACATAGTGAACGGTAAAAACCAGAAATTAGACACTCATTATAACAACAATGACAGATTTTGGTGAAATGGTAGGTCCTTTCTTAATTTTTTTTCTTCTTCACTAGATGTTACTTAAGTAGTCAAGGCAAACAAATTTCCAAGATTCATGACATTTCAATTTGATCAAGATAGCTCATAAAAGCATGCTTCAGATTAGCATAAAACACCACAATTAGGCTGGATTTCAATTAATTTTGAAATGAGGCAGTTAACCCTCAGAAGGTGTCCTCAAAGTCAGGTCTTCTGCATGAACTTACAGGTGCTTTTTGAAAACATGGTCACATACTGACAGCTGCAGAGCCAAAATTTAACCGGGGGGGGGGAGGGAGGAAATTAACTTCTTGATTCCATGCAGACTAGACAGCCTGTCCTTTCCAGAGCAAAGGTGGCAAACCAGGAGGATTCATTCTTTTTCCACAACCAGTAAGTTTTCCTCAAGATGTCTGTTAACAGTAACCATCACATACCTTTCAGGACAAAAGCTAGTTGAAGAGCCTATCTTCGATAGTCTTTAAAGACAGAACAAGACTCTACCTTCAATCCTAGGAATTCAGTTGGCACATGGGTCTACCAGCACGGCCAGGGCCAATAAACTCTCTAGAGTTCTTACAAATATTTCATCTGCATATGTTCTTGATGGAACAGGGTCATCGCGTTCACCTACACAGAAATTCCATTATGGGAATGCAATTTAATGCTTGGTGAAAGGCTTTACAGCACTCACCTATACAAAAAGCAGGATAGAAATATCATGTCTTTGCATTTATTGGACAAGCTGCCTGTCATACCACCAAGGGTTCACAGTTCAACTACAGCTTGGTTCCACAGCGAAGCTCTGGGCAGACCAGTAACTGACCACACAGAAACAGGTCTCTGCTTCAAGAAGCAGAGGGCGGACTGCTTCTCATTCTCTAATAATTCATCAACATGACTGAAAAATTTCATGTTTTCTCAACCCAATATCCTTTGCAGAGAAATGTACTCCTATCACAATGACAATGCACTCAATAAAACACACGTAAAATTTACATAATTCTTATTTCTCCTTTCCCAAACAGCTCAAACAGCTTTACAGATGTGCACAGGACTCTTCATAAACATTCAATCATGTCAGATTTCCCTGTGGATGACTGTAAACAGACACCGTACCAAAGTACCATTACTCACCCTTTCTCCTCCAGCATTCACTGTTATCAGACAGGAAACCCATGGGTTTTCTCTCCTGAGAGACCAAGCCATTCTACAGCCTTCATGTAGCTACAATCCAGATCTATGACCACTGCTAATTTGCACACCCTCCCTACTCTCAAACTGCATTTGACTTGACTCTCCCTCAGAAAGAGCAGGCAGACTTGTCTCCACAGTGCCAGAGCCTGTGCTTCCACAAGCAGGAAGACAATGCTTAGAAACAACTGATTTAACCAACATTCCCTCAGGGCTGAACATCGCGATTGTTCTTTTAACTTGAAGACAGGCTGTTTGAGCATCAAAGCTACAGCCTCAGGGACATTGTTACAGCAACCTACGGCTGCTGGAGAACCAGCAAAGCACCTGTCTCACAAATAACAGAATGGCCTCTCTTGTTATGTATAAATGTATAACTTAAACGTTACTGCAGCAACATGGACATAAAGAAAATGCATAAGGCAGTTATTAACTCAGTGTTGAAGGCAGTACTTACCTCTTAGGCTTGAAGACAACCTTCTGTCCTCCTTCAAGTATTAGCAAAGCTTTCAGCTGTGTCCCTTTGTATCCCACATCGGCTTTAATGATTTTCTTTGTTGTCATGGCATGCATGACAGCCCCGAGCTCTGGCGTCTCTTCAGGATACACCTCCCGGGGCACAACCCACTGGGCTGCAATCTCCCAAGGGGACTGCAACGTATGGTCCAGCCGGGGGTCCAGTTCTACATGGAGACTTGCCATCATACGGTGAAAGGCGCGCTGGTCCTCCCGGTTGGCAGCTGAGGTGTCCAAGTTGTCGATGAGGAAAACTTTTGTAAAAATGAAGATGACAAGGAGAATGGCCAACAGCACAACTCGCTGCTTTAACTTCATGGTGACCTTCAACCCTTCTCCCCTGACCTTTTCTTCCAAGCGTTCCAGGAAGTCTATTGGAGATCAGGGCGAGGAAGGGGATTTTAGTTAATGAATTTCATTCATAACTTGCATTGTGAAGTATCTTCTGGAACTCCTAAAAATAAATACAACACAAAAAACTGCATTCCTGTGGATCTTGCCAAACTCAAAATCTTGCAACATAAGTCTGCACTTTGGTACCTTTGTATCCTACAGCCCCAGACACTTCTAGTAAAACACACCGGGCATGCTGTCATCCTGTAGCCTTTTGCTGATCTGCACAGTAAGGAAAATTGCCTGAGAGAATCTCTATGCAGCTGAAATTGTAACTGCAGTTCAAGTTGATGGCTTTGATTTCATGAACACTTTTCCATTGGTAAGAGAGCCCATAACCTCAAGTTTCCTAAAGATTTATCCCTCAAGAGAAAGCTCACAGGTAGATTTTCCTACTTTGGCCAACTGGTGAGAACAGTTGCACAGTCGTTTCCTGAAGGTACAAGACATAAGGACAGAATAGATTTGACCTCTTTTATCACCTCTTATTTGTTGCCACTATAAATTAAATGTCTTTTTTCCAGCCTTAAAAAAATTAATAGGGGAATATATTCACTTCCTTGAGGTTAACTATGTATCTTTTACAGTCAACTGCAAAATCAATAACCACAACAATTATTCAAAGTATCTAATCTCAACACTAAATGAAAAAGGAAAAAACCCACCAACACTAATACTGCCTCTTCTCAGAACCCTCACATACAACACAAAGCCACATCTGTGTTTCTGCATTTACAGTGGGCTGGAAGATATGTCTCACCTCTCAACAAGCCTTCGCCACAGTTAGTCAACTGTATTTCATATTAGTTGAATATAGTAAAAAAATCAAATTTGAAGTGGATGCTAAGGCACATCTCTGAGGAACACTCAGAACCAACAGAGAGTTCTCTCTGCACAAGCTGGGCTAACCATGAAAACCACAAATGGCACCCTGAGCAGGTGAAGGACTAATATAGAAAAGCCTTCTCATGCGATTGAACAATAAGCGTATAAGCCAGTCATTATTAATCACGTCACTGGAAAAACAAGCTGCTCAAGTTCATTTACCAGCAGCAGCCAAACTTGCTGGCCAAACAGTTCACAGACATCTTCAGCACCTGCATGGCCATTGTGCCCTGTCTGTACAGGTCATGTGGGTGTACAATGGTTCTGGGGGGCCAGAGCACATTGCTGAGGTACAACTCCGTCAAAAGATTAAATCTATGGCAAACAGCAAATGACTGATGGTTGCTCAAAGGAGCACTTATTACACAGTAGTCAGGTCTGGCACATTGTAACACTACTAGTATAGAAGCACATACAAGTCTGACTGTAGCACCTAAATTAAATTTCCACTGGGTCTATAGCAAATCCAGCCTACTTCCAGCTACAAGGCTCTCCCACTTTCCCAGGTGTCAGAGTTAGCACCTGTACAACACAAAATGCAGTGACCCAGGCAACCAACTCAACTGAACATTAACCACCTTCTTTGGTTAGATTGTGAACCACTGACTATTTTTAGCTTTTGAGTCCACGCACAGTTTATCAGCTGACTACATAACACCACTAATGGTGCCAGTCAGACAGACAGGGAGGGTAGTACATCACTGTCTCCAACACTGGGAGATGACCCAGTGAG
Organism: Turnix velox; assembly: GCA_013400935.1. Taxonomy (NCBI): domain Eukaryota; kingdom Metazoa; phylum Chordata; class Aves; order Charadriiformes; family Turnicidae; genus Turnix; species Turnix velox. The sequence continues at coordinate 62,160 of VZTY01020901.1, forward strand.
TGCTTGCAGAGCTGAAGTTCTACACAGGAGCATCTGCAGCTGCTTGAGTCAGCACCATCACAGAAGGAATGACCCTGCCCTCCACATACTCCCCACCTTTGTGCAACGAATTCCACAAAAGATCTGATCAGCACTAAAGCCTAAGTATTTTAAATTTACTCAGTTTTAGTTTCAGTCATCCTTCATCCAATTTTGCTTTCCAGCACAGATTCACAAGCATCGGAAGAGGGCACTCCCTGAGGCCAAGAAGAAGCCTTTCTCCTGGCAGCAGCACCAGTGATTCCATGTGCAGGTAGAATTACAGCCTAGGCTGGGCCAGCAAAGGGCAAGCAGCTGAACTGCTTACAAAGTCACAAAGGGCCCACCAACAGGGATGAGGAAATTCAGCAAAGTGTCAGATCCTCCTATTTTCAAAATCACTCCTTTCAGCACAGCAACCAAGCTGAGCACCACTCAGCTCAGCTCACAGAAACCTGCTCTGACAATGCATTAGCACAGGTTTTAGCCCATTTCAGCTGCTTTTTTGTTTGCTGTCACTGTCCCATCTCAGGTAACAGCTGAGCTCAGTTTGCTCCTTCCCATTTTGCCTCCCAGTACTTCCTATAAAACCTGTCTGCTGAAACACTAAATAAAGTCAGCTAATAACAAACTAAAATGGGAACAAGTGGTTTAATGTTAATAGCAATCACAGTAACAAAAAACCCACAAGTGAAAAAAGGCTGCCAAGTCTCAGAGACCTCTTAGACTAGTATTATGGTTTCCTGTCAAACATCTAACACTGATTTTAATCTATTGGAAAATAAGTGCTTGTGCTAGAAATCACATGTTAATATGCAAATTAAAACCCCATTATCATCCTGGTACTGTTTAGGCAGCCTATATCTTTCCAAACAGCACACCTGATCTGAGAGCTCAAATTCTTGCAAATATACAATCAGTAACAGAGGGAGAGCCTTATATAGTTATATTCATTCTTTAATCTAAGGAAGTAAGCAAAACAGATCAGGCTATCAGTGTCCTGTCTCATTGTAATTTCATAACTTCACTTCTTTAATAATTCTAGAGAATTTTGAATATTGCTGTTACCAGTATCTGTTTTCCTTGATTTTTAAGATCCATTAGAGTTTGTAAGAAGTTGCACAGAAGCACACAGCTAATTTCAGAAGGGTTACTCCTTGTTAAGGGATATGTGTACACAGAAACACAGAATGGTTTGGGTTGGAAGAGACCTCAAAGATCATCCAGTTCCATCCCCCCATCCAACCCGACCCTTGAACCTCTCCAGGGACAGCCACAGCTTCTCAGAACAATCCAGGCCACAGGCTCACAACCCCTCACAGCAGAGAATTTCTTCCCAATATCTAATCTAAATCTACTTTCTTTCAGTTTAAAACTGCTACCCCTCATCCTAACACTACACTCCTTCATAAAGGGTCCCCATTCAGGTTTGGAGCTCAAGCTGGGCAATCACTTTCCCAAACTGGTTATGATAAATCCCAAGTCTCTAGGGGTACTCTTTGAGGCTGCAGGGGTAGTCTTTGAGGGTGGGGAAGGGAAGAATACAACTAGAGCCACCACTTCAATTAAAGGTCATTTACTTAGTTTGTCTTTCTGATTTGAAGCTAATTTTGGCTGAACACACCCAACAATGTTAATGGAATTACTGAAATGTAGAAAATTTTCTATCAAGTGAAACTGCACCAAACACTTCTCAAATGATACAGTTACTCCCTGGACTTGCTTTCTGTAGCTTTAAGCAGGTGAGCCTGCTCTGGCTTCTTACTGGCATCTGCCAAAATGAGTCATCAGTTGCTTTGCTCCATCGAACAACTACCCCTGAGGTTGCTATGCAATTCATTTCATACACTTGCTGCAGAGCCTCCACGATGCTCTTCAGGTGCCAACATTAGAGTCCTTGCTGTGTGAGCCAACAAAAGTGAACCCCTTTATGAAGTCTACCATGGAGAGCAAGAACTTAAACTTCATTGTTTTAAACCAAAGATGGCAGAAGTGACAGTGCTAGGGTGTTGTAGGAAAATATTGACAGTTTTGAAAAGAAGTCATTTTAAGAAAAGTAATGGAGAATTATAAAGACTCAGGATCATTTTATATCATAAAGCTGGAAAGCTACTATCTCAAATACACCATTTGCAAGGATTTTTTTATGCTCCAACTGACAGATAAGGTCTGAGGGCAGGCAAAGGTTCAGTTTGTTAGCAAAAGTACACAGCAACTCATAGCTCAAATAGATGCCAATCTGAAATAAATATGGTTAAGAATGTTCCCATGCCTATTAAAATGCACATTTTCTCTTCCTGAATACACTATGCCTTTTGGGATTTTCTATCAAAGGGTCTTTAAAAGAGCTCCAGTAAATCCTGGAAAACACCTTGAAGAAACAGCACACACAGTAGCAACATTTTCCTCTTCCCAAAACTTATTTCAGTCTCAGCAGATCAATCTTCCTTCCTATCCTCTCCTCTCTGGCCAGCTCCTGCTTTCCCTCCCTGCATACACCTCATTATTTCAGTTTTCACAAGCAGGTTCCCTCAGACCTTTGTTTAGATTTTTCAGACTCATTCTGTCACTTCCACTCTCTGTTATGCTGCCCACTTCATGTACAAGGTCAGCAATCAAGTGTACAAGGCTTCACATATATTCACTCCTCTGTTATTTCTCTCTCTCATTCTCTGTTAAAATCCTCATTATCTATAGGCAAAAAATCTTTGTGACAGTCTAGGCTCAAACTTTACTTTCCATGTACATAACCACATCCCTGTTTGAGAGCTATGGTGCAGATAAAATATGAAAGATGATAAGCATTTTAACCATTATCTGTGGCTGAAACTGTGAAGAGAAACTGTCTGATACATTCTCGTACATACCTGAGAAATAATCTTGTCCATCTCTCTGCCCACCCAGCCCCACTATGTTCCTCAGGAACTACAGAATCCATTACTTACAGTCCTGACCAATTTATCAGGGGAATACAACCATGAGCTTTATAAAATCAACTGATAGGGAAAACAGAAAGCCCCAGAAAGTCAAGGATACCTTGGTGCACATCAAATCTTTACCAGCAGCCGACAGGAACAGCTGGCTGCACAGCAAGGACAGGGCAGACAGGAACACCTGGGTGATATCTGGGGAGAGGGAGGCTCCCTAGGGAGGGAGGGAGGCAGGAATTACTACACAAAGATGTGGCAAACAAGTCCTCAGGAAACCAGGCTTCCTTCATGCTGAACAACTCTTCTTCAAGCATTGTTTCCTATGGAAACAAAGTTAATATAATGACAGTCTTCACTGGTAAGCTTTTAGATCCATGGACTAATTTCAAAGACAAATGAGACAATGGATGATGTCACACAAACTGCACCAACAGCACCTTGAGCTGAAACACAACGCTCCTGCTTTTCTGTTAAACACTTGTCTGACCTCATGTGAGCCCCACAGAGTGTGAAGTCAAGAAATGGAAACACAAAGCCATACTCCTCCCACCCCTCCCCCTGCCTAACCAACCAGGGGGCCAGCAGGCCCCCCGGCCTTTCTCCTCCCACCGTGTCCCCTTGGAAAACGCAACTCACCAGTGATGTCCTGCAGCAGAGACACCGAGAGGAGCATCCCTCAGGCCCCACGGGGGGGCAAATGGTGGCTGCTGCCTTTCCCCACTGGTGTTAAACAGGGGAGTGGGTGGAGGGGGCTGATTTGGAACAGCTGGGGAGGGGAGGAGTCTCCAGTGGAGTCCAGGTGTGGGGGATTGGGAGAAAATGAGATGGAAAAGGGTTGATGTGCGGTAGAGGCAGGAGATGGGGGAAAAGAAGGGTATGTGGAACCTGCCTAGAGGTAAACGGGGTAAAAATGGAAGGACTTGAGTGTTCACCATGAGGATGGTGAGACACTGGTACAGGTTGTCCAGAGAGGAGGTGGAGGCCCAACCCCGGAGACATCAAGGCCAGGCTTGCTGAGGCTCTGAGCAACCTGATCTAACGCAGGATGTCCCTGCTCACGGCAGGGGGGTTGGAACTAGATGATCTTCAAGGTCCCTTCCAACCCAAACTATTCTATGATTCTATGTTTTAGAAACAAGAGTTTATGTGTTGGCAGCAGGTGAGCACAGGGGGAAAGGTTGTAATGGCAGCTCCATCTGGGCAAGCAGCATGTGCACAGCTGCTACATGGAAGGAGCTGGAAACATTGTGCAAGAAGGAAAGAACTGAAAGCACTGTAAAGTGGCAGCTACAAGACACAAGCCTACCAAAGCAAAAGGCATTGGGAACCGGTCAAACAAAACCCCAACAAACCCAAAACATGCCAGTTTCACTATCAGGAAACACCTCTCCCTGGTCCCCATCCCAGTAACTGAAGTTCCAACTGATGAGAGCAGACAAGTACACGACCATAACGTGAGCTGGAAGCATTCTAGCCTTGTTCAACTTTGAAGTGAAGCCAAAGCAGTGAAAAAATTGTGTTGTCTTCCTCCTCAGCTTGATGTTTGTACATTTATGCAGTTCATACATAAGATGAGCACCAAATTTGATACAAGCTAGCAACACTTTCCCTCACTCCCAAGAGGAGAAGCAATAGACAACAAACCAGAGAAGAAACTACGGCATTGGAAATGAGCTGCCAACTTTATTAGTATGGAAGGAACCAAAACCCACCTCACCCTTCTGAGATTTTGCACTGCAAATGGTGACCAATCTTGTTGACACTAAGTAGGTCAGGCTTAAGGACACAAGAAGTCATTTTCAAATTAAAATAAGAACACTGTGTCAATATGCTGATCTGTAATAACCAGCAAGTAGGAATCTATTTCCACAGTATTCACTTCCAAGATGAGAATATGAATTTTATGGTTTTCTCTGTTTCCTCGGACCCTAAAGCATACTTATACTGTAGGACCACGGTCTGGGCCGGCACAAACCAGCCCAGCTGTGCTACTCATACACACCTGGATCCAGGTAGATCAGAAAGATGGATGTCCCGGAAAAATGGTTAAACCCTCGGCTTTGACAGCTGCCCTCAGCATTTCTGGGGAAAATAAGGCGCGTGGTTGAGCAGCCGGTCCGTGACCGCAGCCAGGCTACGAGCGGCAGCCAGTGATGGAGCCCACTGTGCAGAGCGCTCCGGCGGAGCGGGAGGACACGGCGATCAAAGCTGTGCCCGGCTCTGCTCACATCGAAAAGCAAGATCCAGGGGAGGAAGGAGCCGCAAGAGCGCGAACACCCACATCTGCCACAGCCACGTCCGCGCCGTCCTGAACTGACCAGGCGGGAGCCGGGAGGTATTCTGGGAGCCCGACCTTCCACCCGTGGAGACGCGGGGGTACCTCCGGCGAGGCAGCGCTGCCTCACACCCCACACGCCCTCCGCGCCGCCGGACCCCGCGCCACAGCCGGTCCCGAGGGAGCTCCTCTCCTCGCCGCCGGCTTCCCCCCCGAAAGGCCCAGGCCCAGCTGCGCACCTGCCCAACGGCCGTAACGGTTCTAACGGCTCCTCCTTCCCTCTCCGCGGGACTCCTCAGCCCGCAGCCGGGCACAGCGGCCCCGCAGGGAAGCGGCGAGCTGCCTGCCACCCTGTCCCGCTGCCCCGGGCAGGGCGAGGCGGGAGGGGCGTGCCCGCCCCTCAGATGCCGCCGCCCC
>VZTY01020901.1:67905-157417 GCA_013400935.1 Turnix velox
GCCCGCCCGCCGCCCAATCACCCGCCCGCCCTGCCCTCGCCGAGGGGACGCGGCGCGTCCTCCCATAGGCCGGCTCCCAGCGCCTCGGCCTCCCGTCGCCAATGGCAGCGGCGGAGACGGCGCAGCCGCCATCAAGCACCGCCCCCAGACATGGGCCGCGGCAGTTCGCTGCGGGGGCGGGGACTCAGGTTTTAGGGTGAATTCATAGGAAAAAGTCAGGTTTTGGGTGCATTAAAAATCACCGTCTCTGAGAGTGGGCAGGATTGGGCGGTGAGGATTCTGGCAACTCTGTCAGGAGGCATTTTATTTTGTTCATTTATAAGCGTAGCCCTATTGTATTATATTATCCAGTGTCACTATACCATATTAAGGCTATGCCATAGCCCTAAGCAATGCCCTTCCTTTTAAAGTTTATCCACAGCACAAATGCAACGTGTATACCTACACCTGTGCTGTTGCAAATAATCTATTGCATGATTTTTCTCTGCCCCGTGTTGACACATGCCTAATTAAAAAAAAAAAAAAGCTCCAGTGTGGATTTAATTTAACAGCTGTTACTGGGATGTCTGGCAGGGAAGGCAGGAGCTGGTGCCAGACCAGCAGCAGCAGGAGCCACTACCCAACAGCACAGAAATGGCCTCAGAAAAATATTACATCAGGAAAGGTGGTGGAGCTGGGTGGGACACAAGGAAATTCTGTCACACATGCCACCGTGTGCTCATAAATACAGCTTGTATACCCCCCTCCTCCATGGCTGGGCACTATGCATAACACTCCTTCCATCCTTGCTGCTCCACCTGCTGTTTCGGATAATTTGGGGTCCCTTTTGCACACCCTGTTTCTGTTTATGCCTGGAATCAGCCCATCAGACCACAGGAGATCCTTTATCTCATTCCCTCCCATTTCTTCAGATCTCCTGAGGACACCTCTCAGAGCTTACTCACCCAGCACCCACTATCCAGCTCTCCCACACCCACAGGTTTAGATTAGACATTAGAAACAAGTTCTTCACCATGAAAGTGGTGAGACACTGGCACAAGTTGCTCAGAGAGGGGGAGGAGGGTCCACCCCTGAAGACATTCAAGATCAGGCTTGATGAGGCTCTGAGCAACCTGATCTAGTGAGCCCTGCTCACTCCTGGGGAGCTGGGCTAGGTGGCCTTTGAAGGACTCTTCCAAATCTGTGAGTCTGTGATTTTACCTTTTCTTGCACAAATTGTTACCAAAGACTAAACACTATTGGATTTCTTGGATTTGTTTGGGTGGAAGAAAGGGAGTAGGCCCAGGCATGTATACTTGAAAGATGGTGTCCTACACAAACTCCATATTGGGTGAGAAATGTGAGTGAAGCAGGTTCAAAGGCTGAGTGAGAAAGGAGTAGCGCCAGATTTAGTTACCAGGGACAGGAGAAGCAGCATGAGAGAACCATTGCAGAAGGAAGTGGGCTCTGAGATGGTAGCTCCATCCCTCAACTGTCCTCCCCCATATGGCAAGGGAGGGGAGTCCAACATCAGCATAGTAGGAATGCAGACATGGGGTGGGCTGTCAGGAGAGAAAGAGCTCCTTGGGAGAGGCTCCATGGTCACATCCAAATCTCCCACCAGCTCTGGCTTGAGACAAAGAAAGTTTCCTCTGCAGGGCTGGGAATCTCTTACAGCGAGATGGACAGAACATGGTGGGGAATTTTTCATCTTGGACATGGATCTGACGTGTCCCACGCAGAGCATCTCAGATTTGTTTGGTATCCCACATCCTAGCAGCACTACTTTTATTATCATTGGCTTGCTGCAACTTTATAGAAGTAGTTGAATGCAATACCTTTGACTACTTTAAGACTGCAACACTCTCTGCATTTGCAGACTGGCCTGTCTGAAGTGGAAAATAAATATATTTCTTTCCAGGAATTTTCCCTTCCCCTCCTCCTTTTAAACCTCAGAATGAAAACCTTTTTTACAGGACTTTTAAAAAACCCTTTAAAAAAAAAAGAAAAAAAATCACACTTGGTGCTTTATGACTTCCTGTCCCAAGCTTCCACAAGCAAAGATCTTCACAGGCATCTACACACAGGGTCCCGTTCTTCTGCAACAAGGTTGCTAGAGGCAAAGGTACTTAATTATATAGAACTATTGATAGTCCAGTTTCATTGTTGCAGATTGTATCTCTTCTAACTTTTCACAGAATTAAAATTTTAAACATAACTATGGTTGTGGTTTTCATTATTAATTAGCACATTAATATTTAGAGCAGAGCAGTTTGCTACCATCTTAGAAATGTTAAGGACTAGAAGTGGCCAAGTGGATTAGGTTACGGGTAATCCATGGAGCTGAGAATGGTGGATGAGAGAGGGAGCAGGAACAGACAGGGAAGATAGGTTACCATCTTCTGAAGCTGACAGGCAAAAAAGCTACTTTATCCTTTGCCAACGAAACAGGAAACTCTAGGAAGATCAAGAAAAAGAGCAGATGGAGCTGGGACCATCTACAGAAATCTGTAGGTGATGGGAACAAGGGCTGTCTCAGGCAGGGGAACAAGGTCTGACTGGGGAACAGCAGTCAAAGGACCATCTCAAAAGCTGGGGCTGGTGTGGGAAGGAAGCCAGAGAGACTGTTAAATAATTCTATCTGCTCCAGGAAAATCTCTGCGTGCTCAGGAGGAGAAAGCTTTAAATCAACATGCACACTCTCACCAGATGCTGCGCAGATCTTACCATTCAAAGAGGTGTGTGATCCTGGCAACAGACCCAAATCACATTTACACAATACAAAAGAAAATCCTGATTCAAGAGCACCACTTAGACTCAGCAAAGCATGTTAAGTGTCACTTTGCAGAAGATACCTACGTAAAATAAACACATGTGCCAATGGAAACAACCAGTTAAAGTCATAGAAATCATTTCAGACAGGGTGATGCTGAGGTCAGGTATCAAGCAAAGGCTCTCTCATGGAAACTCTTCTACTAAATAGTTGCCACTGCCAGCTCTGTATTTCTCCCTGCTAGGCAGTAGTGTGAGGAATAGGGATCAATGCCTGGGCTTACCTATGAAGAGGAATTCTTGGATACTGGGAAATGGGAACTGTGAAAGAGCCTGAAATCACAGGACAAGTGGAGACAAGAGAGAGGCTGGGGAAATGCAGAACAAATGGGCTGAGGAGCACAGGGTCTACTCCATTTCACCAGGCCTGGCTGCACCCCATCACAGTGCTATGGTAGTTAACACAACCATTCCATGTGGTCACCTTTCCATGTGGTGCTAACTGTAGGCAAAAGGAAGAGTCACAAGGTCGTTGTTCAGCATAAAGATGCCATAAGAAAGTTTTCACTGGGACCAGAAAGTGACAAAGGTGTCTCTCAATTTATAGCCAAAGGATCCTGAGTTAAGGGATCAGATGAATGGGATCTGGGCATTATTCCCAGCATGTAGGAGCCTCCCAAGTGAGCTCAATAAGCAAGGGTGACGCAGGACAACTCAGTCAAGGTGACCTGAATCAATTGCCAGTGGGTTTGCTGACATCTAAGGAGCAGAGAGACCAGGCAGAACTCTCTGCCAGGACTGTCCATAGGGAAGGAATAACAATAGGCCTCCCCTCCCTTTCCAGATCTGGCCTGAGATACCATGTTTTCCAGCTGCCAGTCACTACTAGCAGATGAACTCACCACCAACAGTTTCAGCAATGTTTTTAAAGTAGAGCAGGACAGGTTTAGATTAGACATTGGCAAAAAGATCTTTACCATGAAGGTGGTGAGACACTGGCACGGGTTGCTCACAGAGGTGGTGGAGGCCCCATTCCTGGAGACATTCAAAACTGCTCACTGTAGGGGAGCTGGACTAGATGGCCTTCCAACCCAAAAAATTCTGGGATTTTATGATCATCACTCCCTAATGAGCCCCTGGGAAGAATCTAGGGAGTCAGTCTGTGTTAATACTTTCAGCTACTTGGGGGTGTTTTGCCTGAAGGAGATGAGAAAACACACACCCCAACTACTCTCCAGACAATGGTGGTAGCAGTTACACTAAGAATCTACATAGTCATATTTTCATAGAGCATTGCACCCCAAAGCATGAAGTTAAAAAAGTTATACAAGAGATTAAAAATCTTTTTTATAGTACTGTCAGGCTTATTTATACAATTAGATTTTACTTTTTATAATTCAATATTTGGATTTTTTTCCTTTCAAAACTGTGTTTAACTGGACAGAAAGAAGCACACATTTTAATATTTAAACTGAATTGCCTTTAAATGTCACTACAAATTAAACAGTGCTAATTAGCAGTGTAATTGACAGGCAGCACAAAGACATCACTTCACCACCTGAAAGGGAAGAGCATAGCAATACCAGTTTGCACTGCAAAAGCTGATTTTATACCTTGTGTGTATATGAACAGTCCTGCCTGTTCTCCTCCTGAATCCCAGCCTCATCCCCTGGTGGAGCAGAAGCCTCCTCTTGGTAAAGGGGAAGAGTTCCCATTCCTTGCAAGAGCAAAACAAAGAACAGTTAAACAAAGCCCAGATGTTGATTGGAGTGAGTTTTCCACAGAGCACAGCTCCTGCCCTTGGCATCCTTCCCACAAGAGACAGTGCCAGCAGACAGAGAACCTGAGGATCATTAAAGTCTCATCAGAGTTGGACAGACACCATTTCTAACCAGTCGGTCCAGTCACTGCAAACACAGAATCCAGGGAGTTAAAGGCAGTTTTCTTTCTACACTTTCACCTTTTGCATTAAATAACACAGAATCACAGAATATCAGGGACTGCAAAGGACCTCAAGAGATCATCTAGTCCAGTCCCCCTGCTGAAGCAGGAACACCTAGACCAGGTCACACATGAAGGCATCCAGGAGGGTTTTAAATGTCTCCAGAGAAGGAGACTCCACCTTCCTCCTTCTCTTGAGCCTGAAATAACTCAAAATAACTAGCTGACTTTGGAGTAAACCAAGACAGTCACACAGAGGCTCTTCCAGCTCTTCCTATCAGTTATCAGGCTGTTAGCAGAGTCATGTCAATTTTATTTTTTTTAACTTATGTGACTGTTTTATCTGATTGCCTGTATGATAGTCCTTCATTTGTGACACAAGGATTTTGAGAGCATGCTCAGCCATTTTGAGATATGTCAAGACAAAGGTTCCTAAAGACAGGCCTGACTACCAACTTTGGGCCAAGATTAAGTAACTTAGAAAGGAGAAGTTCACCAAGTTGTCTGCTTATACAGCAGCTAGAGGTTCTAGTGCTGAAAGCAACTTGCGTGCATGAAAACTGGGTATTTCCAGTTTCTCTCCTTGTGGAATCACCCAAACTTACCACACCTTAATTTAAAAGGAGCCATTGGTGCTGTTTGCCCTTGGTGGCTATCAGCTGACACTTCCTCACAGATAACACTCTCACTGGTTTCCCTTCAGTGTTGTGGGCAACTGCTGCAGGGTGAATTTGTCTCTCTGCTTCCATTCAGAAAGCAGTAACTGTAGCACCCTTGGGTGGCAACGAATTCAGGGCACAATCAAAAGGAAAACACCTCCAAAAAGCAGCCCTCAGAGCCAGTGCTGCCTTTGCAGTAGGAGAGTCTGCACCACCCCATGTGTAGCTGGTGGGGTTGTGGGTGTCACATCTGGAGCACAACCCATTTTAGTGGGGTAGATACAGGGCAAGAGCCAGTGCAGCTACTCGGGGGCTAAGCTATTCACACATTGAATCTAATCCTATTTCCATAAGTGCTTCCAGTCTTGGAAGCTGGATCTGTCCCTAAGAATTTTTTTTACTATAAATGCTTTGTGTCTCAAAGCTTTTTACTAACAGACATGCTGGATTGGCACAGAAATCCCTTCCCCCATTGCCAAGATAAGGCTCCAACATGAAAATGAAGTGGCTGCTCAGCCAGCTCACTGCCCCCGCAGCAGCTTTGCATGGTGCATTAAACATCAGCCTCAGCAGATGAAAGTATGGAGCTTGAGCTGACCTGTAAAGCCATACTGCAATTTGGCCACCGTTCTGAAATACCTTAAGAGCCCTGGGTACACTAGAGCTTGAATTACTTCTAGGATGGAGGGTACCTCCATAGAGGGAGAGGGGGTCCAACAATAAGGCTGGTCAACCAGCATCATTCCCCCAGCGGGAAAGTGATTCCCAAACACAGTGTAACACTGGCTGCTTCCAAACCAAAGATCAACTTCTGTTTGCAAACAACATTAGAAACCATCAATTTTACAGGACAACTCATTTCTGCTGTGCATTCTGTCCCTGCTTGGCCCAGCCTGGCTCAGTTCTCCCTTCTGCAGACACCACCACATGAAAGAATTTAATGATTAAATGCATTATCATCTTTGGAGAAAATTAATTAGACCAGGTGATTCTGGAGGTGAATAGTGCACTTTCACTGCTCAGGCTCACCGTGTTTCAGACAGTCTGTGAGAAACACGAGAGCACTCAAACTGCCATCATCTCCCACGCAATGTCTAGCTGCACTCCTGTCACCAGGGAACTCCTCAATCACCATCCTCTCATACCTGATCTCTAGCCTTGCATGCTAATGGGGTGAAACAATGCTCAACTGGGGTGAAAATTGAAACTTACCCCTTTTGAGAAGTAAATGCAGAACACCAACACTTTGAAGCACCTCAAGATAAACTCCTAAGAGGCAGAGTGACAGCTCAGTGAACAAGCAAAACACAGAGTAGTTACTCTGCATATCCAAAATGCATCTTTTTGCTCTTGCATTTTTAAATGATAGTCCAGGCTGGAAGGGAAATTATTAGCATCCTGATTTCACATCATCACAGAGCAGGTCAAATCATGATGGTTACAGCTGCACAGAATCAGAATGATTTGGGTTAGAAGGGATCTTCAGAATCATTTGGTTCCAACCCACTCAACTCCTTCCTCTAGAAGGTCCTAGAAGAATGTCCTTTGGAAAACTCAGCCAATTACAGGTACCTTTTTCAGGTTTAGAAGAATATTTCTTATGATCCTCTTCTCTTTTTGGCAAAGGAGCTTTTGTGTATTTAGCTACAAGACTAAAAAAAATATTTCCAATATAAAAAATATAAAGGATTTTTATTTTTTAATTGGACTTGTAAAAAGATTAAATTTTTCACTGGAAAAAATGAAAGTGTTCTCTAAAAGAGAAAACAAAGGAATCTAACTACTGGCCTCTCAGGAACAAGGATCAGCAAGACCTACAGTGTCCCTCCACACGTCTCCACAGGGTGTCAGTGTTACTTAAAATTTTGTGTCATTTTACACTGGAATTTGGCTAATTTTCTCACCGCATTATTTTAACGAGCCTGCTCCTCAGAGAGCCGCTGCCACCACAGCCTGCTTGTTGCAGAGCTCCCCTTTCCCTCCCACAGCCAGTGGAAATGGAATTCTTTCAAATGTGGAGATAGACCAGGGAACAAAGGGGGGTGGGAATTTCAGAGGTCTGAAACATGATTGACATTCACCACTCCAAATCTACTACCGGTTTGATGGAAAAAAACTCATTTCCTAGTGGGAAATGGTCTTTCAGCAGGTGATCCAAAGCTCTTCCAGATGCACCTACCTTGGCCTGTTTGTCCTCTCTCTGATAGTCATGTAGCCACAAGATACAAGCCAGACCATCTCTGGCACTTCCAAGAACTGCTGCAGCCCATTCTGTATTTTAAGGCTGTTTGAGAGTTGACCCTGAGGCAGAATGAAGCTGTTGAAGTTGACCCTTGCCAAAAATCACTTTCCAGACACGTTACCAGTGTGGCTGAGCTGAAACAAGGTCCCACTGTGCTCTGGCAGCTGTGGCAGACGTGTAATGTGACAGACAATATCCCCACTGACCTGCATGCTCCAAGTGGCTGCCCAAGCTGTCTTCAGTTCTTCCACAGGGGTTCTGCTAAGGACACCTTCAAACCATGCTCCCATCTTCAGCAGCTTTCCAGTTTCCTCCTACACAGGCAACCAGCTCATTTTCTCTGCCAAATCTGTCCCAGTCTCTGCAAGCAGAGAAGGTCAGAGGTTAGGAACAGGTAGCTGGACTCCTAATGTCTAAGTTGATACTCCACAAACTCAGCAGTTCCCACGTGGTTGTTCACAAGATCACAGTTAGTCAGAAGCTAGCCAGTGGGTCCTCCAGTCAGTGGCCAACCCTTCTTGCTATAGCCCTTTTTGAAGACTTTTCTACAAGTTGACCACCACTGCTACTAAATTACGATTAGTTTTTCAATCTGCAGGAAGCTGGAGGAGTTGTGATGCGACGGTGGGGTCATAAAAAGTGGGTAAGAACTTTGTGTTGGACAGGTGGCTTGGGCTTTGGGTGGCTGGACTTAGATTAACTTTAGAGGTCACTTTCAGCTCAACACATCCTATGACTGATGCTGACTACTTCCAGCACAGAGGTAGGAAAGGAGGATATTTTCTCTCCAGGTGGAGTTCTTAAGGCAAAAGCAAGGAAGACCACATTCCCCAAAGAAACAACAGAACAAGACAGCATCTTGTGGGCCTTTCCCAACATTCCAGGTCAGTCATCACACTGGGGGTTCTGTCCTGGCCAGATAGAAGTCCACCAGTTCTTTTTGCTTTTTTCTGGTACAGCAGAGCAGGGCACCAAGTGGGCCACCAGTTCTCACAGCAAACTCTGCTCCTGCTCCAAACTACCTGGTGGTCTGCAGAACATGAAAAGAGTTTGGCACAGCTGCACTAGATGACGGTAGAGAAGGAATATTGACTGGGACCACTGTGGCTACTTCTTACGTCTTTAGAAAAGAAACATCACAGCAGCTATTTAGAACAGTTTTTGAAAATTCAAATATTGACAGAAGGAAGTTTTCCAAAGGATGCCAGCAGCTTTTGCAGCAACCCTGGTAGCAGAAACACACTGAGGCATCAGATGTGGCCTGTAGCACAGAGCAAACCCACAAACTCCACACAGCAGGAGGGCCACCAGCTGAACTACAGCAGCACTTCACCCCCTGTGAGATGTCTGACTGTGGTGAGGGTTGGAGGGTGGAAGGGAGAGGCCAAAATGCCCTGAGCAACTACAGTCTCACTTGCCAAATTCTGCATTTTACTAGGAAAGGGAGAGAGTGACTTCACTTTTTACCTCCCTTTCCCCACTTCCCCTGCCCCAAACAGACAGATGTGGCTTTGCAAGAAATTAATTACAGATGGTGGCAAAAAAAGGGGGGAAAAAAAAGAAAAAAAAGAAAGAAATCCTTAACCACAAAGCTTTTTCCTCTGCAGACCTGAGGATGGATGGGGCGACCTGGGAAATCTGGCAGATGGAAAACCCATTACAGATGTTTGGAGGTTTGGAGAATAAGGCTGAGGGACAATTTGAGAGTTGTAAATTTTGAGTTTGGGGGTATAAGTGCATTGCTTAGCAACAAGAAACAAATAGGAAACAAGGAGTCTCGTGAGAGGTGCTGAAATATTTTAGAAACCTTCTTTGAGGTGAAGACTACATTACCAGAGACCTGAGGGGCTGCTATTCTCAACAGCTAGAGTCCAAGATAGTAAGAAAATGAGGATGCTAATCTTATTTCCTCACAAAAATGTGTTTTGCTTATTTCAGTCAAGAAAAATTATTATTTGTTTGTTTCCATACATGTCTTGCACGTTGTGTACCTGACAAGATCATATATTGTGTATCTTGAAGCACTTCACTGTTCAGGAAAGCTTTCTCATGATGTGTTCAAATACATGCAGGGAAGTTGCTTTACTGGGGTCTGCAATCATTGCTACCATATGTCTGACCCTTGCTGCATGGTCCAATACCTTTTTATGCTGCTGCATAAATCTCCTAAAATTCCTGACATCTCAAAGGATAGCAGGGGCCTCTGTCTCAAGGGAGAGGAGAAGGGTGAAAAAGAACAGATCACCTGGAAACCAAAGCTGAATGTTTTACATTGTTACTTCACTATGAAAAGACAAGGATAAAGGGGAATGATTAAAAAAAAAATACTACCAGCTTTGGAAAGTCAAATGTTACAGCTTTTGCATTTTTTTTGATCCACTGAAACACTAGAAAAAAAAGTAAAGCAAAGCAAAAAGCTCCCAAATGAGCCTGCGACCAAAGCCTCACCTTCTGCAGCAAAACACTCAGGGAACTCATTAAAGATTAAAAAAAGAGATTCACAAGAAACCAAAACTCCTTTTAAAAATTCTTTTTCTTTTAAGAGTCTGTAAAAGCAGTTCTTTAAATGCACCCACATGTGCACACATATACCTATATATGCTTGTGCACATTTATGAACAAAAAACTAAGCATCAGATAGTTCTTTGCTACATTAAGGGGCATTAGCCCATAGTATTACTCTGGGGTGTGCTGAATTGGTAGGAGTATGCTCTGATCCCCTCCTGCATGACATCAGTCTGCTCCTTTCATGAGGGCCATCCCCATTACTGAAGTTTGGAAATAACCCAGACATTCTCATTTCAATTTGCTCCACAAGCTAAAATGGATGTTCCAGGCCCAGAGATGCTGTTTGGATTTTTTCCTTTTTTTATTTTCCCCAGTATCTGAAAAAATCCCAAATGCAAAAGCACAGTCAAACAACTCCTGAAATAACAAACACTTGCAAGAGTTAAAATCAGTAAGAAAGTTTCTTGGCAAGTTAGAGCTTCAGACCAATAAAAGTAGCTGTTTGAATGTATACTTTACCTTTAAAACTGATGAAAAAATGGGACCATAATGGATACAGCTTGTTTAACGGGAAAAATGAGGGTAGCAAACAGCACTTAGAGAAAAAGCATTCAGATATAATCCAAAACAGTTCGTCACTTGCACCATTCTCCTAATTTGGAGGACTAAAAGAGTTTTATAATTCTCTAGAAAGGGAAGGCAGAGAATGCAAAGAACCAATAATTTTTTCTAGAAATCAATTCAGTTGCAGACTACATTGTATTCATGAAACCAATTCAAAGTTTTAAAAAAAAATTAAAACCCAGGAAATATGAATAAGGATTTTTCTTTACTTTGGTAGAAGATAGAAGAAGGCATGGGAGAACTGCCCTGGGATCACATAATTCTTTTAAGATACGCACTTGGCTTTGTTTGCCATCATAAAAAGTTGATGTGACATCATGTAGGTCACCTGAAACTGGAAATGTGAAGAGCTAAATGACAAACATCAATAAATGTTGAAGGCCTATCAGCGTATTTAATAAGCTAGAACTACCTTGTAAGATGAGGGAAACAGGTATTTCTACCAGGGTCCAGGCCCTTTCTGGAAGAGGGGTTTTAGGGATATAGCTTGATCTTTGGCCAAGAAAGTCATGTAAGAACGGCTCATACAGGAAAGATTTCGCATCGACAGCTTTAGCTTGGCCTGGGGCAGAAGAAGAGACCACAAGGTGCAGGCTGTCAGTAGATAGGTTGCATGTGTTGAAGGCCCATGAGCTTCTGTTCCATTATCCCACCATTTCCCTTTCTCAAGTCAGCAGGACCATCAAGATTTCATTTCTCCACTGTCCTTGCAAGGCGCTTTATGCATTGCAGACCAATAAAGTGAAGGGGCACCTTTCCCATTCCTGCATTCAAGACTAGTTTATTACATCATACATGACTCTCATGTACTACAAAGTAAATTTAAGGAGAAGAAAGTATCTTCTGCAAAAAATTAGTTGGTAGATCTGCACCAGCAGATGACTTCAATAAACAAGCTCCCAGCAGCTCCCAGAATTTATATAATCAGTTAAAACGACTTGACAAGCTGGTAAATATGTGTCAGAAACTGATGATCTTCATCTAAGAGTGGACTCCCTGCTGCTGTTAATGCTAATAACTCCTCTAATCCAGGGTGAAGTTACCTGGAAAGTTTTACAAAGTTCCCTCAGATAGCCAGGAGTTTAGATTTCCAAGAAGCAGGAAAGCCTGGGATCTTACACATAAACCCCAAACCCAAAGGACTCCTATAATTTTCTCTATTTTCCTCTCTCCAGAATTCACACGGATCTTCACTGCACAAATGCAAAAAAAGCAAAATAAAACACAAACTCACCGTTCCAAGGCTGCCAGCTACTTCTCCTTGCAATGAAGCTTCTTTTTTCCATAATGGTCCCATCACAGATGCACTGTAAGACTGGCCTCCAGCACAACTGCCCAGGCTGACTGGCATTTATTACTGGGGTTTTGCTTTGGAAAAGAGGGGCATGGAGAAGGTACAGTGAGAGATGAATCTGGCTTTGTTGGATTCTTTCATGGATGAAGGTAGAAATTCCTCCCAAACCCCATGCACCAGCAGCCAAAAGCATTCCCCTGGCCAACAATGTGACATCAGGTCACTTGACACAGGGAGCTTCACTAAAGGGGAAAAAAATTACCCAAAACCCTGAGATTTTACTTGTACTCTTGAATGAAAACAGGCTGCTAAAAATTGCACTGGAATCTAAGAGCATTATAGTGTGGAAAGTGAAGTCTCATCAGATATTCCACTGGAAAAGAGAAGCACCAGGCACGAGGCAGCTCTTGGAGAGCAAGAAGCCAGGAGTGGCCAAGGCTCAAAAAGCCTTGCTTTTTTGGATGGATGCTGAAACTTGCCACAAACTCTGTCTTTGCTCTGTGCTTCACACAGAGATAGACAGATAGAGGGATGGATAAATGGACGTGTTGCAGGGGAGACAGGGGGAGGCGAAGGGACTGCTCTGTTCCCCTCTCTCCTGAAAAGGCCCCTTCAGCCAGACCTATCTGTCAGCCTCCCACCTGCCTCTCAAGATTATGATACTCTTTGATTTTATTCATTCCTCCCAGAGGTTTCTGCTTAAATATAAACAGCAGAGCATTTCAGAAGGAATATAAAAAAAAAATAAAATAAAAAAAGAACTAAGGAATTCCCCAAACCTCTAGGCTCATTTTAAAACACATTAACAACGACACAAGAGTAACAGCTTCATACATACCACAGCTGCAGTGATTTGAAGCAAAAGTAAGGAATGCTGAATGTGTTAGTGTTTTGTTTTAAAACAGGGCCTATAGACCTCACATTCAGGCTGGAGCCCTCTACAACACAAAAAACTGCCTTTCTTTCCCTGAAGCAGAGTGAGAAATTCAGCAATTCCCACTCTTCCCACCTCCATAGCTGCTCCTCCATCTCCTCCATGTGCTGGGCAGGCTGAACTTTGGTAAAGCAGAGGCTTTTGTGAGGTCCCTGGGACTCAGGGAAACACAGGCAGCTTTACATTAGGATTTACAACCAGTAGGTGAAGAACAGCTCAAGAGGTGTTTTATTACTTGTGATGAGGGACTATCAAAGAAGCCACAGAGTACTTTGCCAACCGTTTGGTGTTGTTTCTTTAGTTCTTATTGGCAGCAGTCTTGGTTATCGCTCTTGTTTTTCTTTCCCCCTTCTGCCTGCTTATCTTTCATCTTACAGCTTCCAACACTGACTCAAATGCAAGGCACTGTATGTTGGAAATTCATCCACACAAATTCTGAAGAGATTTCAGCTGCTAGAAGAGAAAAAGGCAGCAGCTCAAGCTTCTGACACGTACAGGCCACAGTAGGGCTCCAGCACTTTGTCCCAGGACTGGTTGTGCAAACACAAAGAAATCCTGGTCTTGATCTCCAGAGATCCCACTAATATGGGATGAAGGATGCCCAGCTCAGTAGCATCTCTTCCTGCTAGCACAAGGCCTATGGTGAGATCAAACAGGAACCTGAGGTGAGACTCTTCAGTTGACCATTGGGACTCTTCTATCTGGAATCTCCCAGGTAAAAGAGGAGGATGGCCACAAACCTGAACAATATATTGATTCCTTTTTAACCTTAACCAAGATGCTTTCCCCCCTGTTCAGCCTTTGCTCACAGTCAGCCCTGCAAGTCTTTCAAGCCACTAGTTAAGACAGAAGGATGGATGTCTGTGCACAGATTTTGACATTTATATTTTCTGATTTCAAACACAGCCAAAGGATGAACAGCTTTTCCTCTGATAAGCACAGGGTTTTGACAACCTTTTCCACTTTCCAATTAACAGTAATCCTTTGGATCTGGACTCTTTTGACATGAAGAGGCCTAACCTGGCAAACAGCATGTGGAAACCGTATATATTGACAATATCCTTGTGCTTTTTGCATTCCCCAAATCCTGCTCAAAGTTAAAGTTCAGCCTCATACCACAAGTAGCACATGCACAATCTTGGTGAAAGACAAAGCAATTTGCCAGTCTAAGAAATGTAGGTGTATGTCTACTGATGCTCATTTGCACTGTGTGCAGATAAAGAGGCCAGATAAACCTCTTGGACAGTGACATTGTACAGCACCTCAAATGTCAATGGAAAAGGACTAACTGCCTCTGTAACTCAAACAAAAACAAAGAGAGAGAGTTTGCATACACTGTTAGTCTACACTGGAGGATTTCAAGGCACATAAACCTCTATTAGTCTTTTCTGGCTTGTGTGCACAGATGTTTTACTTTTGTAGCACTATTTCAGGTTAGATCCAAACGTAGTAAATCAAGCTGCAATGCTCATTAAACAATGAAGAAAAAAAAAAGAAAAAGGCTTTATTCCATCCCTTCAGCACATGAAGCAGTGGAGCAGGGCAGAGCCCCAGGACCTGCAGGGAGCACAGAGGCACACTTGAACCTGGCAGCTCTGCTCCAGCAGCAGATCCTTCTGACAATGGCTCCTCCTCCAGCCAAGACAGAGACTTACAGTCTGGTGTCTCTGAAACAGGAGGCACTACTGTATGTAAAATGCACCCACTTTCTGTGCTGATAATAACCAGGAGTATTAGAGTATTAGGCTTCATATGGAGCTCTTTTTAGATCCCCTTTTTTTTTTTCTTTTTCCTTTCCATCGAGAGCTACAAGGCAGTTAGGATGACAAGACTGAATTTTAAGAGTACTAACAATTTTTTTTTTGTAAATTCTATCTCCACCAACAATCCTTCATGTTTATGAAATTCCATATTCATTTTTTCTATGGGTTGCACTGCTTGTAGTGACTGCTGAGTTCCACATAGTTACTGTAATGCCTGTAAATGTTTCATGTTCACCTTGTTTTTCCCATCCCACTGTTATTTTTGCATTTACTACTTTTCATTTTGTTTTGCAATGCTTTTTCTCGGCCTTACAACTGTGTCTACTGTCTGCTACAATTCTTCCTATTACCAAATTGCTTAAAGGAAATATGTACACTTCCATGCTATAAACATGAAAAAATCCATAAGATAGAAAACTGCAGTCTAATGTAAATCATGATGGGACACTGACAATGAAAGAACCTTAATTACTGTGGACAAAGCACACAGATCCTCATTTAACACACCAAGTAATTTGCCCTCAACCAGAAAGACCCCCAAGCTGACATCCAAACAGCTGTCTATCTACATACAGAGAAGCTGCCAGGTTTCCATACTGGAATGATCTCATAGACTCTGGAAAAAGATAAAAAAATAACAACAACAAAGCCCTGACATGTTACCATACAGACTGAATATACAAGCACATAAAATAAAAGGTTTGACTTCAAAAGTGGTTTGGGTCCTGGTACAGATCTGTGCGTACAGACTTTCTGTTGACTCCCCTCCTTGTACCGGGCCTAACTTGTTCTTGTTTCACAAACAAACAGAAGGTATGTACCAAATTCTAATCACTGTTGGAGAATTTAAAAGTATAAAGGCAGTAATGTTTTACCTGAGCAAGCTGCTCAGTTTTTACCTATGATGCCTCTCTCCTTTGGCATCAGCGAGCCATCGCTTAGTTTGAGGGAAAAGGAGAACAGGGAACAACAGGCAAAAAACCCAACAGGAGGACATTGATCTGTGTGCTGCTACCGAGGAGAAGTATCTGTGTGCAATTCAGTTGGCTTTGGCTTAGTCCTGAGCACAGATAGTTACTGAGCTCAGCGTGGTTCCCAGCTGTGTACACTGGAGCTGATCCTCCACTTGGGTAAATTTCCGTAGCTCAATTAGGCTGTGAATGATGACAATTTTACCAGCTGGAGACCAGTTATGTTTGGGGTTTATAAAAACACCGCGGTGCCTTTCATCATCAGACTGCACATGAGAAACCAGCTTTGAAAGTGCACACAATGTGTCTTAGCCTGCTTAGATGAGATACAGGCAAGCAGATCTCAGGTTTGAATAGCAACTGACAGGTTTGAATTTCTCCTTTGCCAGTTGCTAGGTCAGGATGGGTTGAATTTCCAAATATGCCACATACTCAAACTCCCAGTTGACAAGAAAGACTCAAACAGTCCATTATACCACTGAAAATTATGTGCCTTGAAGCGTTAAGCCAGGCACCAAATATGCATAACCAAACTTAAAAGAAATGGGCATAAGTCACTTGCTGCACCTCACATAGTGCATTAGCTGCACAACATGCAGTATCAAAGAGAATATTCTTGAAGCCTTAGGTAGACAGACATCTACAGTTCAATTTAGTATTTCACTCTATGGTTCAACTGCTGCTTTCCACGAATGAGCAAAGAACCAGATGTGAGAACCAGCTCTGTCTCCACATCCCTCGCTCTATCTCAGCCTCTTGGCACTGCTCCCACGCTGCCAAGTCTCCCGTGTTTCACAAAGTTTAGCTGCACAACCCAAAGGGCAGCTCTGCTGCCACTTTCCTTCAGCGCCACACGCAGGTGAGTACCCACACGGTGTCTGTGTGTGGGGACAAACGGGCACAGCCACGTGTGCACACCCCGAGCTCCCTGAGCACACCTGTGGGCCCTTCACACTCGGCACACGGCTCCGGGATCTCTCTCTCCCATCCTCTCTGCATAAATCAAGCAGCGGGAGGCTCAGAAACATGACGAATACGTTGGCTAGAATCTCTCCTGCTGTAAAGACACAGGGAGGAAGGGGGATACTAAACTAACCTTGCCTTGGATGGAAAAGCAGCTGGAATTTAATGTTCTTGGAAGGCAGCCCTGGCTGTTCAGACATGGATCTGCCAGGGAAGTCCCCAGCGGAGGCATTGCTCATTCTCCAAAACTAAAATGTCAAGAGAAAGCACTGGAAATCATTAAGCACTCTGTTCAGCTTTTCTTCAACAACCTAAAGCAGGGGGAAAAAAAAAAAGCCTCTGAACCACAAACAAACCAGAAACAAATTCTCAGTGTTAATACAAAGCAGAGGGGACATGATCGGGAATCTGAAGTGGGATTTAGCTTAATCATATCAGTCTGAAATGACACGGTATCAAGACAGCCTTAAAAAAAATATGACAAGAAGGAAGAGAGCAGAAAGTAGCAAAATAAGAGAAAATACATAAATAGAAGTGTGTTTGGCTGGGTTCTAAGGGACTTCAGGTGACTGCCCCTGCACCAGCTACACCTCCTGCAGCTGACAAGACATGCTGCTGCCCTTGGTCACCATAAACTCATCATGGAAAAGAAATAATCTTCAAATACAAGGAAGTCTTTACCGGGAGAAAAGCTTGCAGATTCCACAAGAGCACAAATCCCACTGGGAAGTCCATTTGCTTTTCAAATTAAGAAAAAAAGATGGTCACTTTGCCATCTGCTAGAGAAAAGCAGCTCTAGAAAAAAGTGTACGTGGTAGTTTTAATCCTCTCCCAATTCAGACATGTACAACAACTGCCTATCATTTTTTCTGGAGTTTGTATATCACAGCCCCTTCCAGAATTAGGGAAGTTTTCCTGGCTGATGTGCCTCTCCTACAAATGCTTCACTAATGAGGTACCTTCCAAACTGCTGACAGAATGGCACAGTCAGAACTGAATTTTGGGGCTCTGCTTTTGGTGGAAATGTAAATGACAAAGCAATACACATTGAAGAAAATAAAGACCCACTTGCCATTTCTGCAAAAGCTGTGGCAAACTTGGTAAGTGACAGGTTAAACTGAACATATCCTAACAAAATATGGTTCAGTATTTTATAACTTAGGTAACCTGGATGCTTGATATTGGCTGATTAAATAGCAGAAATTATTTTCCTTTTTCTGTCTGATCTGTAAATAATGTGGCAAATCCTTTTGGATGAGAGCTCTATCAAGAAAAAACCAATCACATTGGTACTCAAAAGAAGTGTCAAATTCTCTCAACTGAGAAAGTGCTCCAAACAAACAAACTTGGTGTTGGGTTGTTTTTTTTTTTGCTCCCAGTTAGGATTAATAACATTTCTTACAACACTGGAAAACATTTTCTTGAAGGAACCTACTGAGAAGCACCATGTCTGGAATTTATCCTACTCCCTGCACATCTGGAGAGGTTCTGCTCAAAGAGCTGCACCATGTGGATGGAAGGGGCAACTTTTGCAGCAGGCTGGAGAGAATGTCTCTGCCCAATGCTCTGCTGAACATCTCACAAAGCCAGAGCAAAAGGTACAGGTGAACCTGGGAGTTACTATGATGGAGCATTCACATGGAGGGAAAGGATGCCCAGCAGCATTCTGAGGGGAGCCTGGCACAGCCCTGTAACTTCTCCCAGGGCTGGGGAAGGAAATAAGAGAAGCAGAAGTTTGAGACACAAGAGAGGATTTCCAGACTTTTTATACACATATATTAATGGACACGTTCCAACAAAAAAGACAGATATCACTTAAAAAAAAATAAAATCAACAAAATGAGAAAGAGCCTTTGTGCACTGGAGAGACAATTAGAGTGAGACCTCTTCCCAGAATAGGCTTCCAAGCAGAAACAAATCACATTTAATCCAATATCTAGCAGTGTAGAGCAGATTTAAATTGACAGAATTTAAAAAAAAAAGAAAAAGTTCTATCCTTCTACAAGCTGACTGGTACAGCAATTTTCATCTAAAGCAGCAGCAGATCACCAAGACAAACATATTCATGGGGATTTCCTGTCAAAAGTCACTCTAATACAAATATAATTTTACTGGGAAAAAATAAAGCTCTGGAGTGACATCAGCAGAACACTATTTCCATTAAAAATGAGAAACGTGGCAATTCAGTTTTAATGGAAATTAAAGTGTGCTGGCACCCTCAACTAACTGTAAAGCCACTTAAGGTTTTGTTTAATTTTAAAAAATAATACTTCAAAATGGGACATACTGTCAATACTTTCACAGATCCAGTCCCACTTTCCATGAGCACTAATGGAATCCTTACAATTCACATGACTTCAATTTGGTTTACCACAAGAAATGACATACAACTTCAAATCTTTAGCATGATCTGCCAGAGAAAATTAAAATAACATTTTTCCACAGCTTGTAATTACTCAGACACAAAACACTCACTCTGATTAATCTTCTACTACTAACCCTGGAACCAGAATCCATCTTCACTCACACCCACTAAACTAAACCTGCATTTCCAGAGTACAAGAGACCCCCACCATTTAAATAAGGATAAACAGAGGCTCAAAGGCATTTCAAATCTCACACTCTTTGATGTTCAGGCACCAGAACCTGAAAATTTTTGTCTTTCAAAATTGAATTTCAATAGAAGGCACAACCTTAGGAAATGCTGGGCCAGCCTTTGAGGTCCCAGAAACCAGCAGATCTCAGATCTGCACCATTCTAGCCTGTCCCTGCAGTACAATTGGACTCAAATTACTATTTTACACTGCTTACAAACTAATGCAGATACTTTTAGAAGATGACATTTCTTTCAATATTTAACAATAATAGACTGTTCAGAAGAGACCTCCCACATGGCTAAGTGCTGTCTCCTGACATCACAGACATTTAAGCAGCAGTACAATTTCTTTCATGATCTCATTAAGCCCCACTCCTATCTCTCCCACCTCCCAGGTTAGGGGCTTGGTCTCCACTGTTCTTTGAGAAGCTGTAACAGAAACTTTCCCTGTATTTTAGGTACGTATTTTATGTATAGTCAGATTATGCACATTCGCTGATATGACAATCTCTTAATTCAGTTGTCCGTTTTCTTGTGTTGCAAGATATGGGTAAAGAGCCTGTTGAAGTTTCACAACGTGGTAATGATACATTCTTGAAATACTGAAATGAATCAGGGAGTAGACTTAACACATCAACATAACCTGAAAATAGAGAGTCTTGGGTGCCTTAATAGCTCTTTAAAACAAACCATGTAAAATCCATGTAGTTGCCAACATTCAAAACAGCATCGAATTAATTCAATTTGTTATTTCCTCACCAGCAGCACATTTTCCCTCCAATCTGACTGCCTTTTACATTTTCCTTGCATATCATTAACACTGAAGGGACCAATACTGGGATGATTTCATCAGACCATTCAATCATCATCTATAAACTGCTTAACTGAAGGACCTGAAGAAGAAGGTAAAACCAAGATGATGCATCACAAAAACCTCTTTTGGAAGCTCTTCACAGACACAACAGGAGGAAAAAAAACCCCACTGTATTTGCTTGTTTCCATTCAGCACTGAAAAAAAACCACTTCAAGAATCAAAAGGAAACACAAAGCACCGAGTTACACCATAAATATATAAGCCTTGGAGGATTTGTTACAAGGGCTGTATACTCTTCTTTTTATACTTAGATCTATTTAGTATTTTCTCCTTACCTTTTTCATTCACAGAAACTATTTTACTCCTATTTACCCTGGCCACTTCTGGGCAAACAAAATGGCAGAAGGACCAATGGCTTACCCTTCATGAGACTGGCAGATCTAACAGGAAAAGTAGGCTCTAACCATCATCCAAACGCATCATCAATCTTTAGGAAATCACTTCTTGGGTGTGCTGTTTGATATGCTATTGGAAAGTCTTCAGCTCAGCCAGCTCAGTCAAGTGACTATTTACTTATGGTGACTTTGATATAACAAGTTTCTTGGAGTGCAAGAGATGGTACTGTTGTATGAAGCCCCATGGAAAACCCTGGGTTCTGCTTCCACATGCACCCATTCACCAGGCAGGACCAAGCTTTAAATGATTTAGCTTGCCCAGCATTTTCTTGGATGGATATCTGTGAGACACAGCCAGGCCACCAGTGGGCTTTATCTCCACACATCATCAGTGTCAAAACCTATGATTTAAATCACGATAGCGGATATACTTTTGCCAGAAACACTGGAGCAGATGTGCTCTGACAAGTTATTCCTTGATTATTTTATTCATTCACAACCCATGGGGGAGTGCACTGGATATAATCTCAGCCGAGCTGGCTTAATCTACTGCCTGGCACTACTTTACCAAACGTGACACTTAGTGCTGCTCTACCTTGCCTCGATTTCTGAAATCTGTAGCACAGGGACAGTAGGACATCATTTCCCTCTGTAAGGCACTCTGAGAACAACTGATGAATCCCATAGTAAGAGCAGACATATTAACTGCCTGCTACTATTAAGAATTGGGCAGTAAGGCACCAACACATTCTTGATGAAGAGCCTCCTCTGAAATCTTATAACCATCAAGTTACTTAACATGACAGCTCTCAGTTGGCCAAATGTAACTGGAACAGCAACAGCACAAGGAATATGATTTAAGCAAGATGTTGTTTAGCAAATATTTATTAGATACCATAGTAGCAGGCATGATATGTCTCTGTCTAATGGCTAGCAGATATTCTCAGATAACCAAAAGGCTAATACTTTTATCCTGAAATAGTTTCCTTATTCCAACACCTTAGAAATTAAACCCAAAGCTGCGTGCAATATTACATGAAGTATTTTGACTCCTAAAAGGAAGTAATAATATGCAGATGTCTCTGACAAGATTTACACTGAAATTCAACACAAAGCCCAGGGCATATTTCCCACTGGCTCTTATTTGCTGCATTCATGCCATTTTGGTTCTACTCTTTATCATCTTACATGCACAGCTTCAATCCCTTTCTGAAAAAAACCCAGTTCTTTCTAGAACAGGGACCAAAACTGACACATCATCTTTCCCTCTGTCCACTCCCCAAATACACTTTGAGATGTATAAAAAAGTAAGGATATACATACAACTTTGCTTACAGATGAGTCAAAAGCTTGCCTATAACTTCTGTAGTAAGAGATACCAGGAGCTGTAGTATTCAGGGTTCCTAGAAGCAAGACTCTAGATTAAACCAAAACCAATGTAGTATACAGAGAACACTATCCTCATTTTCCATCTGGCACTCTTCTAATGAGCGTCCAAGAGGTTCAGCACAAAAGAAGGTCAAATGTGCTGTTGAATATCGCCTCTCCAAGATACTGCACCCAACAGATTTCAGGGAATGCTACATGATGACTATAGGAAGGATCTTGATGCATACGATTCCTCACGAATGTGCAAAGACTGGATCCTTTCTAGCATGACCAAGATGAT
The DNA here is from genome assembly GCA_013400935.1 of Turnix velox. Taxonomy (NCBI): domain Eukaryota; kingdom Metazoa; phylum Chordata; class Aves; order Charadriiformes; family Turnicidae; genus Turnix; species Turnix velox. Next base: position 90,030 of record VZTY01020901.1, read on the forward strand.
TCTTGAGTCATTCAATTGCTATCCAGTCTTTAAAGAGACTTGCTCTGCCATGGAAGGTAAAGGTCTTGAGAGCTCCCTTGTGCTGTCAAGCAAAGGCTTCTAGGGAAAAATAAGACTAGAAGTGACATCAGTACGTGTTTCTTTAAAAATTATTATTTAATCCTACCTGAGAAATTCCTAAAGTTTTCAACTCTGCTGACTGTGGGCCTCTCTGGTAAGTCAGATTACTGAAACAGTCAACACTAAAAAGTAAGCTTCTAGAGCAAGGTTATACTTTTCAACATAGATCTCAAATATTGTTATTCTAAGATGTGTTCTTATTTTCATTAACATACATTTTGATGGATGACACCAAGGAAACTAAGAGATGAGCAGTAACATTTTCATTATTACAGCCATCATCACATTACATAAAATTAAGAAAATGAAACCATAAAGATTTCAATGCATAAGTGACTTACCTTGCTAAAAGTTAGCTCCTCATCCTGTAGGTTTTACTCTTTCCTCTGAAGCCTCTGACACAGGTATAAGAGATCAGTCATTAAAACAAAAGCAGCACTAGTGTAACATTATGATGTCCTACTGGTGAGGAATTGACAACTGAGGTGAGAGTAACTCAGGCTCAGTAACTGCCCATAGGAAGTGTGGTGGATATGTAGCACAAGTCAAAAGTTCACAAAATACTTGCTACTATGAAATATCTCCAAGTCAGGAAATATAATAGATCATAATTATCCCACTTAGTTAGCCACGTTTTGAATAAATCTTAGATACGTGTGTATCCTTACCAGAGAGCACACTGCTGTTTCAGCATGGGGAACTTTGAATTTGCATATGCTTTTCCCAGTTCTACCATACAACTATACTGTGCAATTCACAACACCAGCCATTTTTTCTCTGAGTCTCTGGTTTGGGATTGCTCCTGTGTAAGGCAATATCTCCCTCCTCTCATGCTTTTTCACTGTATTTCCATCCATCTTCACCAAAAGAATGAGCCACTTCCTATACTCTAAACAGTCATCCCAAACCATTTCAGGAATTCCAGCAGTGAGCAACACAAGCCACAGTTACTGATGGCTGTAAAGTGCATCTTCAACAAGCAATGAATTGTTTAAATATCTCACTATTTTACTTGACCTTAAAACAGTTCAGCCACTTTTTCCACAGTACAAGTAACACATTACTACCTGGAAAGAAAGTGAAAGATGTATTAACACTTTGCTGACAGCTGTGTTCTCACACAAGATCTTCCTTTAGCTTGCATTTTGTGTTTTACTAAACACAAAACATCACAACTTTTTGAATCTGAAAAAAAATGCACTTCCATTTTTCCCTTTGCAGGTAATTTCCTTTTGAATGTTTCAGAATTAAAATTGCAACCTCCTGTTCCCTGGGATTTTTCATCAGGCCCCTGACATGCTCTGTAACATTATGCAGATGACATACAAATGAGTCTTCTAAAGAGAAAGACATTTAGCAAAGGCTGGTTTTGCACAGCAGCAACGAATAGCCTCTTGTACCAGTTCTGGGAAACAGGCAGAAGGTTTTACTTTGGGTCTGCATTTTGTCCTGAAGTACCAAACTGCACTAAAAACAGGGAACTTAAGCAGCAAATACCAGTGCAAAAATAACATTACCTATGTAAGGACTTATGTTTCAGCCATAATGCTCAATTTCAGTGAAAACCAATAAATACATTACTTACAAATCAGAGGCACAGGTTCAGTCTTCTGTATTCAATTTATTTGCTGTTATAAAAAACACATCTCCTCAGTGTTGAAGCAAGGCGTCCAATCCATGCCAAAATGATATCATCTGCTTACATCTGGATATCATCTGCTTACATCTTTGTTACCTAACAGTCTCACTTGCAAAAACTGAGCTTAGTAACAAAAAAGAGGAAAGCTCTTACACAGTTCTTACACTCTGAAAAGGAGCACAAAGTTGATGGACTCACTAGCACGTGTGCCAGAAAAAGGGAGCAGGAAGTAACACCCACAATAAAAATCTCTCCAGTTGGGAAGCAAGGAAGGGATTAGGTGTGTTTCCCCAAACTGTCTTCTCACTGTAAGGACTGCAGCCCCTCTCCTGCAAAGAGGAGTCCAAGAGACAAGAATACAAGGAAAGAGGCCAAAGGAGTCTGTGGCACTTCTTCAATTTGGAAATAAATATATAAGTAAACTAAAAATACTACAAAGAACTCTCGCTCCAGCAACTTCTAACAGACGCTGCAGAAAAATGCCCTCAAGGGGCACCCTTAAAAATTTATAGGCAGAAAGTTTTTGAAAGACTTAAGCCAGAGATAAATGATGAAGCCAACAGAGTAGAGCACCAGACTTAGAACTGCAAGCAGAGATGCAGCTGAAACAGGGGATGAAGTCTATTTGCAAGACAAGGCATGTGGAATCAAGAATCCCTTTCCTCTGTGCCTCTCAACCTGCAGTCTCATGTCTGGAGAGCATGGAGTCAGAATTTGAGTTAAAGCATCTCATCAGAAAATCTGTCAGCCAGAAACTGGTGGGCAAAATAAAGGACTTTGAAAAAGAACCAGAAAACAGCAATCATCACCTAATTAATTCTGATTCTTTTTACACTATAAAGCACAAAACATTTTCTCAAACACAGTAATCTGGAAATAAGAAAAAAGCAGAGGTTAACAAAAGTCCACTTTATTCCTTCTTTCTTTAAAAATACATTTGATAATCAATGTTCCAATTAATGAGGGGAAAAAAAGAGGAGGAGCCCAAGGCTGACAATCCTACAAGCATTTCACAACCTCACCCTACATCACTTCCCACTGAGTGCTGTGACATCCTGTTCAGTGAGGATTAAGAGAATTTAAAAGATGGAGAAAGCAGAGAAGCTGCACCAAAGAAAAAGTGAATGCAATACAAGGCTTTGTGTGTTATTCATTCCTTCTTCATTTTCAGTTTATCTTCCATGTAGTTGCTCCTTAACTGAAGGACCAATCTGCCTGATCACTGCTTTCAGTGAGTTTGAATTTATCACATCTCTAAGTACCATAACAACAGAAAAAAATCTGATATATCAGCATGAAAAGTCATACTAAGAGAATGAATTCTGAAACCAAACACGAATCTCTGCAATGAACTGTGTTTTTCTGCTAGCTTTTAGATTTCTCTTGTATCAACAGACAACAATCTACATGCTACATTTCAGAAGTTCATTGAAAAAAGCTACTAAAATTCCAGCTAATCTCAGCACCATTCCGACAGTCAAATTCCAAGCTGGAGCATGAATGCAGGCTTTAAATGAGAAATTAAAACTTCAGACACAGGCTATCTTTTAAATCATTTATTTCAGTAGGAAAAATTTTGAAACCTGTACTTAAATTCATTTAAACTAGCTTATGCAAACACACAATTTTCACACGCACACAGAGAAGAAAGTATTAAAAAGTTGAAGAAAAAGGCTAGAGGACAGCCAAACTGCACATCACTCAGTGAGATCATAGTGCAATCCCTCCACCCCTGTAACACCTCACGCCAGCAGGGAACATTCAAAATGGCTTGTGTTTACTGCATGACTACCTTGATACCCCTTCCAGTGATAGTTGGTCCTTACAGGATTATCATAAAATGTGTGATTTCCTGGTGCTTTTCACACTCCAGTATAGTAGCATGTGAGTGGACATGCTCCTGTACACATGGAACTTACAGCGCCTGAAAACAAGACATCCTTAAACCTTTATTTCAGCATCTTATCAATTTATACCACTTTTCAGTTTCATCTGTGAATGGCTCTGGAATGGTAAGAAGTACCTTCAGGAAATACATGTGAAGGCCAGGACCTACCCAAATAAAGAGAAATAAAATGCTCATCAGACACAGACAGGAAACAGAATATTTATGATCCTTTCAGCCATAAGAGCAAGATGAGGCTAACAGCCATAAACCATGCCATGACCTGCAGGAAGATGCATTTCCTTGTATTTCATACTTTTTTTCTTAGCAATACAATTGCAAGACAACTTGTGAGCTCTGCAACAGGCATGGCAAAACTAATCTGTCCTTTTCCTTTGACCTAACTCTTCTGTTGTCTTTGAATATTCTTAGAAAGCAAGAAATTAATTTTCAAATTATCCTTCCCTTTTCAACATCTGAATTTACAAACACTGTAGTAAAACTGTTATGGTTTTATCAGGATGTGTTCCAGGAAAACAAATATTTAATTGCTTAAGAACAATACATTCTTACTCTCATTTCCTCTTCCAAAGCTTATAAACTCTTGCTACAAAACCAGACTCCAGCAGTTATTTCAGTGAACACCCTCTACCTGTTATTGGCACTAGAAATACAACACACAAAACTGAGCTTCTGAGATATTAAGAAAGAGTAAGATTTATCTGAGCCTTCTCTTTCCCTAAACAGTCTTTTTTTCCTGTAGTATGTATTTTACATTAATTAAAACCTTGTAAGAAGTAAATCTTCTCATAAGAATGCTCTTCAGTGTTTAAATCAAAGTGGGAGAGAGGAAAGCAAGCTCCTTTCTAATCATATAAGCTCTTCAGTTCACGTGGTCTGCCCTTTTCCAATCCTCCCCTCCACTAATCTACTAAGAAGCATATCAAAACAAAAATAAATTTTTAAGAAGTCTGAGCTACTTCTGACAAAAGCTGAACAAGCCCAAGCATTTTTCCTAAGAGGCTATCCAAATACAGTAAAAACCCCAACAGTAAAGCAACTCAAGCCACAACTATTTTACATTGACCAAAACATCAGTTTTCTGCAGAAATGCAGTGACTATAAGGAATGTCACCCCTTGGTGCATCAAGGGCACAGAAAGCAATCCTGCCATTGTGATACTATCAGCACAGAAATAAAGGAATTGGTCTTCAAGTCAATAAGGCACTGATTAAAAGTCCTCCCTAAATCCAAACACTCACCTGCATTATAAATCAGAATGATGGTTTTAAAAAAGGGACAATCCCTACAAACGAATTCAATGGTCACTCATACAGATTCTTTTCATGACAACTCTCTCAAGTCAAATCATCTTACGCACAAGAAACTTCTCAAGAAATTTAAAGGGCAATACTTAAACAATAACAAAACTTCCAAAATGTGTCCTTGTAGGTAGAATAAGCAATTAACTGCTGTGATTTAGTACTAGTCCTGCTGTCTTGATGCCTGCAACAGGCAGCATACTACAGTGAGCCAAGGGTAAGAGTGGGACTACTAATGCTGGTGAGTTCACATACCAAAAAAAGGGACAAAAACCACTGACAGAGCCGGAAGGAAAACCATCCAATCTTACCTTGATTTGGCCACAAGATTTGCTACAGTTAACCAAAACCAGAAGATCAATTTGCCTTCTATCAAAAGGGACCTCACCTCCTTGGGTGCCTCAGGAGCACAAAAAAACCCACAACCACTCCTGCTGGAAAGGAAAGCATTTCCTATTATCATTTATTATGTCTGATCCTAAGAGAGGAGGACTACTGTTGATGTATAAATGCAAACAGAGGAGGCTGATGTTGCAAGAAAAATTAGATTAAATTAATTTACTTCTAGTGGGGAAAAGATAACTACTGAAATCCTGCTGAGTTGTTTTATGCTTTCCTTTGCTTCCAATATTTTTTCAAACATGCATATTTCCATAAACACTTCTCTTAGTAAAAGTGCTCTGCAGTTGCTTTTTGAAGAGGAAAGTTTACACCCAAAAAGGAGACACCAGTTCCTCAAGCGGGAGGCCAATGCTTTTGTGTAAGCAGGGGGCCACTTAACACTCCCAGCTGCAGAGCTAACAAACAATGTCTGCCTTTGCAGGCTTTTCTTTTCTAGGTCTTTCTTAAGTATGATACGATTTTTCACGGTAATTCTAAAGAGCTAATGGTAACACAATTTTACAGTTGGATGACAAAGCTCCGATCATTAAGTATGCACATTCTCTTACTGTGTGCAGTTTTAATGCCTGTAACTTGCACCTAAATACTTAATGACTCGTAATGACTGAGTAATATTCCTCTGGCATGAAATCCCTGCAAAACAGAATACATGTCTGTGGTGGTCTATGTTTATTCCAATTATCAAGAGTTTCTCAAAAATAAATGAAAATAAGTATCTAATTTTGTTTTCTAAGGAGTCTGGGATAGAAGTGAGGTTTAACAAACCCAGCCAAACATAGTACCAATGGAAGGAAGAAAAAAGCTAGAGGGAAGCATTCAACCTCCAGTGCCATGTTTCATATGTCTAATGCCCTGCACCCATTTCATAAAGCAGATGCTCCCTGTTGTTCAGTCTTTCCCAAGACTGTTAGTTCATCTAACAAAGCCATTAGCAGTCAGCAGGGAATTAACATTTACATGGCAACTCTTGCTATGAAGACTGACTCTGAATACTTTTTGCTCATAGATCTTTCAAAACAGGGTGCTCCAAGGGGCATCTTCAAAATCAAAACATTACAAAATAAAGTGACAAGTATAAGCTGAAGTATTTCAACAGTTATTAACAAGACAAAGAATGAAAGCAAGTCATTGAAAAGAGAAATCAACGGGAAACTGACAGCTATCTGAAATAGTATGGATGCCAGTCTTACCTGAATACCATGAGCTCATTGCTATCCTTGTTTTCTCACCACTGGTGTTAATTATTTAATTTTTTCAACTCTCTATTTAAAAAAATATATTAAAAAAAGAGCATTACTATGTTCTTTACAGCATGTTTGACTTGTGTGAGTCTTTCCAAAGCTTAGCCGAGGCAGCTTTCCCTCAGGGGACAAACCCACCACCTCTTTCTGAGCACCATTTATTTGGAAATATGTAACATTTCATTACTTGTGTTTTGCCCTGTGGCAACTACGTGGCAAAGGGGGAGATAAGCAATAGCAATACTGAACTCCTCACTGTAACAAGTGCAAATAGTGTTGCCTGTGTTGCAATTAGTCACTCCAGTTATTCTGGCCACACATTTTAAGAAACTTCTCCCACAACATTCAGTCTCTGACATAAAAACAGCGTATGTGAGGCAGAAAAACAAGGAAGAGCAGGAGGCCTAAGAAAGTTGGTAAGAGCAACAATTCACTGAGTGATCATTTGTGAATGGTTTTTCCCACAATCTCCCTGACATAAAAATCTAACTCAAAACAGCTGGAAAATACACAAAAAAAGTAATAAATGACACCTTCTGACCTGGCTCTGTCTAGCAAAGCTGTGTGCTGTCAGGCTGCAGCTCCCAGTTGCATGTTTTCTTTCACTAACAGAAAATACAGCTATGCTGCAATGACCCTACAATAGCTTATTTAAAAATCCACACAAAATGCTTAGAAAAGTATACTCTGTTAAAAAGACACATTAAGTGATTTTAAAAATGAAAAATAACTTAAATTTGTGCAAAATTAGTACAGTAACACTACTAGCTACAAAGATGTTGTCTTTACTATACACCCAACATGGGTGAAGCTGGGAGATGTGTGAATTGCAGAGGGATTCAGCACAAGCAACCCCTTCCCAAAACACATGACTTCAGGATCAGAACAGACCATTCCTTCCCCATGAGAACAGCAGTTTGCAAAGAAATACAAATTTGCCTGGTGCTTGTGGTGTAATTCTGAGAGAAACATCTTTCCACTGTTTTCTTTCTACCAAATGCCAATTCACAAGAACAATTCTTGGAAACATAAATCAGCCCATTACCTTTATAGCATTAACTGGTTGGGGGTGTGTGTGTTTTGTTTTTTATTACTGTGAGAATGGATTATGCTTCTTTTTTGCCCTCTAAAAATCAGAAATCAATAATTTCCATTAAGAGATTAATTCAAATCAAGAAAAAAAACCCAAAAGTGAATTTATAGGCTTCTACTTCAATGCAATAAACAAACTGTACATTTTTGAAATAACAACTGCTAGTAGAAACCTTTATTGACAGACAGAGAACTCTGCCACAGACTGGTAGGCAGCTTGTTTCTCTTCAAAAAGGAGTATTCGTGGTGGAATCTGCGAGCGTACTTATGGCCACTAAATCACAATGCCAATAGAACAGTTACTACTTTTCACAGACTTTGAAGTTCTATCAGAATCATATTTTGGAAAATGTTTCCTTGCTTTACAAAGATCATCTTTTTCAGGACTAAAGACTAATCATCCAGGAAACTGTATCAAGGAAACCCAAATAAAGCAAGAATCAAAGTCTTAAGCATGTAACACACATACAAAAGCACAGCTCCCTTTTTACAACTGTAACGTCTTTCTCTGTAATTAATTTTAGCAACCAAGAATTATTCCTGTCAAGAACAGAATTTTGACAGTCCCACACCTTTTCTTTCCTTAGGCTATCCTACCTTCTAATAAATTATTTCCCTGAAGATCAAAAGAGCTTCTGTATCTAAGGCCATGTTATGAGTATCACACAGTGTCAACTATTTTGACCAAAACAGGTACTAGAATCAATTATTGCCAAATAAGAACACGAAAGCTTGAAATTGTGCCTCTTTTTATAACGTAGAACTTTTAAGTGACATCAAACACCATACACTGACAGCGGTCCCTAACTGATAGCTAACAGATACATAGAGAAGTAAAATGTCTCCATGAATACAACCAGATGTCGGGGGTTTTCTGTCATCCAGCCTTTGTGTGTAGGAGAATGACTCATGTAGAAAAAAATGGGAAGAAAACACTCAGTTCTGACCCAACAGTGCTTTCATATTTTTCTCTCCCACACACACACTCTTATCACCCAAAGCATGTGAACTATATTTTTAACCAGGTATTAGGTGACAATGTACCAAAAAAATGTTTGGAGTGTAAGTGCTCAGCCTTTGTGCCACTTGTAGGGAATGTGGCTCTCATACAGTACCAAGGTTGGTGAGTTTACTGCTGTTTTAAACTTGCACTTGTTACATTTCTTATATGTCTGAGAGAAATGACACTGGCCCAGGCCAAGCGTGCCTTGAACAGGCTCCCATATCAAGAACTCCTGGTATAGTCTAAACAACATCTCTAGAACATGTAGTACCTCTTTTACCTGGCTCATACGTAGCTTTTGATACGTCTCTTAAATACCAGCTTATTTCTTTTCTTAGAATGCCTAAAAAGGAGAGTTATAGTCAAAATTAGTATAAAAGAAACTCAAACTAGCTACAATCTATTTAACTCAAGCACAGCACCGCCAGAAGTTTCACACACACTATTTGGTGTATCATGTTGGTTTTCCTTTCACTCTTTAAGGCAGTGGTTTCCACAGGTCAGTTCAGAGAATATAACGAAGCATGGTCCATGGCAAATCATGTTGCAACTCCATTTTTAATTTGGGAGACTCTGCTCCCCAACCATTAGCGACTTTGTTCAGGGCTCCAGAGTTCAGAGATTTGAGTTGACAGGCTCTGTTCTGGCACAGAATACAGCTGGCACATTTTTCATCAGGACCTTGTTCTCAAGTATGAGATGGTTCAAATTGTTCTTTTTTTTGTTTTGAATCAGCCTATTATTCAAAGGTCATCAAGTTGGCAGGAACCTGAAACCAAAAATATAAATGATAGAAGATTTTACTTGGGAAAACTACTTCCATTACACTGCTTCACAGACTACTCACTCACCTGTTTAAATGCATATCATTAACATTCATTTTGTTACCAAATAAAAGAGAAGAAAGAATGCAACTATGATTCAGCAGTACAATATACTCAGAGTTATAGAAAACCCAGGTCAACTCCAGTGTCTCACCCAGATAATTCTTGGCACACAGGTCAGTGACTGATGCTGGCCCTCTAGTATTTTAAAGACTAATCTAAAAAAAACAAGGCATAAACACCTGCCTGAGTTTTTCCCACAGGAAACCTGACTGCCTGCTGCAGACAGCACATCCTTTCATGAAGTTTCAACAAGGGTACATGACATTAGTTTATATCCCAATTTTTCTCTTCATCAAGAATTTGCCTCACAGCAACATCTGTTTACTAAGTTTATTAAAGAGCCACCACATCCCTGATGACTGTCAGTAATGACTTACTGATCAATAAGTAACCAGTTTGGTCAGATTGGTCAGATTTGAAGCAGGCATTTCTTGCTTTGCATGTGCCACTGACCTGTAGAAGCAAGAATTGGGCTAAAGTTCTGACAATAAAATCAAACATAACTTCTACTAATATAGTTCCCAAAATTATTCAACTGCGTAGGTGTCTATACTTCTTCAAAAGCACATTTAAACATCTGATCATTCTTAGGCAGTCATGCTGTTAACATTTTAAACAGTACCACAAGACATGTCTCCAGGAAAAACACTAGTCAGAAGTCAAAACATAATCAAGAGAAAATGTTACAAAATGTTTTTATTTACCTTTTTTTTTAACTCATTTGATAAAACAACCTTTGTAACCTAGTGTCTGTGTGAAGCATTACTTCCGTGTGAGCAACAATGCTGCAGAAACCCAGGTAGTACAACATGCTAGAAATCATGCTACAAATCACAGTAGTGGGGGGTTTTGACCTTTTAGTGGTAGGTTTCTTTCATTAATCGACTCCCTTTTTAAAATATCCTGTGCTTATCTTTAATTTTCTGTCATATTTTCCACGGGAGGCCCTGTCAAGATCCTTAAGCAAGCTGCTTTTGCACAAGCCAAGGGCTGGATGTTTTAAACAAGCCTGCACTAAATAATACTGTTAAGCTTTACCCTCCTCAGAGGGTAGTTCTCAAGCTTACATGGAAGTCACCACTTTCTTACAAACGCCTTGTGCCACTGTTTGCTACTATTCCCACATTATTCACGCAACAAGACAATTTCCTCTCCTTTGCAATGTCTCAATTATTTTAAGGGAATTTCTGGAACCCTCCTTACTCCTTAATATTTCTCTCTGAAGCAGAATTGAACAAGAAAGCAAAGAAGAATCTGAAAAGGTCCTTCCATTTCCCCTGGAAATTCAGTAGCATTTTATTACTCTAGGAACTCCATAAACAAATGCAAAAAGGTAAAAGGAGATGTCAGGAAGACAAATTAGAAACGTAATGATGATGGAAAAGTTCAGTAAGAATTTACATGGGAATGAAATTTAATAGGGTTTGGAGTAGTCTTTATCTTACTTTTTGTTTCAAATGTCTGCCAAATGTAGCCATGACCAAACTTTTTTTTTGAAATAATACATTTTAGAAATACATCCAAACAACAGAAAACACAAACATCAACACATGATAAAACAGCAGTATGTGAAAGTTATCTGAAATTGACATTGAATGTTAAAATTTACAGCTTCTTATATAACTGTAAAATAATGTTTTAAAAAAGGTCAATGACAAAAATACTACCCCTTGGACAGGTATTTTAGAGCATTTCTTTTATTTCCCTGACTGCTTTAAAAGAACCTCAAGATAGCCCCAAATCATTCTTAATTACCGCAGAAACTCTGAGGATTTGTTTGCAATGGGACAAACAGGTAAGGCAAATCAATAAATATGTGAAAAAGATGTACAGGCTGCTCAGAGCAATCATTTACACCTCCGTCAACTTGAATATCTACAGATTTAGAACTTTCAACAGCCCCTGCTTTGTGCTCTCACCTGTTGTCTGTTGCTTTGGCAGGCAGCACTCAGGTGTTTAAACCAGAGCTTTGCATTCATTCCAGCTTGAAACTTGTATGAGTTTCCTAAGTGAGAAAGGCAGAGAAAAAAAAACCATAAAAATGAGCACAGTACTATATATGTAATCCCTCCTGATATACAAGTTAATGTGAAATTAAAGCATTACGACAAGATTCAGGGCAGAAGGTTCATACAACTTTTTTGTCTGTCACAGTGGAAACTTAATTGTACGACCTAGTGCAACAGGAGTTTCAGCTTGCCTGCCTTCTTTCTAACATTCTAGATTTCAACTAACACCAGGAAAGAACAACTGTCAACCAGGAAAGAACAAAGCATTTCTCAGAACCATACAACAAAAATTATTTTGTTCTGGGTCATGACTGCAATTTTTTTATAATACTGATAGGATAAGGATATGGGTGTCTCCACAAATGAACAGTATTTTATATTTGTTAATGAAGTGCAAGATAACACCAAAATGCACTCTAGAAAGATATATATGAAAATATTTTAAAACTGTTCCTAACATAGTGTCACATTTCAGACAAGTATTTCCAGTGTCTGGTGCTACACAGTGCTTGCTTGGGCCTGGAAAACCCAAACATTACAAAAACATTTCAGATTTCATTGCCAAGTTTAAGACACCAAGGATTTTTTATTTACATCATGTTCCAGTGGTGCCAGAACAGTTGCTTGTAAATAATATGTCCTAAGATTTCAAGTAGACACAACAATAAATAACGTTAAGCTCCTTTATCTTACGGTGCTCCTTCTACATAGCTTGAAATGGAAAAGTAACAATTTCTTCATAGTTTATACTGGGCATAGTTTAAATCCAGGGCACTGAGTTGAAGTAATGGAAACCAGACAATATCTCATAGCATTTTGGGTTTTTTTTTTTTCCTAGTAATAGCATTAAATTTGAACACATGGATTTGTCAGAGCTTTGTTTTACATTTGGGGAGGAGAGGAGACTGGTCAGGCATGTAGTGTTAGCTAATACTGAACACCTTTTTATTTTTTGCCTATGTGAAAATGCCTCTGAGTGGTCTAAACCCATTTTGTAAGAATGTAGAGTAATTCACTTCCAATATAAATTACAGCTGGCAGTGTTTGGGAAGTTTAGAACTTAAAGAAGGCTAAGAATTCTGCTCAAGCAATTGCTCTCGCAATTGGATGGATGTGACATGGTGGAGAGCAGTTGAATAAGTGAAAGGTAACATCCTTCCAGTTTCATCCAGTTGCTTACACATATCTCAGCAAAGCAAATTATTATTCTGGGAACCATTATACACTTGGTGCAAGAATTACTTACCCTTCTCAGAATCAGTCAACAAGAATTGATCAGGATGTTCAGGGTCATCTGCCATCATCACCATCCAGCCCACCACTGACACATTTTTACTCGGTGTGGATTTGAACTGAAAATGTAAGCACAGAGATAAACTGAAGTAAAAAAGAAGCTTCAGCCAACCTGACTGCACTGCACAGAATAAGCATTCAAAAGGGCAGCTCTTATCAGGGACACTATTAGAGACACAGGATATCTTCAAAGGAAACACAGCATTTCAAAACATTAACAAAGTCTACAAATTTTATAAGGCATGAGTGAAAACAGAACTTAGCACAATGAATGACAGTCCAAACAAATTTAAAGGAATAACACAATCCCTCAAAATGTGTGCCAGACATCTAAATTGCACTGTATGAATACAATAGCACTGCTCATGAGTATGTATACTATTGTTCCAAAAAAGTATGCTAACAAATGCAAGGCTAATGAAAGGTTAATGTAAAGGAGAATTAAACTTGCCTGTGCCATAATTATTCAAAGTTAATATGAATCAATTATTACGATAGCCTGTTACTTCACATAAAGTGAGTCCTGGGGACAAGATAACACAACTGTATAGTTAAATACTGTGATCTGGTGAGTGGAAAGGATCAAACAAGGATACTAACTTAATAAACAAGTGCACAGAACATAATATGCTTGTTTAGTGATGAGATGTGCAAAACAAAAGGTTTCCTTCAAGGTATTCCACTCTGACATGTTACTTAGGACTCTTCAAGCACAATACTTCCATGAGCCCTTCTCCTTAGTCCCAGCTCTTCCCTTATCTGGCCAGTATTACTTTCTACTTCTCAGGCTTCTCTCAGTTGCAGGTTTCTCACACATTAAATCCAACTCATTTCCAAATCACAAGCTTCCTTCTTGGTCACCCTGCTTATCTATCACTAGATCCTCACAATTTGCCTCTCCCTAGTTGCTCAGCCCCATCCAAGCAGCAAATGTATTGTGTTTCCTTTTAGAAATATTGCTTTACCATTACAAGTGTAGAACTATGGTTTCAGCAAAAGGAAGCACTGCTGGTAATGAGGTTAAGCATATCACAAACAAAATAAGAATTTATGAGAATATTCTTCTGTATGTCAGTATATCATTACTTTATGAATAAAATTCCAGGTCAGCCTAATGTCAGTTACTTGAATCCATGCCACTGATTAAACTGAAATTTAAAATGTAGCCTATTGCACAAGTAGGAGACAGATAAATTTACCTGGATGGTGAAGGTCTCCAGTTAAAATACATTAGAATTTTAAATGAATGGAAGTTAGACTGATATTTGAAAGAAAAAGTATTTCAACTGAGTTCAAATCATTTAAGACTCCAGACTCTCTGTCCCTTACAAATATATGAATGCATCAGCTGTCTTTTTTGATGCATTTGATGAATGCATCAACTGCCCTTTTTATATGGCTATAGTTCCACATGCAGGAATCACTCCATCACAAGTTCCTACTAGTCATTTACAGCTGACATTTTTGTAATGTCAGAGAACATATAAAAGCTTGGAAATTTTGAAGGGATACTTGCACAGATAGCTTAAGTGCAGAAGTGATGATGACTGTTCTTAGGAAAGATCTGCCTGACAAATTTCAAAATGAATGCATTGTTTTTATATTGTCATGGATAAAACTGTGGGAAAAGACCATTTCTCACAAAACCTGCAAAAAAACATATACTAAAGTTAAGTAACTACTGCCTTTGGAGGTGGACAGATCTGGTAGCATGTCATAAGAGCATGTAAATCTTAAAGCTCCATCAGACAATATTTCATTACAGTGAGGGCTGGGTAACGTAACTTCTTTACAAATAGAGACTAAAATTTCTTTGGAGATACAAGTCAGTGATGACAAACAGTAAGGAATTTTATCTGAAAGAAGGAATAAAGACAGAGAAAGGGAATAAAATAAGGCCAGTTCTACAAAGCATGAACAGTTCATTTTCACGGAGGTTGAAATTCAAGTCACAGAAAAGCCTTCATAGGTCACAGATCAAAAAAAAAAAAAAAGTACCAATGGAACAGTACTCATGTCTGGTTTCATGAAAATAGCACATTTGCAATTTCCTACCTTGGTTCTATACCATGGTAGTAGGTATTCAATATGTGAATTACCATGTAATCAAAACTGCTAGAGCTAGAACTTCTTTTTCTGTTTTATTCCAAACAATTAGTTAATGAGCATACCTCTCCAAGAATCTGAAAGCTCAACACAAGGAAAGTCTCTCTTGCCTGCATCAATCTGTCACCACTTGAAATACATGTCAGTTGTCCATTGCTGTGCACGGCTGGATTTGTATTCCATGTTTACTGAGTCCCCCTGGGCAGTCAGTTCTTTCTCCACTGATGCAGACCCTTGCTAACAGCCAGTCTGCTTTGTTAATGTGGAGGGAATGAAAGCTTCAGGGTGATTTAATGTTCCTCGTTCCTCTCTGCTTTTTTTAATACAGGCTTTTGGAATGACACTCTTCTTACACATGTGCTAGGATTCACATAACTACTTTTTGTTGCTGCTGTTCTGAGCTCAAAGGCATTTATACATAAATCTGAACCAAAACCTTTGAATTAATCTGCAAATAGATTTTTCACTCCAACCTTCTGGCACCTATGAATCTCCTTATCTCCTGCTGAGGTTTTACAGTTTTCTAAATGCTTGAATCATAAACTTAGTGGTGGCACACGTGCCCTACAATGACAGCATTCTTTCCCATGGCATTTCAGAGAAATTTCCCAAGCAACACTACCAAGATTTGTGATGCCACTAAATACATATAATTCTCAATATAACATGCTATGGAAGACTTAGGACAAACAAGGATTCATGCTTGACCATGAAGGATCAAAAATTCTTTGTTGCTTTTTCAAGTACCTACAGACATGGAAAAATCTCTCAAGCATACTATGCTGTCACAGAAATTGGCAAGATTTTTCCAGCCCAATTCCTACGAACCGTTTTTATGGGTGTACTCATGTTTTTCAGAGCAAATGCTTCCTTAACACTAAATTTAAATTGGCTATTCTAAAGTGTTTTTTTAAAGTTATCTTATTTAATTATTATTCGTTTCTAAAAGTGTACAGCTGCTACTATTTTATTACAGAAGCTTGACTGTGGGTACTACTTCAGCATACAATGTAAAACCTGAAGTGTTCCTCATGGATTCTTCTCAGATCCTGCACTATCACATATTTGAGCTCGGACATTCATATGCTCATGAGAAAGCATTTTCATTACTCTTGGAATAAATGAGAGCCATTACTTAAAAGATAATGATCATATTTCATAGCCTTTCTTTGTAAATGCAGCACAAGAAAATTTGATAGATTCAGGTAGAATCATAGAATAGTTTGAGTTGGAAGGGACCTTAAAGATTATCTTAGTTTCAACCCTGCTGCCATTGGCAGGGACACCTCCCACTAGACCAGGTTGCTCAGTGTCTCATCCAGCCTGGCTTTAAACACCTCCAGGTACCTAAAGTCCTCTTCACTAAGACCAGATTCACATCTAGAATAGTCCACTGGATCCACTCTTTGTCTTTGATCATAGGCATAAAAAAAAAGAGCTGGTTTGCGAATGTTTAAAAAGGAGGAGACTTCTTGCCCTTTTTGCTGGATTACACTGGGATTTTTATGAGCTAATTTTCCAAAGAGGTTGGCTAGTCTAAAGCCTGGAAGAGCTTTCAATGTCAGTGCATTTCAAGTCCTCAGTCTCAGCTGCCTGTAGCAATAGCAGCAGAATGCTCAGAAACATTCCTGCAATCAAGACACATTTACCAGAGAGCTCCAGCCAGGAAACTTTATGTAGCAGACCAACTTTTTCACTGTCAGCGTTGCTTTCCATGCCACAAAGGCCTTGAGAAAGGAAGCTGAAAAGACAGATGTTAACATGGCTCCAAAAGATGCCTGGAATACTTTACCTAGGTACATCTCAGAGGTATCAGTCTCAGAAAAACAAAGCAGCACCCTTTTAATAAATTTAATTAGGACAGTGCCAAAACAAAACTAGAACAGATCTAGCACCAAGTTTCTTTATTTTGCAGAATGGGCCTTTTCACTGGATATTTGCACAGTGAACACATACTCGTTCATTACACATGGTTTATTCTACCTTGGTTAACTTACTTTCATTAAATGCAATCAAATTTGAATTGAAACACGACACTTGACAAATCCTCTTTACAGATTCCAAAACAGAAGCTGGAACATTGCCCAAAACCCCTGTAGTGAAATGAGTGATAATCTAAACTATCACTGGCAGACTAGCTGAACAAAGTTACTGACCACCTATTATTAATCTATGTAGTAAAGTGAAGCCTCTCCTCCTAAGCACAGCTCTTGTCAGATTATACTCAATGTTATAATTAGCTTTGGAGCAAGAGTGTGTGTGCATTCACTGTGAACTAGTCATTTCAATAAAGGATAATCCTAACACTGTCTAATAGATGTTAAATTATTTTAGTGATGACTAACACCTGGGAAACAAAATCATACATCTGAGCATTATAACATACCTTGCATCCACAAACACAACAAAGTATTTTATCTAACAAGCAAAAAGTAGGATACCAGCTTTCTGCAGACAAATCCAAGTTGTGTTGAAAAGTTCAGTTCAACTGCACACAGCCAACTGTTAAAAATTAGCTCTACCCCAGCAGTCATAATTTTTTACTATCACCCTTTCAACTCTCTTTCCTGGGAATTGTGTTGCTCAAACCCCACTTAATATTCACAAGCCATAATGCTGGCAGGCTTCTGACAGATAACACTGCCAGCACTATGGCACTCCGTCTCCTTGCCTCTATCTGCAAACTTCCTTACTGGTCTGTTGGCACATCCTTGGACAAATAAACATTAGTACAAACAACACGAGACACATTTTTAGCTTCTAAGGCACAAGTCTCTGTTCACTATTAAGTTGGTTGTTATACATATCAACATATAAGTAATATAGGGAATATAAAAAATTAGCAGGTTCAGAAAATAATTTTGAAAGAGCATTCGAAATTATATGACTACATTTCAAGACAAAAGTAAAGGAAGTAAAGGCTTTTGCAGCAAAAGAGACACAAAAGGACTAGATACCAAACTTGAATGTTTACATTTGTTACCATCTTACTTCATTTGCTTTTCCTGATGAAAGGGCAAGACCATTAAATGATTAAAATTGTTATTCTAAAGGAAACATGTAAGCAAATGAACCACATTCTCTAAACCCATATGCTATTCAGGTTTAAAAAAATATTTATACAGAGTACTTAAAAAGCTTCTGAGTGAGTAGGTACAGCTATGGTAAAGTTTTCCATCCCTCATATTTTCACAGATACTGGACAAGAGTGACTTAAAAATGCCTATTCTATTAAAACTAAAGAAAATGCAATTTTGGCATAAAGCCTGAAGGCATCACAAATTAGTAACAGGAGCACAAAGCCTGACATTACAAATAATTTCTTTTTTCTGGGAAAAAAAACCCCGAAAAACCAAACAACTGTTAGTGATGATGCCAGCACAAGTTTTCTCTTAGTTATCTTACTTTAAAACTATGCTTTTCTGGTCATAATAATTTAGTAGTCTGCTCTTTTCAATTACCTCTAAAGAGACAGACTCTTTCCATAAGGTTTTCACTGATATTAGAGGCAAATGCATCCAAACATAAGCACTTCTCTAAAGACAACCAGAAGAGAGAATACTTTGCTAACATGGTTTTTGGTCTGGGCTAGTATTGTCTTAACTGGCAAGACAAATGACATAGGATCAGTTTTGATTTCAACAAAGCCATCAAAGCTAGTAGTGGCAAGGTAGATGGATGATGGCAAAGAAATTATGCAAATTTTCTACAAGCATTCAGTAATTACTTTGAGCACTGGAATACTGTTTCCTAATGAACTACTTCCAACACAAGTGGAAAACACTCCATTTGTTTGTAGATTAGGACAACATTAAAGAAAAACTTTCCACACAGGAAATACAAATATTCAGGAGTCTACTAATGAGAAATCTTAAGTTTCAAATCTCTGTCCTCTGAATCTGAAAACATTAGAATAAAAAACCCCAGTATTCTGCACAAGAGAAACAGGATAGTCCCTTTACAAGGATTCTAGCAGCACATCTCAGTTTGCAAAAATATATGAAGCTCTTCAGTGACAGCTGTAATAAATTAAAGTGAAACACTAGCCAAGGCAACTGCAAGTAATGGTTCTGAGTAGTGAATGAACCTGAAAAAAGATCCAAGGATCTCAAACTTTATCCAGTTTCTAAACAGAATCTTTGGTGATATCTTCTGCCCTTAACCAATGAAGAGGAACTACGCACAACCCTGGAACATCTACAGAAAATCTTTTTATTACTTTCCTACATAAGAAAAATATCTTTAGCTTCTTTCAAATAAAGTTGCAGTGAATGAAAGGAAAGGCAGCACTGTATGATATGCTAGCTCTCTGCATAACATATGAAGTGTTCTGTAATCCATCGTAGTTAATCACAGGACTGGACAGAAAAAGACAGCAGTCTCATTTTACCACATACATGAAATCAATACACATTGAATGTCACATACAGTGACTTCTTAGTCTTTCCACATCAATATTTGTTTGGATTTCAAGTAGCAACAAACTTGCTACAAGACTCAGAGAACATCAAAAGATCCAACTACTACCTTAGAAAAGCAGAGAGACCCAATGACATAGGTCCCTTCTTATAACAAACTCAGAGACCCATGGCATATGCAAAGCAGATGTTGTTGGTGTCCCAGAGAAACACATGTTTTTACCATTAGGACACATCCATATGAGGTGACCGACTGACTGGAAGACAGGATAGTGCAGACTAGAAATCATGCAAGCTCTAAACTACTCAGTGTTTACATCAGGAAAGCACATTTCAATTTTGGCAGATGATATTGGAATACATCTGTATGACATACGTGCTTTCTCTCTGTGGCCTTCAGTGATTTTGCAGCGTAGTAAAAGAGTTGAGTTCCACATAGTGCTACCCAGTATTTTGTCCAAGATGCTACCTAGATAGAAATGATAGAAGAAAACATGCCACAGGTAAGTGAAATTTTCAAAACATTGAGTTGTAAATATTTCAGGCATCATCCCACAAGAACACGATGGCACTAACTGTCCAGCCAAGCCATCAATGTTTCTAGAGCTGTTTCAGTTCTTCATGTAGGCCAACAAATACTTAAAAAATCTGGAAAGCAGAAAGATTCCTTCCTTAGTAGCCAGAAAAAAATGTTGTGCATTTAATTTTATGCTTTCTGCAGCCCTTACTGAATGCTTCATTGAGCTAGAGTACATTTGTCCATTTTCCATTTTTTTGTGCTGCCATAAGATATCCCCCATTGGCATGAATACATATTTTGGTTTCTAACCAAATTTGGTTTCAATCAAGATAAAAGTCCAACTTTGTTTGTAAATTGTCAGAATCTACCTACCACCAAGGAAGACAAAATATGTTCTTCTCTTCTAAAGTCATCAGTAATTGTAAGAGATTTTTTTTATAGCATTATACTTCTCTTCTACTCCCTAGATGATGGGTAAAACCTTATAAACTGAATAAATCTACCAAACAGAAGACTGCAGTGACCCTAAACCTTAGTCAGCAAGGCAAAGGAGATCTCAGGCACTCGATTTAGATGCATAAACGTAATTTTTATTGTAATTATAACTGAGTAAAGGAAGGAGAGAAAAAGAATTAAAAATCTTACTGTAGGTTTTTTGCCTTCTTTCAACAAAGTCTTCCTCCTGAGAACACTTTGAATAGTAACTGCTCCAGGATACAAATGAACAGCCAGATCTTCAGATTCTAGGGAGCTGAAAGGAGCATGTGAAGATTTGTGTGAAAAAATACTTTCCCTAAAGTAGTTTTCCAATCACTACCACAAACTAATGCAAACATCTGTATTTTAATTTAGTCAGCTTTTTATTTATTGGACTTCATTGTGGAAAAAGACTTTGGCTGTTACACAGAATTGCTATCATGGAATTTATACTCACAAGCAAAAATGATCAGAAAAATTAATCAACCAAACATGTAACCCTTAATCAAAAAAAAAAACCAACTTAAAACACAGCTGAAATACAAAATCAATTAATTTTAAAAAGCAAGTGTTTGAAGTACATTCATACTGTTGTTGTAGGTGTTAAAACCTCTCCTTCAGCCCTTGCAAAAAGATTTTTTTTTAGTTAGAAACAGTGGAATCATTAGCACGTCAAAAACAAAGCAAAGCTCAAACATGCACAATCTTTGAAACATCTGAAAGCAAGAAGAGTGGGCAGGAGCAACAAAGAGCAGAAACCCGAACCGTAGCTTGAAGGTGTTTTAATGCATCTGGTGCTCTATTAATCATCTCCCCTACGCAGGATGTAAGAGCAGTGGGACAAAACAAGTACCAGCTACAGCACTGTGAATAAAAAACTTCGCTTTATTAAAATTACAAAGCTGTCTGGCTTAGAAAATATTTTCAATCAGAAAAAAAATAACAGAAATAATTTCAGCAAATGCCAATCAGAGTATGTAACTCAGCTGCTTTCCACAAAAGCCAAGAAATTCAACAGCATCTGAAACTAACTCTGAAGTAAGTCAGGATTTGCTGCTTTATCCATCTTAACATCCATGAATGCTCAAAGTAAACTGGAAATCTAGCAAACATTTTCACTGCAGCATATACTGACAATGGAGATAATTTTGGACACTGACAGATGTGAACATGAGTTTAATTCAGTGAGACAATGTTTGCTTCTTGACATGAAATAAGTTTCACATTCAATGGTTATTTCTTTCCCAACTACTGCTAGAGACAGAATGAGTATTTTAATTAAACAAAATAATCAGTTTTATTTTACTACTATGTTGGCTTGGAAATAATACTACATATAAGGAATTTTAATAATTTAGCTATATTTTTTATTTCAGGGAAGAAGGGAAAAGAAATTCAGTACAAAGCTTCCACTAAAGAAAACACCTTGAATGCTGTCTGTTAGCACAATCAGCAGCTCTGTTGTCCACATGAGAACTATCAACCCAGTTATGAAGTGGTGGCCACTTACAAAGTTACATCTGATTAAAAAAAAAATCTTTAAGCCTTTCATATAAAGATCCAATGGTTCAGAGTTTGGATTTGCACATCAGAATGAACAAAAGCCCTTCTGGTGATATAGATTAAGTCACAGAAGAGGAAAGCTTTAAGTTTGAGAAAAGGACTCTTTATTTTGACAGGGAAGTTAGAAAGATAACATCAGAAAACACCCATTTAATTATCAAACCAAACCAAATCACCAACAGCAGAGGAAAGGTTTGACACCTCTGTGTACAGTGGGGATTGTACCTGCTGGCTTTCATGTGGCCTCGATAGCCATTTCGTGACACTCTTGTCCCCGGCCCGAGAGAATGGTACAACCTGTTCCTGTTGGATTCCATTATAAATTGGATGTATTACATATACTTTTATTCACACAAACAGCATGACTGCTAAAACAGCATAGCATTTTTTCTGTGTGTGTATCACAAAGCCACTCTTCCACAAAAGAAACAAAAGATAATTTTATTTAGAAAAATTTGTGCAGGGGTGCATATCACATTTCTTAATTCATCAGATGATCACTTTGTCAGCACTGACGATACTGAAATGTTGTACTGGCAATGAAGTATAATATGTGAGAGCAGAGTCTGCACTTAGTTCTTAGATACTAAGTCAACGTAAAGGAATAATATTAATAAAGCTGTGTTTTCTGACTATAGATGTTACTACCAAATATTATTCAAGTTCTATGAGGATGCACACACACAAACTGTGCTGGACTGAAAGGAGTCAAAAGCCTTAGCAAAATATGACTGACATTGCTTACAATTCTATTGCAATAACTAATATCGTTGTAAGCTAAGCAACATTTCAATTCTCCAGTTCATGCAAGCGTTAAACTTTACATAAAAGCTTCACATTTCAGAGTCCTTAACCTGATCCATATAGCTGTCGACTTCCGTTCTCAGACCTGCCTTTTAAACACTAGTTTGCTTCACTGAAACTTGTTTTTAAAATCAGATAACTTAGTTGACTTAATTCCATTTAAGTTAATGGAAGCATATGTGCTTTGTCCTCACCTCCTACTTTTCATTAATTTTCCTTTTTACTTGCATTATGCAGGAAAGTGAAAATCAGATCTAATTCTGCAGAAGCAGGCAGTTAGGTACAAGATTATGCGAATTTTACAGTTAGTCTCCTACATGGTATAAATCTAACAATCTGTCACTTGGGAGAGGGAACTTCTGTTAGCTGGACAGGGCTGTATTTCTCATGAGAAACCTAAACAAGTAGCAATGCCATGCTTCAATCTGAACTCAGAGTAACATACAACAGGCAAATAAAGCAGTCGTAAAGGGGACAGAGTAAAGGTCAGCAACATTAAATGAATGGAGACTTTTTTCTGCTTGTTTATATACCAGATTAAAGTATTGCCTTTGCTGCAGGAAGAATTATCAAAAACATACTAATGAATTACCTTCTAATAATCTATCACCAGAATACACCATCCTTTCTTTTTCAACATAACTGATACAACTGAATTGATGATTAAGCATTTTTGTTTTCAAAAACATTCAAGATCCAAATAAAACAATAATTTAATACAATGGAAAGAAAAGCACAAGATACACTGTATCTTTATGTGTACATACATTTTGGATGCAAATTACATGTTATCCTCTTACCTTTAACGTTTGTTTTTTTGGTGTGTGAGTTTTTTTGTGGAGGTTTTTTTTTCCATAACAAGGAAGCTATCACTCTAGCATTCGAGCTATTTCAGGGGTACTTATTCAGAGACACTCAGAATGACAACCAATGAGACAAAAGTCTCATTCAGAATATTAGCCTTTAGCACAACATAACTGTCAGGACTTGTAATTAAAGTCCTTCAAGTAATTTTCATTACCCTAGAGAGACACCCTAATTACGAAAGCTCTTACACAAGTTTCAGACTAAATTTCTGGTGCTCTACTGTTTATCCTTTCTGCAATTGCCAGTTACAAACAACACAAGTGCAAAGAAACCCAGGAATATTTAACACAATTCTTTCTGTTACATGAGGAAATGTGTGTATAGAGTATCTAATTACTTCCTGTTCAGCACATTATGCTGATTTAAGCTCTCCTATCCAAAGATTCTGTTCCTGACTTGCTAGGGAATAATGAATTCCAATTCATGCTGCATAGGAAGCAGGCATTAATAACACTGGAAGCATCCCAATTTTGCCAGTAGCAAACTAATTTCTCTCCCTCACTGGAAGACTTTTATAGGATTGCAAAACCACCATAGAGGCCAAAGCAAGACAGCCATCCTCTCTAGTTATCTTAAAATCTAACAGTTCCATTTCAGTGTATTATCTATTATATTCATAAAAACATGTTTCATCATCTTATAATCCAAGGAACAGACAAAAGGTTGCTCTGTGTCTCTAGGAATTTCACATAGGATGTTTTGAGTGTCTGTATGGAACCCAGTCCATCTTCATAAAAGCAGGCAAAAGCATGAAACTTCAAACAGAGCTCCTAAAGAGCACTCTCAGAAGAGAGGAAATACTAAGGGCAAGAGAAATTAATAGGAGAAGCAATCTTCTGACATAATTGCTTGACACAGAATAACCCTTTTAACTCAGGGGAGTCTGGGCCAGACAGTTCTCATTATGACAGGGATGAACAACTTCTGCTTAGTTTCAGATGTCCACACAACTCTGGATTGTGTCACCGTTCTCTTCAAACATGAGCTTAAGCCTGAACCTACTAAAATTTTAAGATTCTTATGGTAGTTAAAAGTACTACATTTGTCACTTTGTGTAAGACTTTCCTACATAACCCATAACCCTTTAGCTTTTAGAAATAAACTGATGCAACAAGGAAGAAAAATCAAGAAGAAAATATTTTGAATTATGCAGGTCACATCTTTTCATGCTTACATGGAATGTTCTTATTGCTTATATAAGGGAATTATAAAGAAATATCCTCATGTAAGTAATCACATTTCTAGCATGGAAAGAGTTCTCCTTTACTAGTAACATATTTTTAAGGATTTCTTCCAAAAAGTTACACAGCAGCAGAATGTAAGGTTTGCAGTAACAGTTCTGACTGTAAGGATAAGTTCTTTCACAAAAATGTCTACGAAATATTTTCAAAGCATGGCAGAAAGTCATTCATGGCAACTCTGTAGCTGATCAAATGGCCAAAACTGAATTACAGAAGCAAACTCTGCACTGTATTGTGCATCTTTACAGAACAGGGAAGATGAAATCTCCACCTTTTACTATATTAAACTACAGCTGTTATTCTTTTTCCACTTTCTCAAATACAACACGGGAAAGAATTGAAGGGGTCAGTGTCAACTCAGCAGGTATTTGGAATGGGGTATTATTCCTGAACAACTAAATCAGGCATTATCATGGGGCATTACTGTACCTTCCCATGTAACAACGACATGAAGAACAGATGGGAGAGATGGAACAAGTGACAATGATAGGAACAAAGGGGCTAAGAATGGATGAAATCTCAGGGAAAACAAAAACGTACTACCACAACTGATAGGTCACACATATACACAAGCACATATATAAAAGCAAAAAATTAATTTGGGGTTTCATGGTAGTCTGGCTGAGCTCTCAGAAGTATGCTGGCAATGAGTGAGCACACAATTAGACAAAAGCCCTATTAACTACTAGTGAGCAGAAGGTACTTCTCTGCTCCTTTAACAGAGCCTGTGTATTCACTATTTTATTAATATACCTACATACAGAAGATCTCCAGATCACTGAAATAAAGTATTATTTTCAACACTGAGCAAGTGGGTATATGTCTGAGCAGAGAAATGACAGTTTAGAATGGCAGTTTTTCCTTACCTTTCAAATGCTGGCCAGGAAGTCTCTTCACTGAGTTCAGAACCATCGCTGCTACCTTAATCAAAAAAGGTAAGAGGGAATGTTCGTTTATGATACCAGCTACAATTTATCTATTTCAATTATTCTCCAAAGAACATTTAAGATTAAATGTGTAAAAAAAGCTTCACTAAAATACAACAAATGTAATACTTTGTGATCTACACATATAAAAGGTAGAATTGACTTACAAACTTTTTTTGTTTGCCAAAAGATGGCAAATAAAAGCTCTGAATCAATGCACCTCACTTAAGGGCTCTCACGGAGAAAAAGAGGCTCAAAGTAGGAACCAGTTCCCTGTAATTTTACACAGAAAAATCAGCAGGCAACAGCAGTGTCTTTAAGAAAAATGATCATCTGCACAAAGGTAAGTCTGCATGCCCACTGAGTAAACACAAAGTAAAGATGAAGGCAATAAAGATTTGGGCACCAGGAGTAATTCCAATCAACAGGTGGAAAATCTCAGCATGGAATGAAGTTCTCTGTGCAAAATCGAAGAGAAAATGCATGACTTTATCTGCCAACCAATTCAACTCATATACCTCTTTTCCAAGGGTTAGCCCCAATCCTTTCACTAACCTCACCTCTTAGGGATACTGAATAATTTTGCCTCAGTACATCCTGAAACATTTATGAAAGGAAGGTCCTAACCTGGTTCATACTGATGTTATTGTAAAGCTGACTAATGTAATGCAAGGGGAGGACAATACTTAAAAGACAATTATTATATCGAATAATCTTCAAAATTTTAGTAGAATTACAGAGTAATTTTCGTTCATAGGGGCCTTGGTTCATCGATCTTTAAGCATTCAACTGCTTAAAAGGTTACAGTAGCAGGTGGCTTGCCCATAAAAGAAAAGTCACTTCTGTGACTTACATTTCATCTGTAGCAGGAAGGAAAATGCATCAAAGAGCCACAGTTACTACAGATGAGTAAGTGCTCTTACCTCAGCTGATTGCCTGCACAGATTCTGTCTACTAGCAAACATTCTTTACTCACAAAGCAGGTGAGTAAAAAGTGACAAGAGAAGTAAAAATTAGTTCTGATTCGCAGAGTTTACATCCAACTTGCACTATGGAAAATGCATGGACTGAACTCCACGTTGCTCCATGCACTTCTATACAGAAATGCAACCAGATAGATCATGAAGTATCCCAGACAAAACTGGAGTAACCAGTTGGAGTATAATTCCACATAGATCCTGCTGTTGTGGCAGAATTCTTTGCAAAATCCCCAAACAAAGCTGGAAGAACCAGCTGTCAATACTTGCAGCAAATTCTGCATCCACATCACAAGAAAAAGCTCAATGATTTATTTAATCCAAACAAAAAGCTAGGTAACTAGCTTGGCTGAGAAAGTACTCTAGAGAAAGTTTTGAAAACTAGTCTTGCTTTTAAAAAACGCAAAACAGCAGCTGAAGAGCTGAAATTTCATCTTTCAGCAGCCAGTGTAAATCCTTTTTACTCTATCAGTACAGTTAAGGAAATTAAACTAGTTTGGGAGATTCAAAAGCAAAATCTTCATTTTAAAAAGCTGAATCTATACAGTAATTGTCAGTTGCAGTTTTAAAAGTGATGTTAATTTAGAAAAAAGTGGGCAAAACATCACAGCTGTTGATCTAACATTCACATTGATACACATTTAAAAAAATTGGAAAAGGTTGAATTTGAGCAGTCCTCTACAACATCCCTGCAAGAGAATCTTTTCTAGATTCTAAAAACCTCAAAAGATATTCTGAACAGCAAAAGTTGATATTAAAAAAAAAAACCTTTTCCCCCAAAAAGGCATTACATCCCTCCTTACAAACAAAATTGAAGGGAAGCATTTTTAACTTACTAAAAGCTAAATGCTCAGCCAAATTCTTTTAAACATTAAGTGCACTATTTGACTATCAGCTCAACTGGAAATTTCATTCATTCACTCTAAAAATGTATCACCTTCTTAAATTCTTCTCAAGTATGTACTCAGTATTTCAGTTTTTCCAACAACCTCAAGCAGGTCTTTAGGCTTAACTTAATAACGAATCTTAGGTAGTATAAATGCTTTCTATTAAGAAATGTGCTACACAAGTTTTGCTACTCAGTAAGAAGCTATTTGATACAAACACAATCTTCCAAGTTTTCTTTAATGCTAACAAAATATTCCTTTACAATATTTTAAAAAATTAGAAAACACAGTTGTTTATCTTTACTACATAACAGGAAGGCTTTTTCCCATCTCAGGAGTAACTCCAATTGGAAAAAAGTTTAACATTGCTGTGCTCATGTTTGAGAAGTTTCAGAATTGTTTACACAGAGAATCACAGAATGATTTGCATTGGAAAGGCCCTTAAAAATCACCTATTTCACTCTCCTGCCCCGGGCAGGGACACCTCCTACTATAGTAGCTCTGAGCCCTGTCCATCCAACCTGGCCTTGAATCCCTTCAGGATGGGGCAGCCACAGCTTCTTTGGGCATTCAGTGCCAAAGGCTGATCCCCCTCACAGCAAAGAATTTCTTACTGATATCTTATCTAAATCTACCCTCTTTCAGTTTAAACCATTCCCTCTCATTCTATCACTACACTCCTAATAAAGAGTCCTTCTCCCGCTTTCCTGTAGGCCCCCTTGGAGCACTGGAAGGGGATATTATGTCTCCCCAGTGATCGCTCTCAGACTCTAGCCCTGCAGCCAAATACAGTCATGGATTTTCTGTTCACATTTGTAAATGTGCACATACAAGTGTCTATGCTACAGCCCCACAAACAGCACAAGGCCAGGTTCCTAGGCATGCGACAGGGAATGTCTATACCATAGCACTGCATACTCCTTCCCCTCCCTCCAGTCATGGCATCCACTCATTGCTGAAAGTCTGAGGATATAGAATCTTTAACACAGGCTTCTTTTATCCAGAATTTAGTCCCCAAATGAAACAGGTGTTAAAATAAACAAACCAACCCCAAAGAGTTTTAAAAGTACTCAGACTAAAAATTCTTTCCCCTTCTCAAATCTGCAACTGATGGTCTTTTGGCTCCAGGTACACAGCATTTCCAGAGCTGTAATCACTCTAGCTGGTCACTGACCTGACACGGCTTGACACTCCAACGTGAAAACAGAAAAAAAATTAGTCTGGAGACCTGAACATCAACTGTTGCAGTATGGCTAACATCATGGAGGGACACTCGTGCCTCAAAAGATTCATTCTGCCTTGTTGAGTCTATGACCATACTGAAAACCATACTGAAAACCCACATGCATAAGAGTGTTTTAAAGTAGTATTACAGCCATAATCAAGGTTGCATTCAAGCGGTTGGTGCATTGGAAACATTGTCTACATTTTGACCATGTTTCGAAGTGGAGTCATTTATCCAAAAAAGTTAAACCCTATATAGGTTTATATCTAAGAAAATATAATCCTGTTTGTAGAGCAACAGGTTTAAATCCACATTTACAGGCAAGATGAGAATAACTCTATTCAGTACACACATTCAGAAGAGTTTTCTTGACTATCTTTTGAAGCTGTGCTGTAGGATACTGCAAACCTCCTCTTTGCTGCAGTGACTGTACTATTTCCAAGTACTGAGTAAACAGACTATTTCAAACATGATGGAGGAACTTAGAAGCTTCAATCAACATCCTTAAATCCTGCTGAAGCAGCAGGATAGAGAGCCAGACAACTTATATTCCAAGAGCTCTTCAGTAATAGATGCTCCAAGTCTCCAGAACTTAATCTCTTCCTCCACACAAATTTCTGACACCTCTAGTAATCTTGTGTGTCATTTAATCTTTCATAATCAAAACAGTGATGCTAGACTGTAAAACCACTGACAAAACTACAGTAACGGAGCATGAGGCTGGAGGTAGAAGAGGAGCAGGGGAGTTCTAACAACATTATACTGATCTTACACAAAATGTGTAAGGTTGCAGTTTTACAAGTCTTCTGAAGTAGTAATTTTGTTCCAACTTGTAAGGGTGACCACATCAAGTCAATCAGGTCGTGTTTGAGCTAAGCAAGAGCATAGAATTGAAAAAAATCAGATGAAACAAAGAAGGGAAACACTATTCTCCCAAATGTCTAGATGATGATCGGCTCTTACTTGTACGTCAAGGCAAAATTCAGGAAGCAGCTATTCTCCAAACAAGGACACCATAAATATCTGAAATTAAGTAGATTCTGATAGTCTGAAGCATGCAAGAGTTAAACTATTTACTCCTGAGAAAATTAAAGAATATTTACAGATGATGCTTTTAAAGGCTGTCAACAATTTGCAGTTCTCACTGTGGCTTTTAAACAGAAATTACACCAAAAGACATTTTTAATTAAGACTGACTGGGGGGTTGAGGGAAAAAAGGAAATGGTGCCCTGAGCTTCCTGCTATACCCTTTAAGGAAGCAGCAGAGCAACAGCGGTTGTTTGATTAAAGGAGACATTAAAAATAAAAATCTGCCTTTTTTATAATTTGTCAGCATATAAATCACACTTCTTAAACGATACTGCCTTCCTCCTGCAAAGGGCAAGTTTGCTCTAAATTAGAAATTTTATTTGAGAATAGTACTGCTGTGTGTATAAATGCCAACTAACCACGCTAAAATCTTTATTAAAAGACCATGTGGTGCACAGGTATGTTTACAGTTCCTACCTATTGAAATCCCACTTGAAAGAGTGGAGCTTTCTGCTTGCCCTCGAGATGGGACATGAGGCTCCATAACACTGTCATCCAGTAGGTGCCTTGGTCCTGCGTTGGGGAATGTTGCACTTTTAAATTCAGCTGTATTCATTTTGTGTATGAAACTAGAAATGGACAGAATAAGACTGTTACGACATTTTCTTTTATACATTTCAAAAGCTGTTGCTTTAACACAATGGAAGTTTGCATACAGTGAGTTCCAAATACCAAACTAGATCACAGCTCAAGTCATAATGTATTATCTGTTTTACAAACTGTATTATCTATAGGAATCACCAGTCTTAAAACTGCACAGTGCTCTTGGCATAAAGTCAAGAGTTAAAATTATTTCCAGTATCTTAAGGTATTTTTCTCTTACATATAATTGAAATTTAGAATGGCATTCTAGCTCATGAAAGCTAAACTTCCACAATGTCAGAGATGAATTACTGAATAGCTACAGTCTTGCATTTTGAAAAGCCAAGGTAACTGATGATACAATGATCAAGATATTAATTAGAAATTAAAGGAATAAAACCTGAAACCACTGCCATACAAAGATAAGTGAAAGTCTACAAAGGAGGTCTCATCACAAATACATCAATAAAGCAATCAGTTTGTACCTGAAATAATTACACTAGAATTGACTTGCTGTAAGGGATAGTTCTGCCATTTATAAAGAACCTACTCTAACTCACTGGCTACTCTCATCATGGTAAAAGGCACCCAACTCTTCCTGTTTCGACCAATTCTTTGTTTGAGATACAACCATGAACATTCTGAGCATCATCTCTTGCCACAAAGAAGTGAAATACTGTCTACAAATTATGCTACTTTTTAAAAGCAAAGCTTCTATACTGAAAGGTGATACATCACAGCTTCAGATTCTCAGTTAAATAAAATGCTGACTTGTATCCCAGACTGTGACACTTCCTGTGCCCATGTGGTATCAGGTTCCTAGGCGAAGGGGGTGTCTGTGGTAGCAAGGCTCCTTCAGCTGCAACATTTTTCCGTCCACTTTGCGGAGACGCTCCAACTTCAGAGCCTGGGAATAAAAAGAGAAATTACACTCCCATGTAACTTCGGAATTACTGCCAGGGTTCCTTATCAGAAAACTGTGGAAGAGTTGCACAAAACTTTGTAAATGTAATTTGTAAGAGACAGCCTGTAATAAAACTCATTTATATACTCTTACTGATAATTTTTTTAAAGTATGCTTTAATTTTTTTACACAGATTTAAAAATAAACACACTTATTTCAAACAGATCCTCTAGTCACAAGTACTTTGTAGGTCCTGAAGGCTGCTACATTAGTTACACTGTCATTAAATAGATCCCACTGATTCTATGTTTTGAAACTCCTGCCTTCAAACCCTCTTGACATTGACCAAAAAATGATGTAAATTTTTGGAAGAATACTATATCATGAAAAGCTGGTAGGAAGGCCTTTCTGTCTCGACACAATAAAGAATATGTATTTAATAACTCTTCACCTCAAATGACATCAGTTAGTGCCACAATACATACAAGAACCTAAAAAACAGACTCAATTCCTTGAAACAACTCCTTTACAGAATAATTTTACACTTCTTATTACAAACACGCATTGTTTATTCTTCACACTTCTTTACTAGCCTCAGGAAAATATTTTTCATGTTCATGACTCAAATATAATGCATTTGAAAACCTCAGATCTTCTCACATTTAATAAGCATTTACCTACTAAATCTTCTCTGGAAGCAGCGGAATGGGGGGTGCTGGTTCCTGGTTCTATCTTTAATGAAAGCCTGCATTAAAGAAGCATCAAAAATTACTTGATCAGGAAACAGAAGCATAAAAAAGTAAGTTTTCTAAAAAAATCTTATTTTATTTCAATTTACAAAGCTGCTCATTTCTATAACTGCAGGAAGCACTATTAGGTTAATACATACCATGCATGGTTATCTTCAGTATACACTATTTTCAAACAGTTTGTTGGGGGTTTTTGGGGTGGGAAAAACTCTACTACTGCAACAGTATTCACAAAATGACATGCAAGGGCATAATGTAGCAAATGAGTCTATTGCTTTTGTTTGTACAGACCAGGACAGATTCATGAGGCCACGGTGAAGGAGGGTCAGACTCAACAGCAAAACCTTGGCTCTGGTACAGCCTCGCAACCTCTTCTGGCCACAAGCAACCAAAAAGTCACCAGTCACCACCTTCACCTCCCATGAGCAAAAGCTCAAGCTGAGCTGTTAACAAGGTACGGAGAAGTCACACTGTGGAAGGACCAGGGCAAGAGGCCACTGCTCAGTGTTGGCACTGCTCTCCAGGGAAAACACAGCCAGGACCTACACAGCTCTGGGACTATTATCAGAAACATGAACTCAGTGATGGTACCACTACTCTAGCATAAAATATGCTGATAAAAAGCATGATACACTCCTCCCCCATAAAAAATTCAGTTTGGAGATACACAAAAACCACAGGTGTAAAACCTGACTTTCTTAATACTGGCCACATTTCTGCATTATGCAGAATTGTAATTGGCCCCATCCATTTCTCTGCCATCAAAACATGGGTTGTACAGGATGAAGAGACTGTAGTTCCTTTAGCAAGGCAGAGTGTGGCCCTTGTGAAAACAATATGCCACTAAGAAGCAGGCACAAGAATCATGAACACTCCTTAACTGCTTTCTGACACAAACTGGGGGTGTCCCCATTTGCTGCCTTCTAAGAAATCCAAATTAGGGCTAATAAATGGTAAATTTTATCTGTTCCTCGAGTGCATACACCCCTCCCATCATTTGAATGCAGCTACACAAGTGACCAGTTCAACACAACCAAGGTGACAAGTATCACAGGTGGACAGGATGGGAATGGGTGTGCAACCTCCCCAAGCAGATCAACCAGTAAACGAAAACATTCTTTATACACAACAGATTAGCTTTAGGTTTATTCCTATTCTCAGGACTAGTTCCTGTCTCATGCCAGAGATTTCCATCCCCCAGTTTTGCTCAATGCCAAATCACTTAACACAATAATAATCTTTTAATGAAGGAAGTGGAAACCTGTGTTGAGGGTGGTAGGCTGGAAAGAGTGGGTGGGGACAAACACACTATTTTGCCTCTCAAAAATCAAATGCTTACATTTTACACTATATAACATCATAAAAAAACCATTACATGGAAATTAAATATATATGAAAGTTAAAGACATAAGTCAGTCAGTCGGAACTTGGGACTGGACACAAATATGACTTGGTTCTGATGAAAAATGCCAAAATCTGTCTCCAGTCACAGGATCCAGCTTCTTGGCTGAACAGTGTCAGAGGCGAGGCAGAAGTAGAGTCTTCATTAGCAAACTCTCAAAGTGGTCTGCAAATCAAATCAATAGACCAAACAGACCCAAAAGCAAGAGCTTGACACAGGAAGGCATGGAAAAGAAAGGACATTTGCCATCCAGCACTCCGAAAAAAGGACTTGAGCACAGGAATCTGCTGTAATCTTGGTATTTGCAATCAATGCATCTGACACATATGATCCCCTGATCCAAATGTAATCTTACAAGTGACTTTGTGCCATCACAGTTACTTTGTAACGAGTTAAAGACAGTTACAGCACTTTGTACTTACTTGTAGTTATCGTCTTCTACAAACTTTTGTAGTTCTTCTATGTACTGAACTGAATTCAGATATTTTTGGACATGAGGCAACAGAGGGATATCTGGAAAACAGATGACATTCATTACCACTGTACCATTCATTAGTAAGCAAAGTTATTTTCCAGAAACTATTTGAACAGAGACAGATCTTTTGTCCTTCCATGTACGATGAAGGTACAAACTATAGAACCTATTGATGTTGGCATTTTTGCTCTTCATAGTAGTTCTCATTGAGATGACATTCCCCACATCCACAAAGCCATGTCTGTACTCCCCCCCTCAGGCTGCTCTGCCTATCAGAGCACATGAAAAAGAAAAGGAAAAGCATGCCCCAGGGTCAAACTGGACTCCCCAACCTTAAGGCTGTCACTGAAGACTACTTCACTTCCTATAACATCACCACACAAAGTTTTCAGAAAAGCCACAATCCTGTGCTAATTTCACCTTTGAAGAAAAAAATACATGATCTGATCTAAGAACAGAAGTATTAATGTCTAAAAGACAAGTTGAATTTATTTGATTGTCCACAGTAAAAGTGCTATCCAAAAGCAATCCCACTATATTTAGAATTTGGTGTCATTAAATTATGAACACAAGTTTGTAAGGTAGCAGTAAATCTATTGTTATATACCACGTACTCCACATTTTTAGTCAGAAAACACATACTTCAAAAATGTATGTGTGAGTGATACACAATTTATGTCTCCTCATGATGATCCTCTTTCAAGAATCAACAATACCAGAACAAAATTACACTACTGAGCTGAGCGGGGGAGACCATTAATGGCACTCCATTGGGATGGGTCTTCTTACATTGTGTTACAAAAGACAAATAGCAAAGATTTTAAAATTATTCTCCTTAGTGTTGCAGTATTTGCACATGGCCTTACCATATTCACATGACTGTTGTAAATCTGAGATGATTCGAAGAATGTTGTTCATTAAATTTGTTCTTTGCTCACTTTCCAGAATACTCCCTGTTGATGGGTAGGCAGAGTCAATATACGTCAAGTCTGACAGATAAATACCTGAAGATTAGAATGAAAAATTTATTTAGTGGCTCATATGAAGCAGAAAAACCTCACAAACAATATTTTGAAGAATTTTTTGTTTCAGTGTCTACTGTGCATGCAGGTGGCCAGCAGTATTTTGGTTTTATCTGAGAAACTGTTCCAACAAGATCTCCAAGAGCCTTCAGACCTCAGAGTAAAACCATAATAATGCTTGGACTGACTGGAAAGCACATCACTGGCACCCTTGTCAGGGACTGAATTTGCACTCTCCTCAATTGCTTCCTGCTTAATTTTGTCATCCCTGTCTCAGGTGTGTTTGTAGATGCTATGGATACAAGTACAGCCACAGGTACTGTACTAGCTTTCATTTTTTGTACTACAAATTGCAATGGGAGGCAGATAATTTCCTCCTCCACTACACCAGGCATGTACAGGCTGACTTTGCTTTTAACAGTGTCACTATTTTTAAGTCTAAACTCACAAAGTTATTACAAGGACACGCACAACTACTTGTGAACCAAATCTTTTGACATATAACTAAATGATTATTCCCTTGACAAATATGAAGCATTGTAGGAAGTCAATTATTTAATTCCTCCAATTCAGCAACTAAAAACAAACAGAAGGAAAAATCCTATCTGTAACTCTTCAAGTTGAATAAAAACCCAGATCTAATTTGCAGCAACATGAAAAAGGGACCAGATTGAAATGCAGTTCATGTTAATCATAACTCTGCAGAACCTACAGCCTTTAAGTTTTCTAGCTGCTCTGCTTCTTACCACTGTAACCTTATTCATCTTTCAATCCCTTGATCATGTAGTGAGGATAAACCTCCACTTCAGAAACCAATGAGGGTAGATAAACCACTTCGTTGTAATGGCAACTCCATCTCTTGAACTTTACCCAAAGAGTAATTATTTTTTATCTCAACTAAATGAAACAAATCCTGACCAACTCCACTACAAACAGGAACTGCTCTTCATCCAATGAATCTCCAACAAGATGTCCAAATAACAAAATATACGAGGTCACATAATAACTTAAGAAACAGGGAATTTCTAAAATTATATTCTGCCTCATCCTCTCAGCCCTGTACAAGCAAAAAGCATAAGGAGAAGATTGGCTGTACAGGTGGAAGACTATAAATGCAAGCTCACAAGAACAGCAGTTGTGTTTGTACAGCACCTCAGCCCCACAGTCCTTGAATGTGAGCAAGGAAACTCTGGGCATTGCTCCAAAACCAACACATACACGCGTGTGTGCGCACACACACAGAAACAAATTAAAATACTTGTGGTTCAAAGGTGACATATAAAAAAGTGAGTTAAAAGGTATTAGACATGACCTGAAATACTACTGCATTTCTCAATTTTCTATTCTGCTAGAATTGGTTTATTAAAAACTAGAAAGGATAGTCAGCAGTATCGGAGTCCCACTTAACTGCCATGCTATCTAGACTTCTTCAGCTGTCCTGAACTTAACATTGCTAAGCAATGTCTATTCAGCCTTAAAAATCCCAAAACTTCTTAGTCTTCCACAGAAAGAAGTAAATCACTCTTAATAATTATAATTAAGGAAATTCACCATGACTCAGCACCTGCAACGTTATGCAGGACTTTCTAAACCAATGTACTTGTGAAATATGTTTCTGAATGTCTTGCTCAATCAAGCACAGGGTTTTTTTAATTTGAGCTAAATCAATAGGTCTTCCATAAAAAGTTGCTCTCTATACTTAATTTGATGGGTTCCTATAAGGTTTAAAATAGTTCTGAAAGCTTTCAAATGTCCAATACTAAGAAACTGAAAAAAATCAATGAAAGCAAACACTTAAGTTCTGACTACTGGCAGAACTGAAACCAGTATTCCACATTCCTAATGGGCCATAAGCTCTCGGGATTTTGCTACTTCTAGCACCAGTCAGATGTTATCAAATATTCTGATACCTACCCAAAACCATCACACACAGAGTTTTAACTATTTCCACATGTATCGGAGACTTCATGTGTTTAACAACTGTAACTGTTTCTTATTAACCGAATGTCAAGAAGTGAATGCGCCACTCTGTTGAACATTCTTCTGGACTATAAATGGTCCAATTTTCTTGTTGTACCCAGCCAGGCTGCCCCTTTTATTCCCAGCAACACAAATCGAGTTTATCAGCCTGAAAGAATCTTTCTTCTAAATGAAGCCCAGTACTGTAATAACTTGAAAGGCATCTTTAGGCAGCATAGTAAAAATGTTTGATTTGTAATTGCCTGCTGAACTCTTGCACAGTCCGTTGCCATATGGTACCCTCCCTTCTCCTGGCAAACAATCTTTCCTTGTTCCTAACGTCTGGGTCTCCCCACCCCCTCCTTTTCTGGAGGCTAGGGATAGGAAATCCGAAGGAGGAGCTTCTGTGTGTTTGCAGTGACATCATAGGTGGGCTGAACGTCTAAGGCCAGTGTGTGTTTGTTTAAAAAAACTGTCCAAAAGTGATGTATATGGAATCTGGGTCAGCTGTAGCTGCTTAGTGCACTTCTGCACAGGAGAGTGAAACACTGCGGCTTCAAAATACATTTCTTTCTCTTTTCTTGGAAGAACACAAACTGGAACACTACTTTTTCTTTTTTAATGATTAGTTAGCTTGGTTATCATATGGAGAAATCCAGTTCCTCAACACAACTTGGACCTAACAGAGAAAGACAAAAGCAGTTTTCAGCTCCAGCTGCAGATTAACAATCTACAGCATCGGGTAATACAGGAAGAAAAAGCAACTTGGCCTCTGGATTTTCCATCTACAGCAGAAGCAAAACAGCTGGGAGTTTTTTTTTTTTCCTTGGTAAGTTTTAAAGCTGTTCTTACTCACTACTTTAATTTTGAGCTGCTTGTAACTCCTATATCCATCTCACTCAACATACAATTCTGAAAGAAAAAACCTCTCAGGCTGAGGAAGTCTGACACCTCAGGTCTAAAACTTGCTTCTGTGGCATTTGGTACACTTTGGAAACTTGTAAAGAATGAAAAAGGACTCTGCATAAGAGCAGAGACTAACTCATTCCAGTTGGAACAATGAACACGTTTCAGTTCTTTAACTGTAAATCTTTGGTAGATTTTGTTATTTACAGTTACAGAAAATTAGTACCACCAGATTCTTTGCTAAACATGTAATTTGAGTATTGTGAATATATTAATATGAAAATTTGATCCTACCAAAGGGCAAAAGCCAAAAATGCTATCAATTTCAGGGAAGCTGGATTTCACCCAACCCCAGAGCACAGAGCATTACTAGAACTAGAAAATGGATACTTCAATAAAACCACTGTAAAAAGTACCAAGTAAATCAATGAACATCTGTAAGTAGCAATCATTATATACTGTTTCAATTCAATTTTTATTTATGGTACTTCTGAGCAAGAGAAACAATTTAAACTGTACACTCAACCATGAAACTCAAGTCATACATTGATTTAGAACACAATCGATTTTGCATCACAAACAGTCATGCAGCTGAAAATCCAAAAACATTGCTACAACAGGTACTAGACCCTTTCTGTAACAATTTGTGGAACAATGAGGAACTTAGTTATACCTCAACTGAACAGCAGTTTGTTTCAAACTAAGATTCATTCCAAAAACATGAAATGAAATACACAAGGTGACACTATATTGAATTGAAAATAGAGAGCTTTGTTACAGTTCTTCTCTAGGAGAAGGGAGAAGAAAGGATGTCTTTGCAAATCAAGGATTAAAACAAAATTGTTTACAAACCAAAGACAAAAACAAAGGGAGTTGAGAATATAGTTTTTGACTTTTTGCCTTCTTCCTGCTGACTTGGTAAAAATGCAGAACAATAAGAAAGGATATAAGTTATGTATTTGTATTAACAAATTCTCAGAAATGCCTGACATGCCAAGAAAGAAGGGTGTGATGCCTAAAGAAGAGATAATATGTTACAGAAAGCAAACTTAATTAAGATGGAGTATCCATGGAAGGAAAAGAGAGTCTTGACAAACAAGAAAGATGGATCCTTTCCAAGCTCTCGAGTACTTTTTTCTTACTTTGCTTTTGTGCTACTTTACATATTAAAGAAACAATCTATACAACAGCAACAAAAATCCATCTGAAACCTACACTGTGTGCTTTGGACACCAGTCTCTGTTCATTCATGATTAGCCAAGGTTTTGATTTACACTGCTTAGAACAATTCCTAAATCTTTCACAAATGAAAACAGCTGAGTCAATAATTTTAAAGCAATAAACTGGCTGCATGCAAGGTTTTAACACTCTCTCCTTTGCTGACTTCCTGTTTTAAAGTTCAAATTTTGAAGCGCTTATTTTAAAATAAATAACGGAATACTAATATTATGCTGTTGGCACAGGAATGATCTGAAGTATGAGGGAAAAACATGCCATTTAAAGTTTCACAGGAGTTGACTTTGAAGACTGGAAATTCTGAATCTTTATACTTTTGCCAGCAACTACATCGCTTCATCGGGTCTTAAATACTATTTGATTGGGCTTAGTTTGCTTTTTGTAACATACCCTATTAGTTTGGCCCTTAAAATTTATACACCAATGAATGAAGTAAAGTTTCCTATAGAAAACATCACTTAATGTCCTCAGTATCTGTTTCACAGAGAATTCTGGAGCCCCTAAATAGCACATTTCCAAACACAAAATACACTCCATTGTACCTGCTTGTTAAAAACATGCAAACAAATGTAAAGGTACCCTGACATGAAAACACTTCACCAAGAGAAATCTGTGCCATGATGTTTTGCTGTTTTTTCAGAACATGCAGTACGACAAGATTTCCAAATCTCATCTCCAAATAAATTCTTAGAAGTGACACATTTTCAATGACTGCTTTGAAAAACCACAGAGCTTTTACAATTGCCTTTCCTAAAAGGATTCCTAAGAGGAATCAGATTCTTGTTAAGATCAGAGAAGCAAAATTCTCTGACTCAATACATCATATATCTGACTAACAAAACATAAGAATGTATTATTCCTGGATGCCAGTCAATAAAATTGAAAGTAATCGGGTTGTTACAGCAGAGACAGAGTGCCTTGCTGGAAAAGCATCTATTTATACCAGGGACAGTAACTTACTGAAGTACACAGAGCAAAGATCCATGTGAATATTTCTTCACTAATATGAGTTTTTTCCCCCCCATCTGTATTACTTACAATGTTATGGACCCAGTTGCAAGCTAAAACAAATCATTAAAATTTCCACTTAACCTGTGTAGAGATAGGGGAATCTGGATGGTTTTATTGATTTTAGTTGCCAGGACAAAGCTTACCAGAAAGTGAAGTCTGTGCAACATCCAGAACAATGCCTTCAGATTAACTGGTAGCATGTTCAGGAGATTTAAATTCTTTTTATTCTTAAAAACCCTATGTTTCTCTTCCTGATTTATGTGTTTATAAATGGAGGTTTATAAAAGAGAACACCACTGGTATTTATTCAGAGTCCTGAAAAGAATATGGTCACACAATAAAGATAATTGCACTTTCCACAATCACATTTACCTGCTACAATTCCCTTACATCAACTCGTAACCACCTCTGCTGCCCAGGGAGAAACAGCCTTTGTCAGCTTGGACAGAACTCATTCAAATTTGCTCTCTGGGTCTCTACACTCTACATCCTGCTGAACATGGGAGCCACAGCAGTATAACAAAGAACAAACAGTTTGTTGTGTAGAACGTTAAAGGCAAATATAAACTAGCTTCCACACATCTTCATTGCTGCAACTCTAATAGTTGTAAGAGACAATATTTTGGGGGGATACATTTGGATCAATGTAGTTTTTCAGTCACAGCTGAAAAAAGTAATCACTATTTTGCTCTTTAAAATTGGACTTTCCTCTCCCACTCCCCCATTAAACACTAAAAATAATAAATCAAACACTAATTTTGGAAACAAGGTGGTTTTGGTTTTCTGTGGGATCAATCTAGGAAAAGAAAGAAATCAGAAGAATAAGAAATGGTATTAAATGCAAAATGGTATTGAAGCCCTATCCACAGCTCTGAGAATTCCTGACAAGATGAAGTTTGCTTTGCAATAAATAGTAGCAAATTGCACATTTTCTCCTGCAGAAGTAATAAAATATCAGCACAGCAGAACACATGCAATTGACCTTCTACAGAAATCAAGACCCAAAACTGGGTGAAATGGGAAAACAACAGAATCAAAGTGATGGTCTTGTATAATTTCAAAAACGTAGCTGTTCATAAAGAGGTAAATAACATATTTCGGAGCAATAGTTTCTGTAATCACAATCTTTCTTGCTCATTTTCCGAGATCTGTTCTTAGTTATTTCTGCAGCCTCACTCACAACAAGGAAGGGTTTGAGACTGATCCCGGAGCCTCAACCACTTAATTTCCTAAGAGTTATGA
Organism: Turnix velox; assembly: GCA_013400935.1. Classification (NCBI taxonomy): domain Eukaryota; kingdom Metazoa; phylum Chordata; class Aves; order Charadriiformes; family Turnicidae; genus Turnix; species Turnix velox. The sequence goes on from VZTY01020901.1 coordinate 131,511, forward strand.
CACTACCTAAACACCAAAACCAGGACATCTGTGACATAACACACCTGATTAAAAAAGCTCTAAAATTCCTTTCCAAATCTAATAACTGTCTTTTTAGAGCCTTACACATTTGGTTATCATTCTCTGGTATTTTGCATAAACAGTTGATATTTTTTTAAGCTCCTTGCCCAGAACATAAGGAAATTACTGAAGGAGTATTTTCATTTCCTTTTAAGCTGATTAAACTCCAGGTAAATATCCTATGCAGAACCTATTCTTGTATAACAAGTTGAGCATTAAGCTGCTTAAACATGCCAAACAACATCATAAGGCATTAAATTTTTATTTTCAGAACCAAAATTTCCAAGGAAACATTCCCTACCAAGTAGATTTTCAGAAGGAACTCATCCCTGCTTATCTGAGTTTCTCAGTTTAACACAAGATATTTTAATTATTTCAAAGTTCTAGGCCATAATCTTATGCAGCTGTTGCATTTGGCTATGCTGGATTGGACCATTAAATTAGTTTTATGGTCTGATAGCACATATATGGACACAATTTCTAACAAATAAGTGCAAAAGTTTTTAATGAACATATTTTAAAAGCAATGCAAAAAGTAGGCTGCACTGCGAAGTGTTTGGTTTTGAAAGATTAATTTAAGTTTTAATGTATTTCAGGGGAAAACTGTGCTGCTGTGGGGAAAATCCCCAGCCATTCGTTATTTAAGTAACTCTATAGGGTCATTAAAAACTACCAAGAACTGAAGTGTTATTCACCTTTTCAGACTATGAAGTAGCTATTGTATACTGTAAAGAGAGTAAAATACTAGACTTGTGCCAGGACTTCATCTTTAACTGTATGCCCTGAACTTGCTTTTCTGCATCTACAAACACTGAACACAAAACCATTGAAAAATAATTTCAGTGATGTTAAAAGGTTTCAAACTTCAGACAATTATTTCAGCTTATCCCTGTTAAATTAGAAACCACATGCAGTTCCATTTTGCATGTGTTTCCCATAATTTATGGGAAAATTTAACCTAATGAACTTCCAACTCAGTATTGTTCAAGTGATTAATATTTTAAATGTCTTCAATTACCAAATAAATACACATAATTAGCTCTTGAAAAGAGTGCTACTTTTTCCCCTGTATTTTTGTTTAGAACAAAGACACATAGAAGCTGCACTTTCAGCAGAGTCAAATTCATAAAACTTTTAACCAAGCTGCATCTGGCTCTGGGTGGGGGTTTTCACCACAGCAGCACTGAAATACATTAAAGCTTGCATTAATCTTTCAGCTTTTCTGAGAAGAATAATTACCAGTAGGCAACAAAGTACTTATTACTACACATTAATAGTAAGATATACAGAAGTTTCTAAATATAAACTTTCTCAAACTTATCTGCACTCCCCCCATTTATGTAAAGTAAGAAGTGATCTGCAGTGTGTGCTAAAAGTAAATGGCTTCTTCCTCTCCCAGAAGCAGGATTGATAATACATATAACATTGTACTTTAGGCAAGAGTGGAACATTTCATCAAGATTCCTAGATATCATTCCTAACTGCATGTGCAGCATGGCTTGAAGTTTGCAACCACTGCTCTTAGTGAAACCAAAAATCAAGGACTTCTTGTGTTTACTCTGAGGCTGAGCAGACATTTGTAGCAATAACATGAAAGCCAGGAACAGAACAGGGAGAAGTGACCTGACACAGAAGTCACCTTATCATTCATAAGTTTGAGTATAAAGGGAGCAGCACAGGCCTGCTTCTCCTTCAGGGTGAGTACCTGAGGACTGGGAAGTGCACTTAAACTTGGCAAGAATAGCATGAAAATTATTAACTTTCTCCAGTTTTATTTCTTCTCATAACTACACAAAGACCACCATACAAAAGCCTCATACAACAGCTAATAGTATAATGGAAAGGAAAGATCAACAGCTGTGATAAGGCAGAGTGATCTGCTGGACAAAGCAAGTAGCACATGAAAAGTGAGGATTTATTCACTAATGTAAGCACAACCTTTGTTGATAATCTCAAATATTTTTAAAAATCAAAAGTTGAGAAAAAACAGACTCTCTGAAAACGTTCTTGGAGCTTTATCACTGCATTTTAATTCTTTAGCCAAAATTAGAAATATATTTTCTTTAATAGGTGAATGAAACCTCTTGGAATGGTACTTATAGTGGTAACACAGAAGTAGTGAGGGTGTTATTTAGATAAAAATATTTTCAAAGATACAAAATCAGCATGACATAAATTTTAAATATCCATCTCAAAAGGCAACTAAGTAGGGACACAAATACAGGCCAAATAGCATTACAGACTTTCCTTACAAATTTAGTGTTACTTGAATGTGTAATTTTTGATGCTTAAAGACACCTAACACTAGCAACCTAACTAGCATGCCTAACACTAGCATCCAAAAATAGTGCAACATTTGTATTTTTCAAAGTATAAACTTGAAAAATTTGTGCATATATACATACAGTTACATATATTTAACAAATTGTACACCTATACAAACACATATGTAAACATAAAAGAGGACCAGAAGGGCTTCAAATTTCAAAATTATACAAATAGTTTCAAAAATACTATCAGTCACGCTATCTCCCTGTTTCTCTTCCATTAAGATATTCTGCAAGTTCTCTGAATGTTCTATAAGCTTGTGCATTTAATCACAGAATGACCAGGGTTGGAAGGACCTTCTGGAGAGCACCCAATCCAACCCCTTACCAGAGCAGGGCCATCCACAGTGGGTCGGTCACACAGGATCATGTCCAGCCAGATTTGGAATGTTTCCAGAGATGGGGACTCCACCACATCTCTGGGCAGCCTGTGCCAGGGCTCTGCTACTCTCACAGCAAAGAAGTTTCTCCTCACCTTTAGATGGAACTATCCAGGTTCCAGCTGGTACCCATTCCCTCCTGGTGTTGCCACTGGGCACTACTGGGCACAGATTGCCCCCATCCTCCTGACACCCACACCTTTTCCACTTGTTAGCACTGATAAGATCCCCTTCAGTCCTTTTTTTTGCCAGACTGAACAGACCCAAGTCACTCAGCCCTTCTTCATGAGAGAGATGTTCTAGTTCCCTCATCACCTTTGGGGCCCTTTACTGTATCTTCTCCAGTAGTTCCCTGCCCTTCTTGAACTGGGGAGCCCAGAGCAGGACACAATGCTCCAGATGCTGCCTCACTAAAGCAGAGTAGAAGGGAAGGATGATCACCCTTGATCTCCCTATCAGAAGCCATTTGCCTTCTGAGCCACAAGGCTCATCAGTATCCTGCTGTCCACTGGGACTCCCGGGGGTCTTTGTCCAGCAGGTCAGTCCCAAGCTATACTGGTGCACCAAAAGCACATCCAAGCAGTGAAACTTCTAATGCAAACACATTATATAATTAAGCAGAATACCATTTCTCTAACTTTAGCCAATGCTACAACTTTTTTACTAAATCAAATACATAAATTTTAAGAGTTGCTGCTCAAGATAGAAAGTTATTCTTTGAAGCTAATCTTATGGAAACAAACTTCAAGTAGCAGATTCCAAAGGCTCGTCTACATACATGTAAGTATAGCAAACCCATCATTTTAGGCAGTTAAAGAGGTACAGAAGCTTTAGTTATGGCTCTAATTATTTTGTCTTTTATCTGTTCAATAGTCTTGTGACAGTCATCATACTTGCTTCAAAATGAAGATACTGAAATGGACTTTGGGTGTACTGCTGTTCCTCCTGCTGTCCATTTGGCATTGTACAGAACAATTTACACCTGACAAAACATCCCAGCGGAGGCACCCTCGTTCAGTAGACAGCGGAGAGGAAGGGAAGAAATGTGGATACACATTCTTGGTCCCAGAGCAAAAAATCACAGGGCCAATTTGTGTGAATACTAATGGACCGGGTACTGGTAACAGAAAAGATGAAGTGACAAGAATGGATATTGAGAACTTGAAGGATGTCCTGTCCAAGCAAAAGCGGGAAATTGACATTTTGCAATTGGTAGTGGATGTGGATGGAAACATTGTGAATGAAGTAAAACTACTGAGGAAAGAAAGTCGTAACATGAACTCTCGGGTCACCCAACTCTACATGCAACTCTTGCACGAGATAATTCGAAAGCGTGATAACTCACTTGAGCTTTCCCAACTGGAAAACAAAGTCCTTAATGTTACAACAGAAATGCTGAAGATGGCAACAAAATACAAGGAGCTTGAAGTAAAATATGCAGCACTAACTGATCTTGTAAATAATCAGTCTGTGACTATCTCACTGCTGGAAGAGCAGTGCTTGAGAATCTTCTCACGACAGGACACACATGGGTCTCCACCTCTTGTTCAAGTTGTGCCACAGCACATTCCTAACAGCCAGCCATACACTCCCGTTCTTCTGGGAGGTAATGAGATCCAGCGAGATCCAGGTTACCCTAGAGACAGAGATGTAAGGCCACCACCTGATCCAGCCACTTCTCCTACAAAGAGTCCTTTCAGAGTACCACCGCTGGCTTTAATTAATGAGGGTGAGTTACCTATTGTTATTTAACATCAGATTTCTCTATTTCAGAGGGAAAGTGCCGTGCCTATAGAAACAGAATGAAGACTTTAAAGTGGTACAGCTAAGCCTTTGCTTCCAATTCTGGTTTTCTCCCCTGCTTCCTGCCTACTCATCCCCATCCCCAGGAAAGCTTTAGTTTGGCAAATACTCTTAAGTCACAGCTGCATAAGATGAATTTGTTGAAATAGTAGATACTCAGAAATTCAATCTGAGGAATTTATGCCTTTGATTCACAGAGTATTGGAGTTTCTGCCTCCAGCTGGGTTTGAGTTATGGTGAATGAAAATTTAATATTAGCATATAGTTTCTAGTATTTAGCTCAGTTTCTCTGAAGACATCTATTAGCACGTTACACTAACAAGCAATTGTATATAAGAGAAACTAATTCCCCTTGAAAAAATGAAGTAATTGCAGGTAGTCATCCTTTGTATTTACACATATTCATTTGCCAGAAGTTAATCTTGCTAAAAGAATTTTACTCCTTCTATTCTGAACTTCTTTGAAATGAACATCTAAATCCACCAGCACAGTGTTCGGGTGAAACATTCATGTGTAAAATAAGTTTGAAATGGAAATCTGATCAAATCAATTAGACATACTCATCTTTGAAAATTCAGAATAAGCAAATTCCCAAGTAATGTGATGTCAATAAGCAATGGCAAGTTAAAGTAAGTAATACTATAAATACTGTCAAATATAGTCAGAAGACTGAATCACTTCTTCGTATGTCACACACTTCAGGTCATTTAGTTTATCACTAGAAACAAAATTACTGGCAAAAAAATTACCTATTGTGATTCTCACTTTATTAAAATTCTGACAGAGTAGTGAGAACAAAAAAAATTAAGAATTCAGAAACCCAAGTTTTTCTCAGACATCCATTCTAATGTTTGCTCTTGGCTTCCTTTAGCTTTCACAACAAAAGGACAGAAGGGTGAGGTTGAGAACTTTTTGTGGTCTTTGAGTCGGCTATGTTTTTTGGGGGTTTGGTTGGGGTCTTTTTTTTGGGTTTTCAACTGCCTTCAAGTCAGTTGGGTTCTGAAGATGAAGACAAGTATTTGTTTATGACTGTTCAGCAGCATTCCAAACAACTAGCTGCTGTTTTAAATAACAACTATTTTTATTTAGGGCCTGTAGAAAATGCAGGCACAAGCCCAAGTAAAATGCTAGATGTCATTGGAATTTAAATTCCACGTCCTGACACAAAGGAAACAGCTAATACAAAAGCATTGCATTAATGTCTGGTCAGACAGCAAAAGTGTAATTCTAAAAAATTGTATCTTCCTGTTTCCCAGGAAACCTGTGCTTCAAGGTTTTGTTAAAAACACATCTTTTCCTCTCTCAATATATGCCTGCTGTGCATACTAAACAAAGAAACAGCACTTAACATTTTCCTATAAATTATCTACCATGATTCTTACTGATCCCTTTGCCCCTAACAGTTCAGGGCTTTAACACACATTTTTGCAAGGGAACACAAAGAAATTTAAAGAAATTTATTTTAACATTAGTCCGCTTCCTTTATTTAATACTAGATTCACGAGTTTGAAGTTCAAGTGTCTCATGCAGCTCCTTGGAAATAATAAGGGTTGATGTTTCCACAAATGGTGAAGCATCAATCATCAAAACCAAACCTTCTAAATTGCAACACAATGCAGTTACTAGCCTTTTTTTTTTAAATTAAGGTGAGCACTTTTAATGATCCACAGAAACATTAAAAAATGTGTCATAAAAAATTACCTTTCAGGTTAGAATGAAGTTACAATTTATAATGCAAAAAGATGTTAAAAAAGACCAACGAAAACCAAACAATCCTCTCAGAGACAAGGCTGGGAAAGCCTTGATTATGACAAACTAAACAACTTGTCAAAAATGTAAGATCTTTCTCCTACTGTGTATGAAAAAACTGTGCCTAACAAATACTCATATGGAGCACAAGTTTACAGAAGGAGAGTAAAATTCACAATATACATGGAATGGAAGAACAAGATCGCATTTTCAGAGGAGAATTTTGGTCATTTTGCATTAAAATAGCTCTAAAAATTGGGGAATAATCATCCTGTGTAATGGTTTTAGCAAAGAATAGCCTCAAGTAGACAGAGTACTGCAAAATTATACATACCTCATTCCCTCAACTATGCCCCTAATACCTCACAGTCAGAATGACTTTGTTTTTTATATAAGCCAAATTTTACTTCAGTATTTTCCTCAACTACTGTCCAAAAAATCATCAGTGTGAATCTTAAACAAGGACAGCTTCTATATAATCTGCTCAAGGTAACATCTGGCATTTTAAAATAGGATTCTGACATAATTTTAAGCTTCCAACTTCAAATATTTAAGAATTTTCCTTCTCTACTAGATCAAAGTTCCAGTGGAATGTGGTCTGTCCTAAATCATATATCTAAAATTAAATTTTAAAGAGAAACATTAAACAGGTCTTTGCAGAGTATTTCTAACTTTTAACTAATTGCCTCAACTTAGTTTACAGACTGTTACAAAAGACTAGGTGCACATGAAATATTTACTCCTTCGTAGATATCAAGATTTCAAACAGAATAAATCCTTTTTTCATGAGCCAGAGCCTACATTCAAAACAGCACTGTGGAGAACCTTACACTGTTTCACAAATCTTAGCATTTTCACCAAACAAGAAATAGATCAGCTCCTATACTGTGAACCTAAAGTAATTAAACATTACAGAATTTACATCCCAATAAAAATTCAAGAGCGCACACCAAAAGTTGCAGGATTTGTTGAATTTCCTTACACTAAGACAAGCAGAGGTCTATTATCTCTACTATATCATGAACTTATGGCAAGCACTTAGACAAATCTGAGCATCCAAAAGCAGACAAGTTGCATCCTGGGACCTTAACGCCAGCTGAAGCAATCAAAGTGTATTATAGAAACAGATGAGTATAATTCTGTCTGCCTCACAAGCTAATTAAGATCACCCCAAACATATGCTTGGGTCTCAATGAAAAATGAGTCCTCTATTCCTCCTCCAGCAGAAATCACAAGAAATAATATACAGCAGATCTAATTAAGATACTCTTAATATCAATTAACATTACAAAAACCACCACTTTTCTGTTTACACATTTTTTAACATAATGATTGCTCCACAATAATACTTAGGGAAAGGAAAATGAGACACCACTTAGTCCAGGAAATTATCTGGACAAACTTTGCAATGTGCATGAGCTATGTGACATTCTAATTGTGAGCAGCAGAAAAAGCGCTCACACACCAAAGCCACAGCATTTCTTTCCTACTGCATGCCCTGCAAGAACAACACAACTCATTGTATGTACTGCTGCTGGCTCTACTGACTGTATCGGACAACGATGGCTCCATGTCTGCAGCACTCCTGCTAGCACTGGCACAGCCACAAGCTCTAAATAGTCACAATCATTTGATATACAAGCTTTTCCCACTCTAATTCACATGAAATGCTTTATGAATTTCTTGTGAATTACATATTTACCCCACTGGCAACTATTAATTTACAATCTCAAAAAACCCACAACTTTCAATTCCCTTTTGTCATGCAACCTTAATCAGCAGTGAAGGTCACTTTTGCTCAACCTCTACTTTTAATTAAAGAATAACCACACCAGCTGTCTTCTATTCTTCTTTGCACTTTAGCTTCTTCTGTGACTAATGAGTTTTCTCTGAACTTCCAAGTATATCTGAGAAACTAAGCTTTTTAAAATGAGAGGAAAGCTGTAGGCAATTTCTTTTCTGATTTATTGACTATTTCAAATACATTTAGGGCATCCAACCACTAAACAGCCACCAGAACATATTCTGCTTTTCATCAGTGAATAATTAACCTCTCTAAATCAACTGAAATAATGAAACACAAACATAAATCTTTTTAGACAAAGTAGAACATAAAATTGTTACCATAAAATGAGACACAAGACTAGGGAGACTTTTAAGAAATCTGTAAACTTTGTGCTTCTTACATAATAGCCAGATATTCTTCTCTAAGTATTACTTGTAAAACCACTACTTGCATGGTATGCAAGTCTATTATAGAGCTTTTCAAGCAGCACTGTCATCAGCAATAGCATTTTGGTATAATTACAGCTCTGAAAACAAGCATGCAAGTCCTTTCAACTGCTCACACGTTGCTTTATTTTTTTCTTCATCGGTATCCACCTACATGTATCACACCAGGATGACACTTAAGGAAACTTAAAAGGATCCTTATAAAGTCAAAAAAGTAATGCAGTATAAGAGAAATAAAATCTATTGCTAAATTCTGTATCTGTAGAGCTTGGCAGTAAATATCTTCTTACAGCAGTTCTCAAACAATTCATGTGTTCATGTTTGGGGGGTGGGGCTGCATATGTTTCTTGGGATTATTTTGCTTTATGTTTCCAGCAGTTTCAAATGGGTGCACTAGAGCCCAAAGAAGTAAACTGTCCTCTGCTTTTTTCAAAAGTGGCCTAGAGAAAACAATTAATGAAAGAAATAATGTGCTTCTGGAATATTAAAAGTGAGCGTATAAATCTTTTACCCAGCAGACAAAGTTCAAAAATTTAGTACTGGCAACTACAATCTATTAATAGCTTAGCAAAATGAAGTTTTTGTGTAAAAAACCAGAAATAGGATATTGACAGTTTAGCTAAGACAGTAACTTCTTACACTGTTTTCCACGGTAGTTTTACCTTGATTGAATTACTGACTTTCCATTACCATTACAAAGCCTACTTGAACAATAAGCACTGCATAGGCAAGCTCAAACGCTTACGGGATTTCTTTTCAAAAAGGTCCATTCAAAGACTGCCAACAAGCCAAGGATGCTGGGCACTCCAACAGTGGCATTTACATGATCAAACCTGAAAACAGCAACGAGCCCATGCAACTCTGGTGTGAGAACAGCCTGGACCCTGGAGGATGGGCAGTTATTCAGAAGAGGACAGATGGCTCTGTCAACTTTTTCAGGAACTGGGACAGTTACAAGGTAAATTCTGGAATGCAGCACATCAGCTGCTTCATTTCAGGGTGACAGTGACATTAGCTGCTGCAGTCAAGAAGGTGCAAACATTTCCAGTGTGATTATTAAATGCAAATGGTTGTACCGAATGACAAACAATGAAGAGTTGGAAATAGCTGCTTAAGATAAACACTGACATTAATTTTAGGGACAAAATCGAAAAAAGCAGTCATTGCTCAAAGGCAAACATGTTTCAGTGGGAATGTTCTCTTTCACTGAATGCATTACTTAGCTTTGCATGAACTAACTTACTGGTGAAATAGCCCACGTTTGCAAAGGACAACAGCTGGGGAGACATTATAATGGACAGTGACTGGAAGTCATTTATTACAAAGACCTCACTGAACACGTGATTTTTATTAACACACTGAGAACTACAGCAAGTATTTGAAAAGCAACTCCAGCCAACAGAATTGTAAATTTAGGTATATTAATACATTTGCAAAACCAGGGCCTCAATTCAAAACTATGCCTAATAATAAATTAAAGGAAACAACTTCTACTTTTAAAATCAAAATGCAAATCTTAAGATCTAGGACTGGTGAAAGGAAACATACCCTAGTATGTTACTGTGACATTAAACACTGGCAGGTATAATGTCTAGAATGACAAATGCCCTCTGCTTTGGAGTAATTACATACTGGACAGGAAATCTGAAATTGTTTTTAATAATAATGTCCTGGCTTTATAAACGTAGGACAGTTTCTCCCCTACAGTGTAGTGCTCACTTCAAATGGATCTACAATTGCCACATGCATTATATGTGAAGAGAATTGAGACACATTTAACTCAACTAGTAATCTTAAAACATTATTGAAAATATAAAGGAAATAACAAAAGATTACTATGATGACTTTCCCTTTTTTTATTCATGGACTTTAATGATTTAAAAATAATTCTTTAGTAGCAGTTACTTAAAGGCTCCACTTTTTAGAAAAAAAAGGTTTTCTTTGGATTTTTTTTACTGCTATAAGACAGTTATCAAGTGCCATATAAAGTAACCATAAATATTGTTGAACAATGCCAAGAAAACTTAGAACAGACTACTGGCGTTTCATGATTCCCTTGGCTTTGTCAAGAAATATTATTTCAGTTTGCCTATTCTATATCCTTTTATCTTAAAAAGGAGATGACATCACAGAAAACATAGTTTTGTCATCTTTACTGTTTCTTGTAGTACCTCTTGCAGCTAGGAATCCCACTAAGCAAATGGCCAAGTGCAGCAAAATAAAGTGTTTAAACGCATGGGTTGAGCAATCACTCAGAAGCTTAAAGGCTTTCAATACCTAAATTCCACTGATTTATAATTCTCCTGCTGATTTGCATTTCAACAAACAAGAAAAACTCCACTAATATTATCTCTTGGTCTTCCTTTGTACAGAAAGGTTTTGGAAACATTGATGGAGAGTACTGGCTGGGACTAGAAAATATTTACATGCTTACTAATCAAGATAATTACAGACTCTTGATTGAGTTAGAGGACTGGAGCAATAAGAAAGTGTATGCAGAATACAGCAGTTTCCGCCTTGAGCCCGAAAGTGAATTTTACAGGCTACGTCTAGGAACATACCAAGGAAATGCAGGCGATTCCATGATATGGCACAATGGGAAGCAATTCACAACACTGGACAGAGACAGGGATATGTATTCAGGTAAGGAAACTACTTCTGTATGTGAGAAATGAATACAGGATACTCCATTAGTGATACCATAAAATACACAAAAAAGTATGTCAATTCTCTTAAACCAATTCTATTGAAAACCGCTTCAAATCAATAATGGCTAAAATCATGTTGATAGAGCCTCCTTCAAGCCCTAACATCATTCAGCAATTCCAATTCTATTACCCTCACTGAAGGCACAGTGGAGCAAGCTCTACATTCAGTTCAGTGACATCTTTATCACTGCAGGCAGAATACCTGTCCAGGCGATACCTCAGTAGTGTTGTGGTCATATCACAGTAACCACGATGAACTAAAGCCCTGAACAGCATAAGAGGAACTGAAATTATGCACAGGATTAATGATGAATACTTGAGAAACAGGCAGGTCACCGTTTCATTTTCTTTAATGTTCATTTCCATGCTCCTCCTCCAGGTTTACCCTTAAAGCTTTACCAGTAACAGAAAGTTGGAGAGCGTAATATTTCAACTGCTTTTCCTCAGCTATCAATAACCATAAAGCTGGACAAATCCTGCAAATTCTTAAACAAGCTGGTAACAGTAAATATACAAGTTACAAGCAACTCTTTGTGGAACTGTGGCCTTATGTGCTGCTTAGGACTGTATTAATACACATTACTTACACTGAAGTATTTCTAAACAGCACATAATCTGAATTCCTTGACTGTTAGCTCACCATTACTGGGATCCTGAGAAGAGTTCTCCTTAGTTCACAGCCATCACATTAAATATGGTGTCAGTAATTCTACCCCTAAACAATAACTGCGGTTACAACAGAATTAATATTTTATGTAGAAGGAGCAATTGTTACAACCATGAAAGGTAGTGCAAAGTCACAACGTCAAAGTTTTTGATAATCTTAATTTTTTTGTTTTCTGTTCCACAGGAAACTGTGCTCATTTTCACAAGGGCGGCTGGTGGTACAACGCGTGTGCCCACTCCAACCTCAATGGGGTGTGGTACAGAGGAGGCCACTACAGAAGCAAGTATCAAGATGGAATATTTTGGGCCGAGTACAGAGGAGGTTCCTACTCCTTGAAAGCAGTTCAGATGATGATCAGGCCTATAGACTGAGAAGTAACATCTCACAATCCTCAAGTGATCCAACAAACCTCTCAGTGCTCAAGTTGCAGAAAAATAAAATTTTACTTTTAAAATCATTATTTTGCACAAACTAAAAGCAGGTCTACAGTTTTCCTGTCTTTTCCCTCCCTCCATTGTGTTCCCCTTTCCTTTTTTGTTAATTTTTTTTAGAAACCTTTTCTACTGTGACAGTGTTTTTTATAACACACATTCACAAGAGCAGATGTTTGTGCTTGCAAAGCATATTTATCTTTTTTTCAAAGCCCAATACTCTTTCTGTAAACAGTCATTAAAGTTGGCAAAAAAATTCAGATATCTGACAAGTTACAAGCTTTTTCACTTAAAAAGCTTATGCTTTTTCAGGTTAGCTCAGTCCTGAAATGTAAATATGTGAAGTGACATTGTCTTGCTTTAATGTGAAAATGGATTAGTTATTTAACAATTTATTTAAAAACGCTGGTATTTCTTTTGATGAAAATCTGAATTTGCATTACTGTTGGAGATTTACTTCAAAAAACTACACAAACTGAAGACATTCTAACTTTGCCAGAAAGATTTTTGCAAATAATAATTATTTCAAAAAATACCAAATTATGAATTTAACAAAATATAGCATTTCTTAGCATAGAGAATTCTGTAAAGCACTTAATCAAAATGTTCCTGACGTAAGAAAAGAAAAATAACTGTATGGAATTATTGATAAAACTTAAGACAATCAAATTTCTCAGTATTTCTTTATTTTGTTTTTACTTTTGGCCTCTGTATTCAAGCATCATAACCACATGAAAATATTTCTTCATACTCTGAACCTAAATGGAAAAATTAAAAGATCTAATATTGAAGTCATGACTTCATACATGGAGACGCTTCCCCTGCTGCAATGAGGAGTGGTGCGGTCTGATAAAGTGTTCAAACACACCAATTCAGAGAAGGATCAAGCATCAAAATAGCAGAAGCTTTAAAATTAAGTTCCCAATTTAAGAGTACAAGGGAAAACAGAGTGTGTCTTTTTCAAGTTGCTGTATACTCTACACAATAATTTACTACTTTCAAATACTTCTAACCATCAGATCTTAGCTTTTGGGTAAATGCTATAAGAAGTCTAATGTTTCCCCCCCACATGTTAAGACAAGTTTTCCAAAAGAGGCTGAACATCCCTCAAGCTTATTGCACTGGACACTCAGAAGCAGTCTGGCTGTGAAGCTTTCCCCATTCCTGTATCATCACTCTAAATTTAACCAAGCAGATCTTGAAAGTGTTTAACCTGCACTAAGATAAAACAGGGTTTTTTACATGTATTTCCAAAGTGTACAGCAAGCATTATCAGTGAAGCAGCTGTATATTCATCAGGTGAAGACTTCAATAGCCTGTTTTCAGCTTTTCTGTTTCTGGATATAATTCCTGAAAGACAGCTATAAGAAAATATTTCACAAGGAAATGTGGTTTACTTAACTAAACACCTTACTTCTCAAGGTACAGCTCAATTCTTTCATTGTGCAATCTCAATCACAATTCCAGGATAAGACTCCTTCTGAGAATGAATTTTTATTCAAAGGTAAAATACAACAGTACACATACAGCTCCCACTTGTTCAGACTACTTCAGTTGATCAGCTGATGCAATATCCCACATCACCTAATGAGGACCTAGTGCAGAACTGCTCTTAACACACACATTTAACTTACTGAGTTAACAATGACAATGTGCTGCTCTCACTTGCATTTCTGGAACTCTGGATTCACATAAGTTTACTGTCGAAAGGAACCGAGAAATAGTTGTATTTCCTCTCTCAGTTAAATGTGGAAGGAGGCCCTCATCTTATCCACAGTGAGCGAGCAGTGGTAACAAGAAAAATCTGGACTTTTGTGGGTCTATTCCCATTGCAAAGACTGCACAACAGAAAGTCACTGAAGGTTCACCTCACGATGGTCATGAAAAAAACTCCACCCCCACATTTGATATTTGGCTGCATAAAGATAAAGACAGTAAACTCTAAGGGCTAAAAGCACTCATGCTTGAAACTGCAGGTGATACTCCTTTATCTGCTCGCTGTTCCTCTGACCTTCCAAACAGGGACCCTCACAAACAGTGCCAATATTTCCCCAGTGGAGATCTGCAATGCCAAATGTGTGTGTGGCAGGCTTGATTGTTTCCTCTCTAAAGAGCACTTTCAGGGGAGCACAGAAACTGTGAATTCTCCCCCTCAATAGTGAAGAAAGCCTTACCTCATCCCTCCTTCTACTATGAGAGGAAATGGACCTTATAATGAATCACTGGCACATGTGATCACAATTTCACATTACTGTCTTTTAAACCAGGAGCAGTACTGCTCCTGTATGTGAATTTACACCAGCAATAACTGTAGAAAAAGAGCCTTTCAGAATTACAGCCTATAGCTGATAAGCTTAGAAGAGTAAGCAAACAAGTTACTTTTGTTCTTTATGATTCTTACATTTGTAAAAATTTTAGAAACAACACTTGTGCAAATCTACTCAGGTCTTAATGAAGATTAAAGCTCTGATCAAATGAGATTAATTGGATTCCGTCAACCTTCCAACATAGATGCAGATTTAGCACAACTGTAGTTTCAAGCCAATTTTGTTCTTCTTGACACTTAGTTCTAGAGGAAGTACACCAGCGTTATTCCTTTGAAGAATTAATAAAGGCATTAAGACCCTCTTCACAAAATTAGTAAGAATTGTTATCACAGAAAGCCAGGTCACAACACATTTGTTAACTACAGCAAGTCACAGCAAAGAGAGTACTTTTTTTTCCCCAAGCAGAAGAGAAATATACACTTCTCTTCAAACTACTGAGTTAAGTTTATTCTAATCCAAAGACAAGGAGTTGCTGCTGTACAGAGACAAACATTTGTGACCGAAGAAAGTCTGAAATGTTTTCCATTATTTCACTTTGCTTTTTAAATAAACATTTAGTATATAAAAATACATGTAGTATGGCAGTACTTTTACAGTGTCAGACAAAAATACCAAGGTATAAAGATTTCCCTGTACAGTACTAAGTACTGGAAGACCATAATGGCAAAGATCAGAGTACAAAAAAAATCTGGCAGCAGGCTGCTTGGGACTTCTATGAACAGCAAGGAAACAGCTTGAATCTGGCTTCATGTTTTAAAAATCATGACATAGAAGTAAAAAGCATTTGGAAAGCTAGAAATTGCTTTTTAGAATCCTATACAGTGCATAAATATGTGTATGCACAGTGGGAAAGCTACAAAATGACAAATCCACACTGTGGTTTGCTGCTGATCTGCCTCTTTCAATTCAGGCCTAGCAATCACAGCTCCATCAACAAACAGGGTAGCATGTGGCAGTGTGCCACAGCAGTCATTTTCACACCTGACCTTCAGATAAAATAGGCTCATGCTGATTTTTCTACTTTACATACAAACAACTATATACTTGAAAAGACAGGAAATTAACAGCTGCTAAAATAATGTTACAAATGTTCAGTATTTCTTAACTCTCCACAGCAAAGTATTTTTTTTCTATTTAGGTAATACTGTGAGAAAAACTCAATTTCACAAAACCTGCATAGACATATTTTAGAGGTCTGATACTAGATTCTAACATCACTGATGGCATTGCTGGTCATATCAAGCTATGAAGCCACTGGAATAAACTGGAGTTGTAACAGAGATGATAGCATAAAGAAAACTGTCAAGCTACTTATTTTGAAAACATTAATAGTCCAGCTGAGTAGAGAAAATCCTGAACTTAAGGAACAAATATATTATAGTTTAAAAAGCCTTGCTAACAACAGAAGGGCATCTTGACCTGAGGTCTAAAACTTGTACTGCAAAAAGATCAACTATTTTTTCCCAGAAATGAAAGAAAGTGGGTTCATGTTGATGTGACTACTGACATCTTATGATATCAAAGAAAATCCACATGAAAAAGCACACTGATCACTTTAAACACATTAAGCTGAGACATATTAATCAATAGATTAGCATAGCATCAAAAACAATACATATTAAACATATTTGTCTATTTTCTACATAGACACAAACATCATTTACTCATCATTATACCATAAAGCTGAGTCAGCTTTAAGAACTCAATTTCTCTTGCTACCTCTATAAATAAATGCAGCAGTATCTCCAGATTTTACCATATTCCAAAGATCTGCAATTATTTATCTCAGAGGTTGATGACTTATAGCTTCTCATAGATTAAAAGCCATCATTACTTAAACAGTCAAGTATGTAGCTCTTTAAAAGGTCTAGCAGGCAAAATAGTTTAAGTATTTCACCAGAAGTCAATCTGTATATCTATATAACGCATGGGAAAATAATTTCCTAGAAAATAAAACATGAAGTGTTTGTGATGCTTAATAGATTTCTGAAGCTAGTGATGTTGCTTTTTGCCACATAGAGTATCCTGAATCAACTGCTAGTTATAGATTCTTCACTAAAAAACAGAAACATTTCATGAATGCTTTAAAGATGGTGTTAGTCACTGAAGAAACACACCTGTCATTAGTGTTTCTCATTAAAAACACTTCAACTTACCTAAATAGGGAATACAAGGAGTCATCTTCAAGCTGCTGATATAATCTCTCAGTCTTTTGTAATTGTCTTCTTTACTCATAACATACTCCAGCTTTTCAAAGGTGGCTTTATCCTTTCGACTCAATAACTAGGAGGAAAAAACAGAAAGAAAGCAAAACTGGATAAGCTTAAGTCTGATCATCATGATTTCTCTTTTAAAGTTTATATGCTCAGATTTCCGCTCCCACCCTCCTCAGTATTGTTGCTACTGGTTTGTATTTTGAGCTGAAGTGATTAAAAATTACAGCATTTAGTCCTTAAGGATGTGTACTTGGAGAGTTCCTAAAGCAAAGCAGCTATGTTGGCTGTAGACATTAAGCTATCCTTTAAAAAATTAAAGGAGGTAAAACCTAACAGTACAAGCTTTCAACAGACTAACCTAGTTAACACACATCAGAATTCCACATGCAGTTTACATCTATTATATTTCAAACTAGTAATTAATTCACAATTTTATTATTCTTTATAATAAACACAGAAATTTTATACTAGTACAGTTTCACAAAAATCCAAATTCCAAAATATACTTATTCTTGAATTAAGAGAGATCTCAAAAAGTAATTTGCCAAAGAGCAAAGCATTACCATTAAGGTCTTAAAGAAATATTTAACTAAACTAGAATTTTAAAAACATTATATGCAGGTATACACATATCCACACACTTGAAGGTCTGGCAAAAGAGTAAGGATTTTGTTCATTTTTCTTTACAGAATGGACATAAATATAGGCTGTGTACACTGGCTGTTCTGTTAACTAGCATTTTTATTTGCTCTCTATAGTAATGTCCACTCCAAATACAATACAGGGTGCTGGCAGAGTGGGTGGCAGATTCACTCACCCAACTCCATATGTCTAAGGAGTATTTGTTTACATTGCCCAAGTCCTAGCTGGTCATCTGGATTTCCTTCATATTAAAAGAAGAGTAGCAGAATATTCTATTCTGTTCTCAGCAATTTCTTAGAAAGGTTCACAGTTCTCTTAAAGTTTTTGAGGAGGCAAATCACACATTAGAAACATTTATTATGCTCCAGAGTTCAGAGGGAATGTAGGCCAAGAAGGAGACATTTCAGGTACATTCAGACACAGCGTCAGAAGACACGAATTTCATCTTTTTTAGGAACATTAGATTACAAAGCAAATACTTAACAGTGCCTTTGAACACTGAATTCCATCTAGTAACAGTGATTTTTTTCCTTATAAAGAGCAAATATATTTATGACTCTTTTGCTGACTTAGTTCATAGCAATTCACAATCAAATTATCTCAAAAATTAAGAAATTCTTCTTTGATTAAGGTTTTGGCAGTTTAATGTTTAACATATTAAAATGACTTGGCAACTCAATCTGTGCCTTTTGACCTTTCTTTCCTTGCTTTTAAATACACAGAAATTAGAATTCCTTCAAGAATTTATAAACTGAACTTTCTCTTGGAAGACATCTGAATTAGTTTGTAGTGACAGCACTGGGAGCCATCCTGCTGATAGCCCAGACTCGCAGGGGATTCTATGAGGAATTAAACACCTGCAGAAATGTGGGAAATGTTCCCTGAATTTTCAGAGGCTGGAAGAGTGACAAACTTTAAGAACTGATACATATGCCAACAGCAATCAAATAACTCTTAAAGGCAAACTGGGACCTCTGGTTCACCAAGCCAGAAAAGAAACAGGGGACTCCCAGTTCTGAACAGCATAGTTATGGTAGTAGCTAATATGTTTATATAAATACGTGGTTATAATTGACATTTGTTTTGAGTACTGCTCACAAAAATAGGAAAAAAATAAAATCAATTTGGCTTTGCAATTATGTGGAACAGAGGAGGCATCATTTCATCACCATGATCTAGTGGAAGGTGTCCCTGCCATAGGCAGGAGGGTTGGAACTTGATGATCTTTCAGGTCCCTTCCAACCCAAACTATTCTATGATTCTATGACAAAACCAGAGAAGCAGAAATTCTCCTCAAGCTCATTTTGAAGCACTAACCTCTTAAGACTTCCTTAGAGAAATTCTTGGTCCTTTGAAAGAATGCCTTATCTAATTGTATATTTGCAAAATGTGCCCATAATTCTAGGTAAGCATCTTGACAAGAGTGAATTACTCAGTTTTGGTAATATTTATCAACTGAACATTGTCATACAGTCATTGGATAAAGAAACACTTTTCGTAACCAGTAAGGGTGTGCTGATATACATTTAGTGAAGGATTTTCTCTCTTTTTAAACCATTTATATGGATCTTGTATGTAAGTATTTCAATCACTTGACTACTTCTATTCACTTGAAAGTCATAGTTCATCTGTTTATTCAGCCAGGTAACTACACATTGGATGGCTGAATCAAGCACAGTGTTTTCTTAGCTTGGAGATATCAATGAAGAAAAGTAATTCATAATGTTCTTTTGATCGTGGATACAATCACACAAAAATACTATTAATTCCCCTAAAATAAAGGATGTCAAAAAATGTTTCAAATAAACACCACACTTTCCTAACTGCAGGAAGGTAGACCTTAAAATACATCATCTAATGAAGCTCTTGCTACTAAGAAAAGAATTCTGAAGAAAATTGCTAGATATAGTTATCAAACAGAAACTACAGATCTACTAAGGAAACTGAAGTGAGTTTCTGGATGTCTGCTCTCTGTGGCAAAAAAAATTCCAACAGTATAGCCCCCTTCTGACATTCATAACTTTCCAGCAATTAAACACAAAATAGCTTCAGGCCAAATTAGAAAGTTCTGTAGTTAGAAGAATTTGCGTGGAACTATTTTTCAAAAGGAAAATATTTCTAAGCCAGAATGGAAAAAAGCAAAATTCAACAGGAAGTGATAGACTTAAGAGGCACTAGGAGTATTAAGTAAACAGTACAAGAAGATTAAAAATATCTGTAGTAATTATTGCATACTTGCAAACAAGCTACAGAATGTTGTAGTCTCCTACAAATAAATGCCAATATCTCCATAGTGCTGCTGCTTCACTTACCGCCCACGTTTTAGTCAGACGGAAGATGGGAGCACTCTGCAGGCCCGAAACAACTGCCATAAGAGCGTGCAGATTATTCAGCTCATACAGTTTCTGAAGAAAAAAAAACCAGGTAAAATAACAATAAGCAATATTTCAAGCGCTGTCAATAATAACTATAAATAGTCTAAAAATGAAGAAACCTTGCATATTCTAAACATGAATGGCTGAACATCTTTTATGGCACCTCCTAATTTTTCATTACTTAGTGTATACATTTCTGAATTAGGCTATACTTGCTGTTTCATAGTCCATAGAGAACCCTTAAAAAAATAAAACCTATATAGGCATAATCCTTGGGACATATATCAGAAGTGCCAGAAGTTTACTGACATTCCAACCTGAGAAATTTCTCACATTCAGCTGAACCTTTAAACTTCACATGCCAGAAAGGATATCCCAGCTGTGAATGATGTAAGTATGGCAGTACTTAGTAGTGAGGAGCAATTTTAGGGTGCCTTGAACTTTCTGTGAGTAGAAGTGCTAGAATCAAACAAGTCTGTCCACACCTACTGAAGAAATGTTTGTCTCTCCTAATTGGGAAGACTCTTCAGTAAACATATGTGAAAGGCTATCTGTATTTTGTGGGATGGATATTGGTCATATAACATAGTCTTAATATATTCCCAAAACAACACTGTTGATGCCTACCCCTATGCTTACACGATAACCCTTCCTTTCCCAACCCCAAAAGGTAATAAAGTTCATTGACCCAACAGCTGCTTCCAGCATTGAACCAGAAATCTTAGAGCCAACCATGATAGTCAGGGGGATGCTACAATTTAGTACAATTAAGTACAATGAGTATAGTATCTCATAATACACATGAGATACTATTAAAGGATAGCTAGCTATACAATGGATAGATAGCTATCAGCATAAAGAATGCAGTGTAGAGTGGATTTACAGCTTTCTGAAGAAAAGTCAATTAGCATGACCTCTGGCACTACAAGCAGCTTTGATAACAGCTGTGGAGTAAATAGAAAATCCATCAAATAGCACTAACTGCAGTAACTTCACATTAGCATCCATATGCAAGAAAAGCTCAATTAATTGTGAGAGCACAGAACTGTCATAACCAACATGATTTCAGCAAGTACTGCTCTCTGCAGTCCACTGATGATATCAGACACATTCAGGGTGCTGTGCTCAAGGTGGAGCAGCCTAAAACAAGATAGAACCACAGCTAAATCAGGTATCAGACAAATATTTACCCATGGGTATTTATGAACAGACTGACTTAAGTATAAGGACTTTCATAATGGTGAATCTCGCACACATTCCCAATCCAAATTCTTACCTTTGCAGTTTTAATATAGTGGCTCAAAACCTCAGCTCTTATTTTTAAAGTCTGTGCATGTAGAATCTCTCTAACAACCCAGAAGCTTACCTAGAAAGAAGAAAATATGTCTTTAAAAAAAAAAGGAATTTCAACATAACACTATAAACATTTTATATGTAACACAATGGAAAGTGAATATTTGTGGGATTTCCATCGATAAAGCTGAATGCACTCTAGAAGATGCAAATGCTTCTACTACAAAACTCAATTCAATAAATCCCAGATACTACATAAAAAAACTTCCTTCAAAGTGTTCTGGTTTTTCTGCTCATTCATACCTTCTACCATTGCACAGTTATGTGGTTGCTTAAATTAAATTATAAACCCAACTTATGTTCAGAATTGAATTGTTTATCTTTCATAACTGATAGCCATGCACTCCACTATGTCACTGGAGAGTGCAAGTTCTCGGGCCTGCTCTGGGCAGTAAGCATGTGGGTGACTGGAACTTGCCTCTGTAAATCTGTCACATCAGTTAGTCATGTACAAAGATACTGGGATCTGCTTTACTAATGAGGAAAGCTCTTCTGCTGACAGTACATCTGAAAAAAAACCATCCACACAATTCATTATGTACAATCCATGCAAATAGACTCATTCCAGGTGAAGAAGATGAGACTTCACAGATGTAAAGCAAGTCACAACACACTCAAAACAATATTCTCCCAAGAAAATTATGAAGAAATTTTATTAAGAGTCTGCCAAATGAATACGATTCCATTCATTTTTCTTCCCTGAACTTGATCTACTTTTACAGACACATAATTATCAAGTAACTAATGCTGGAAACACACAACTCCATCCTCAGTGGACTGCAGTCAACTGCACGTATTCATTACTGTTTCCGAAACACTATCAGCAGATCAATTTGCTGTGAAGCAGCTGCTAGTGATTTAATATTCCCTGTACTTATAAAGTGAGAGCTGCTCATGGCTTTCTTTTGGCAAGCTGGGCTAAAAAGGAAAGAGATAGATACACATTGCATAATTTAAAACCAGTAGGATTCTCAAAAGGTTCACAAAAGTTTGTGAAATGTATTTATGCTTGATTTTCATGATTATTTATTTTAGGACTAAGAAATCCCTGGGCAAGTGGGACAGGCACAAGGAGTCTGCAGTGTAACATTTTCTCTTCAGTCAAAAGGAGAATTAGGCAGGCGCCCAAAATCCAAATCCAGGTAAACATTTCAGTCACTACGAGGTTAAGAAATACTTTAAGTGACGTTGGTGAGAAGTAACAGGATTAAGTCTTATCATGAGCAACAAATAATGGAAAGGGAGAAAGTACACAGCAGCTGATAGACAAAAAACAAGCAATCATAAAGGTTAGAGATTTGGTCTGAGTTTAAGATGATTAACAAAGACCTCTGAAGATCTGAGGCTTCACCCAGAAGGTAGGCTTGGAATAGAAACTGTAGTTATAATTTTACAAGAAGTTTAGAAGAAGAGAGATGAGGGTCACAGAATTACTTAATCTGAAGTAAAAAAATATGGCAACACATTTAGAAAGCATTACAGTTTTGATTAGCTAAGTATGTCACTGGAGTCCTACAGCTCTAATTGTGAAGAAAGCCAGAATTCTGACCTTTTAAAAAATTGATTTCACAAAGAAAAATTTTTATGTAAGTGTAATAAATCTCAAATAAATCATGTAACAAATTACGCCAAATTGGGAGTTAAAGAACAAGTTTTGTACAGTAAAATGGTTTGGAATATTTAAAGTTCTCCCAGAGTCACCTTAGAAAGGTAACCATAACAAAAAGCTTCTACTTCTAGGGGCAAAAACATCCATGAAGAAGCAAGAGGCAAAAAATGACATGTAATTATTACATCAGAAATCCTGTATGGTAATAAGCCTTTACCCTGTAATGATGGTTCAGTTGTTATGAAAAGGACTGCCAGCACTACAGAGTGAGAAAAAAATACAAAAATATCACTCAATATTTCTTGTTTCACCAGCTATTTCTTCAGGTCTTTCTGAATACCCTGAAGACAAGGGACTCCTTATAGCAGATACTTTAAGTTTTCAAGTAAGTAGGAATAAAAGTGATGTGCCAGAACATTTAATTCACCACACATTTTAAACAAGTATATGTAATGGTACATTACATATAAAATAACTCACGTGATTGAATCTTCTGGTGAAAGCGACAGCATTTGGTGCAGAACTGTATTTCTCTTTTTTATTCCAGCCACAGCTTGCCAGCTCCTGAGAGAATGAGGATGAAAATGCATTTTTAAGGTAGTATATAACAGAGGTACAGAACCAAGAACACAGATACAAATCTTACACATCTCAGAATAACTCAACAGCAGTACGCATAGAAGTAATATAGATATTGCCACACTTTTTCTGATTTCTTGGGTAAACTGAGATTCCATGAATATTATTTCTGCTTTTTAAAAAAATATTACATTTTTACATTTAATCTTTTGTTGAATCAGAAGCCTTTTTTTTAACCTGTCACTAGAAACCAGTGCAGTAATTCAAGATCCATATGGTTACCACAAAAAAATCCTGTTCTACATTTGCATGTGAGATAGAGATAGCAGCATACCCTTTTAGTTTAAACAGTTTTCTGAAGATATTTAATATTTACTGAGAAGACACTCACTAACTCAATCTAGACATGTCCCATTATTTTACCTTAATACATTGCAATAAATAAATACTAAATTGTCATCTTTTGCAACAAAAAGCACTATTTCCAAAGGAACTGATTTTATTGAACACTCATCACTTAAGCAAATAGTTTTGTGGAGTTAAAGCAAATGGCCTTGCTTAAAATACAAATTTAAAAAATTCACATAGTTCCTGCAATTAAGTATAGGCCTCAATCTAACAGATTACTTGTAAGGCCTGAAAAAGCATTACTTTCTCCTTTCTGTCTATAACGTCACAATACCTTTTACTGGTTTGTAAATCTTAAGTCAACAGTTGAGAAACTTCATTTCCATCTTTGTTACTTAATTTCAATAATGCAGTTTTAATTAAAATCAGAAAAATTAAGTGTACCAATGAACTCTTCTACTAATATGCAGAATAGATGCATACATATTCATATATAGCATCCAGCACACGACCCTGTGTCTCCTATACCATTACCCTGACTGAGGTATGTCTCTTTGATTTTTCTCTGAAACTGCACTCTTTCTGCCACAAGTTTTAAACATGAAGTATTCAGAAGGATTATTTCCTTAGTCTGACAGTTAACAGAAGCACAGGAGCTACACTAGTACAACTATCAATTTATTACTCGGTATAAATTTATTTAAAATGAGGTGCAAGCCATAGATTTACAATCAAGAATACAAAAACTAAACTAGCTTCATAATTCATTTTGGTTTTCATTCCTTTTTGGATCTACAGAACTTGATTTTCCTTAACAAAATACTACAGGAAAACTTAAACTATAAATGGTACTACATGGCAGAAGGAGAGACTGTATTTCTCATTAAAAACTTCATATATGGACCAAAGAAAAAGTTTCAAAAATAAGAGGAGGAGAAAAAAAAGCAAAGATGAATAATGTAACCATTATGCAACTTCAGATCCAGCATAGATCAACATACAATATGTAAATTCTTTTTTTTCCACTACCCATCTTAGTGAAGCTGATGTGAAATTAGAGGCAAGAATCAAGTAAAGACTTTCAATGTGAGTACATATGGATAAATACTTTTGGAGGATGTGTTAAAATAAGTAAAATAAGCAATCAGATTTTCCAATGAAAGTAAGCTAATGTGTTGTGCAAGGGGACACCTGGCAGTTAATGTTAACATAGCCACCAACAGCACAAATGAGCAAGACTATGACCGCCATTTTACTTCTTTAGACCCGAGTTCATCTGCATGCCCCTTTTCCTTATGGGACTAACACTATTTAGAGGCACATAATCATATCAGATGCAAACCTCTATCTACCTGTGAAGGAGCATTAATTGACAGATAATCACAGAATATCAGGGATTGGAAGGGACCTCAAGAGATCATCTAGTCCAAATGTCATAACAGCTCCCTTTCCTCATGTGGGTATTTGCCCATGAAGGCATCATGTGAATTTTGCTTATGCTCTGCACACAGATTTCTTTAAAGGAATTACTTTGTAGATATATTCACTTACTCTCCCACTCATCATTTCAATAGGCTCCATTAATTTATTCCGCTTTTTACTTTAATGCTTTAGTATAGTGAATAAAAAACTAAAATCAGCAAAAGTAAATGTGCTTTCTTGGTATTACTTCTCGAGCCCCAGAGACTTCCTGACGACCTGCCTACACAACATAATGTGAGATACAGCAGGCACCACTAAAGCAGCAACAATTTAGGAAAAATGGACTATTGAATCACAGTCAGTAGATATAGCTCATTGGCTTCTTTGTGGCTGTTACACAACTGCCTGCTCATCCTGGGCAGTGCTGGAAGCAGATGGCAAGGAATAAACTACCATAAGGCTCAAGCAGTGGAATTTCATCATTCAGCAGATCATTAGGAAAAGTCCTAACTAGTTAAATTGATGATTTGATTATCTGATAGAGTCCTCTGAAGCAGAGTTTAACTAGCGATGATGCACTGTATAAAAGCACCCAGGGCTTATTCAACTTCAACTCAAACCCTGCATAGCAATAAAGCTTAACATTAGAAGTAGTACACAAACACATAGAATCATAGAA